>JAYKKI010000041.1:3150000-3567500 GCA_039881145.1 Druceiella hillmani
ACTTGTCGGAAGTAGACGGATGACCTAATTGTAAATTTATTGGTTCCAACAAAATATGTGACAACAACACTACTTATTCAATTCTGGTTTCTATACTTATTCTGTGTACCCCATATACTGTTTTTCGTAAAGAAAATAGCATTTCTTTTAAAGAAAACAACTCTAACCGATTGTTTATGAAAAAAGCGAGTTATATTATATTAAGTTTTAATATGGTGAAAAGTTTAAAGAAACCGTTAAAACTGTTTCATGAATGTATTTATACCTTTTCCTTATCTAAACCTTAATATAAAAAAAAATATCTAATATCATTAAACTCATTTACAAGAATCTGCCAATATCATTTCCATTTTTTTATTATTTCGATTATTTTAAGAAACAATTAAAATATATCCATATAAAGAATTGTTTCTTACTGCATAATAGCTTTTGTTCCAATTCGCGTAACTTCAAATAGAAATATATGTTCAAAATGTAATACTGGAACGTAAAGAATAATAATAAAGTTTTCACGTAATGCTTTTAAAATTACCTAAAGTGTATTCGATCCCCTTGAATGTTGGGAAATTTAAGCGCATTTTTTGGGATTATATTAGTAGGATTTTATGTAAAATAAAACAAGCTGCATGTATAAACAATAAAAAGAAGAAATAAATATTTGATTATTTAACTAGCAAAGCCTGCTTTTTATTACCCAAAATCTCGATGCCAAATAGTTCTCAAATCCTCCCTAACTTCCATTTTTTTATTATATCTATTATTTTAGGAAACAATTAAAATATAGCCATATGAAGAATTGTTTCTTACTGCATAATAGCTTTTGTTCCAATTTGCGTAACTTCAAATAGAAATATATGTTCAAAATATAATACGGGAACGTAAAGAATAATAATTAAGTTTTCACGTAATACTTTTATTTTTGGATTTCTATAAATGAATGAACCGAATGTACTCCTATTCTTGTGGGAACGTCGTCTGTTCGTCCTCCATCCGTCTCTTTGTCGATCATGTAGTTCTACCTCAAAACGAAATAAATTTGAGACTTGAAATTCAAATAAAATACGGAAAGATTTTGAGGTATATGTTATTCCTACCAAAATTATAAATGGTTTTAAATTTTGTTTCGGTAAAACCATCAAACGTTTAAACGGAGAACTGATTTTTTTTAGCTGTATAGATATATAAGTTTCTTTAAAAGAATGCCATAAAGTAGAGCACAAACCTGTTTTTCTTATATTTTTTCCTAAAAACAATTTGATGACTGACATAAAAGAGAAATGGTTAAAACGATTTTATTAACAGGCCTAAAAATTTTAAATAATTTTTTATCGGGTTATAAATCGTTTTGTGGCAACATAAAGATTTATAACCCGATACAGATTTATAATCGCATACATATTATCCGGGAAATGATCATTATTGATTTAAATTATTTTAATCAAATGGACGAAAATTATCTGTTTTTAATTTTCACATCGACCAACCAATTAACCCTTTATAGTGTATGTTCTTCCATAACAGTCCGAAGTAATATTAATTGTATGATGCGTACCGAACTCCGATTTCGGTACAAAATGGCCAACGTAAATGGCATATAGTACTTCATTGCCCAAACTTAAACATCGCCTCAGTAGATTATTTTTGAACCATTACGATATTTCCACCAGTTTTCATTGGAAAATTATTAAATTATTTAATGAGAACATAAACTTTTTTGGATACAGGTTTTTAAAGAAGGGCTCAGTTTCGAAACAAAATAATAATATACATGTTTTACGTCAACGGGGGAACGTGTTAAATATATAGATAATAGAAATAGAAGGTGATCAATATTTAAAACTCTTACCTCGAAGTCTTTATTCTGACGGTTTCGTTTTACATCGAAACGCGCCTCGAGTTTCGACTGGGTAACATATAATTGTGATATTGCTTTGAAAAATATCGAAACTATTCATTGCTGTTTTATTCAATAAATTTATTTATTTGTTTATCAAAACTCTACGTCTAGTTTAAATCTCACCCCAAATCGCTGGACGTGTGTAAGCAAAAAAAGTACAATAATTTCCAGTACACACAATAATACATATAATAGTTAATTAAACAGAAACACACATTAATTCTAATTAAACACAAAAATAACTATTTACCGAAAGTGAACTACCTAGCAACTTCATAATTGCATTCGCATAACGGTCAATGGAGCAGAAAAATTCATAAGGATTGGGTGTATTTCACAATACCACATTGATCAATATTAGTGCGTGAAAAACTAGTGAGCGCTTCAGATTTTTCGTGCGCGCTCTAGGTAGATACGTACTGCGTCCGTATTCGTACGACTGATCGCAAAGCACTAGGTTGTCATAGGGTGGCAAGAGAAAGAATACGTATTTCTTTCATACTTAGAGCGTATAAATGTAACAAACTTAGTGAAATAAATATTTATTTGACTGGTAATATATGGACTGTTAAAGTATATGACGTAATGTGTTTTAAATTAAGAAATTATTCTAATAATAATCAGCTGTTTTCAAATATTGAATATATTTGGCGTTAATTTTGTAGAAATTCATTATTCACAATTAAATGAAACTACGTGATGTAGTATTATTCCTACTTTCTTTCATTTTTTTACCACGACCTAGTTTTCGTTGTATTACAACATCTTCATGTGGGATATTAGCAAAGATCTTTGCTAATATCCCACCTGAAGTTGTAATACAACGAAACCTAGGTCGTGGTGAAGAAATCAAAGAAAGTAGAAATAATACTACATCACGCAGTTTCATGGTGGGATATTAACAAAGATCTTTGCTATTATCCCACCTGAAGATGTTGTAATACAACGAAACCTAGGTCGTGGTAAAGAAATTAGAGAAAGTAGAAATAATACTACATCACTTAGTTTCATTTAATTGTGGTTAAGAATGATGCAAAAAATGAGAAAATAAGGAAGGGACAATAAGAGGAGAAAATAATTCTTGTAATACATTTAATTTTTATCGTGCTTCTTTGTTTCCTATTTTCGATCAGGCAATTGTAATGCCGGAGAAAATAAAACCACTAAGACTTATTAATATTAGGAAGCAGATGGCATATAATTAATTGGACAATATCTAGCAAACATCAGAACTGACATACTTCCATTTCTTTTTTTCATAATATTTTGATAGATATCGCATTTGTTTTATGTTTTCTTAACTCTAAAACTGTCAAAACGGCTTTATTATCCATGTGGCCAGAATGCCATATTGACAAACTGAGTTGTCAACTTTGTTGAGTTTTATACTTTATTTGTAATTTAGATATTTACGCAAATTATTTATTTAAGAATTATCCTTTAAATTAATAAGTGTAGTACTTATGAATGTAATAGTACAAAGTTATGTAACATATGATGTTAGTTGTTTCAATTTACGGTTTTATATAATAATTGTTTGAATATTTCAAGTTTAAAACTTTATCGATTTGTTAAAATATTCTCAAGTAATAACTACATTTTGGACTTACTTTTTTATCCTAATAAGATGACAAACCTCTACAAATTTTTAATCGTTCAAATGTACTCAGAGGCATGGAGTGAATTTTTACCATAAAAATACAATTATTTATTTCGTGCTATTGTATACAGTTTAAAATGATGTGGGAATACTCGGCCTTTAGTTGTGTTGAAAAAAAATTAAATAAGTTAGGGAACGAGCAATAATAATGAACAAATTTCTGTTGGCAATGGATGGTGAACTATTTATTCTCAACGAAAAAAGATTGAACTTCAGATACGTCCTACTATAAGAGCACAATGCTAATTTATATTAATTTTGCATTTGATTAACGTTCTAACAAAAATTTAAGGTGGATTCGGATTTTGAGATAGTCAATGTTGTTTCGATTATGTCATATTTCAAGCTTACCAAATTTACAGTTAAAACTCATTTAATATCAGTTTAATGATTTGTATTTTAGGTTCAAGTTTTTAAGTTACCTTTTGGTACCCAATTGAAAGTTTTTTGTTCGCAAACTTGCTCAGCTAAGTATTTAAGCATAAGAAGATATTTATTTGCGGTTAAATATTTAATAAAGTTTTACATTAGTTATACATTATTAATACTTATTTTTATGTACGTTCTCATTTAAGATTTGAGTATAAATTTTGTTTTAATAACTAAGTTTGATAAGAAAATCTTAAATCAATTCTAAAGAAATAATAATAAATAGAGATACGAAAAGATTAATTTAATTTTAAATTTAATATTCTTTTTACATAAACATTTCAGTTCTACTATATAAAACGGGTAAATAAAATTAAATTGTCGATAAATGTGTAAACAACAATAAAATTTTCTAACGTATATAAATTTAGTTGCAAGCGAGATAAATATATACGATTCAAGTATGCGGAAACGGGAAAGCGTTTGATGATTTTGGGTAGAGATAGATGCGTGGCCTGCAATGTGATTGACGCATTTAAAATTTATTTGTTTTAACTGTCAACATGGGTTTCCATACAGTTCCCTGAACATAGCACTTCTATCTTATTTATTTTTACCAGTATAATCCACTAATATACCTTAATTTTGTTACCAGTCGCTTCTAACCACCTGTTATTACAATTTTAAAGTAGTGTGGTTATCCGGCTATGAGTAAATAGCTTATTTAGTTCATTCGAAGCATGCCTTTCAAATTCCCTTTTACTTTATATTTACGCCATAGTGTAGGTCTATGACCCGGTCATAAACCCACACCACGGCGATCCCGGCCGATCGTCGAGTAAGGCAAGACTGATATAGTTGTTTGCTGTCATTTTTCTCGTAACAATAAATAAGCCATATGGATAAATTGTATTTAGTAAAATACGTAAATAAATAAATGTATTCCAAGTTAACACTTCGAAATTAGTTGAAAAAATATACCTATTAAAGAGAGTGGTGCACTCACGCACACACGCTCTTATGCTTGCACGCATGCATCATACGCGCACGTAAGCTCACACCCAAGAACACGCATATGCACACATATGCATTTTTAATTTATATGTATGAATTTTAATACACGCAATTTTTTTAACTCTTCTTGAGTATTTCTATTTGATGCCCACCCTTAATTAAATTATTACATTATGAAAAACTTTAGATATCACTCATGCACGGGCGCATAAATACCCCATTAAAGTTGACACTGACTTCAGAAATCTTTAACAGTAGCAATATTTTACAAATATGTTTACATGTTGGAAATAAAACAATATTTTTCCTCAAAAGCTCCAACTAAATACCCTCATTTTACCAATTAAATTCCTGTAACAGCAATATTTTTCATATTTTTCTTGGTCGGAAATGATATTTATACGCAGAAGTTCCAATTAATACTGATATTTTTATTATTTTATACTTTTCCATGCGTCTTTTACTCAAAAGTTATTTGAAGTTGGTTCAATTTTTGCGACAATTAAATGAAACTACGTGATGTAGTATTATTTCAACTTCCTTTAAGTTCTTTACCTTCCTACCTATCTTTGCTAATAGCCTACCTGAAGATGTTGAAATATAACGAAACCTAGGTCGTGGTAAAGAACTTAAAAAAAGTAGAATTTCTACAAATTTAACTACAAATATATTCAAAACTTTTACGACCGTAGAAGTTTTTAAGATACAAAATAAATATTAACAAATAAGCGTGTCAAAATTATTTATTATTCATAAAATTTCATATTTCTATGTCAAACAGTTTCTGAAAAAAAGACTTCGTCAGATTGGTAGGAAGGATGACACGTAAATGTCTTTATAACCGTTTTTTTTCTTTCGCCGTACAGGATTCCAAAAATAATGAAAACTAATGAATTATTGTTGAAATAAAATCTACATTGAATGGTCACATAAGTATTTCCGTCACAGAATTAATTTTTTTTCAACACATAACGATGTAATATGGCTGCTTGTTTCTGAAAATATTATTATGAGACTTAACAATCATGTATTAATAGCATTTGTCACCAGAGAAAATGTAAACAATGCATTCATCCATTCTTATTGACGTACTCCTTGTTTTGCGTGTAATTCCTAAGAATCTCTAACTGAAGTTTTCATGGGACTATCTTATAAGGTTCCCCTTATAAGGCCAGTTACGTATCCGACTGTCGCACCCGTTTTTCTAAGTGAAAGTTGACGTAGAAACTTAATTCTTGGCGTAATAAAAACGTACTAACCCACATATATTTCTTTATTTCTACATTTTATTATATCTTTTTAATATGCCAAAATATTTATGCAAAAACTTATATAGGAAAGGTAAAGCAATAATTTTTTTAATATCATATATCGTGCAGGATATCGTTTGAAAGCGAAAGTTGTCAGAACTTCACAACTAATTTTCCAAAATGTTATATAGAGATATTTTTGGAAATATCCACGAAAAACGGGACTGCCCCCAATTATAAACACTGTGCTATAGACAAAATTATGAAAAAAAATCGCCGTAATAGGTATTTGCCTAAAGTTTACTAAAAACTATAGCATTGATTGAGTGTATCGAATTGAGAATTTCACTGTATACTAGGCACTATATTTTACATGATGTAAAATAATGTTAATATTCCTAAATAGTTTAATAGAAATAATATGTATATATTAACGTTTATATGTCTCTAGACGCGTAAGAAGCCGTGCGTGTTTTATTAGTACTTATTAAGTTTTCTCAAATGTCAATGTCAAGTTACATTCTATTAGCTTCGACTTTATTCGACTATAATCAATAAACTAACGTCATCATAAGGATTCATGTCATTCGTGTCATTCAGGTCTTGGTCGGCGATCTATGTAGAAATTGTATTCTAGCAACAATTAAAACTAAAAATCACAAACCTCATAATTTTTTTATGTCCCTCACTATGTATATCATAACATTATAATTCTATAAGTTTAAGGCCAGCTGTGAATAACTTTTATGAAAAGCATAGTTGAATTGTATAAACATATATCAAGAAGGAAAAATAAATAATTTTTTTTAATACTTCCTCAACTTGGATAAATTTGTATTCTCACTAATCTCGTGGAGTCTCGTATAATATTAATATGGTCATTAATTGGTCAAAGAGATGAGGATGGTCAAGATAGTTTTCTTCCACCCGTGATATATAAATTAAGAAATAATTACATAGTGAAAAATAAAATCATTATTTATAGATATATTTTTGTAATAGTTTAATATAAATTCCATGACCCTCAAAAATACTTAAACTTTTGTAAATATTTAAGTATGTACGGAAACTTCCTCGTGTGAGTTTTAATTCTATTTCAATGATTTATTATTTTGCTTTATCCACGTTTTCCCGAATTGTATTTACGAATAAACCATACCTTTTGTCAATCTATATTATTCAATATTTACGCTTTAGGCTAGCGGCATATACCCGTTTTCCGTATTCGGACAGTCGAATGTATTCTCCGTTCAAAAAAAAAGTGGATGTGTGCAGCAGTTAGTGTATTTTAGTGTTAGTGTATGGAAAACGAATTTGGAAATCGAATACGGAAAACGAGTATATGCGGCCAGTCTAAAAGGTTCCACGCATTAGTATATCGCTTGCCTTCCAAACAAACGCAGTATTATCCTATTATTAATCAGTGAAATTAAGCATCAAGTACAACAACCTGATTCATGTTATGAAAGATGTAACTAATGTTATCATATTTTACAACAAAAAGTTTTTTGATACATTATTAGACAAAAATTCTTGAGTAGATTTTAAAGAAATTTTCCCTAGTCATTAACTTTACGGTTCGGGATGATATTATTTATAATTTGTAGACTCATATTAAGAAATAGTCTGCTTCTTGATTAGTTACTTTGTCACATAAATATTTCAAATAAAATTATAACGGGTAATTCAGGTATGCTATAAATATATTAAATTTTAATTGTGGCTTTATATTAACAAAAAAAATAAAAATAAATAAACTTTTAACACTCTGATATTATTATGAAGATTAAATAATGTATTCATCATTTGAAAATATATTTTAATTACCCACTTTAGATCAAACTTATTCCGAATTTAACCATTATTTTGTCTTTATTTTATCTTCATAACGTTACTTTTGTATGTTCAAATATCTTAACCGCAAATAAGATAGTCCAACGGCCTCAAGTTTACTTTATATTCAATTAGGTAAAATCAATAAAGGTCAATCCATGAAGGGTGTCATTACCCAGATACCGGTTAAGGCGACCGATGTCGTCACTTATTAATTTCCGTCTTCTATTGTTTACTTGGTTGGTCAAAATATTAGCTTCTGTACTTCTCATTTATCATTTTAATTTATAAATTTGATTGAGATTAATGTCTATCATTATATAAAATTAAGTAATTGATAATAATACTTGGTGGTCGATGAGAGATAACCTCGTCTTAATTTCCCATTGTCTACTCCTCCGGTTACCTGGAGATAGAAAGAGCGTTGAAGGCCTTCGCTGTTGCACGTGTTTAATCCGAACACGTGTAATTTGTTTCAACTAGCAACGGAAGTCCAGTTTAAGATGGACTCGTTCAATATTTATGATGTAATAATTTTTAATTTATACTCATTAATTAAATTATCTGCTTGGTGTTGACCCACATCAAAACCTGACGATATAAATCTAATTTGATAAAGTTTTAAATGGCCGCATCATATTAATTTATTTGATCCCAAGTCACTTTTTAAGTCGATATATATATATATATATATATATATATATATATATATATATATATATATATATATATATATATATATCTATACACTTTAGAGATATAATAAAAATTGTGGATGCTTTGACAGCTAATTTTCTTATTCAATCGAGAAAAAATGATAGATAAATAACGTAGATCAAAAATTGTTTTAAATTCACTATGTGTCAATATGATGATGAAACTTGTCCATCGATAATATAGCGTCAATTCCCCAAAAGTGTATTGAGCATACATTCACTAGAAATTACACACCAACAAATATAAATACGCATACTCAATACAAATATATGAGTTTTTTAAGAAAAATATTTGCATCTTGTTTGCACTCTGATTTGCATTATGCTATTCTACTCCTTGAATAAGGGATACGGTAGAAGAACATTCTTTTAACTGGGCTAACTGGGAAAAAAGTAAAGGGAGAGAAAGCATTAGCTGGAACAATTAAATTTTGTAACTTTCATTATTGCTATTTAAAATAAATTGTATATAATTTAAAAAAATACACCAAAATATTTTCTGACCTGAGTGCAACTTTAACCAACACATTCACATTGAAACATGATTAAATGACTAAGTGTAGAACTATACTAACAATATACTTACTGTAAAGATCAAACTAAAGTCCAAGATTTACTGAAATACAGTTGCCTGAACAAAGATGTTCAACAGTAAACTAGGTCTCTAACATTCATTATATCGGTTACTAAAAACTTCTCCATATAATAAGGTTAAACGTAAAAGAAACTAATTCTATTATATGACTAATAATTTGCATCGTTCTTGATTTCAAGTTCAGAAGTCTGTATCACGCAAAGGCATCAATATCAAAGCCTAAAAATTAATTTGGTTTAAATTAAAACTTTGTAATTTATATGAGTTAAAATTATTCGTATCCTCTCTTCGTGTTTCACAGTTTCAAATACACGTTGATCAAAATTGCCAAACATAATGTCTGCATCTGTATCTCCTATGCGAATCCCCGCGATATGGTGTAATTGCCGACAATTAGCAATGACTATTATTATAGATATTAAATTTGTTTATCCAAATGACTTTCCATCTCTGTGTTTTAAAAACTCCCTCAACGTTGTTTATTTCATTATTCTTCACATAATATTCCATCTACATCTAATCATTTATCACGCATATTCATATTACTGTTTAAGCGTGCCCATATGTTGAATGCTTTTTCGGAGTGCTGACGAAATATTATCGATGGAGAAATTTCAGCATCGTAAAACTTACCCAACTCGATAATTACTGGCTGAAAATTGGGTTTGTACTCACGATTGTCGTTTGTGTCAAGAGATATTCGGTGGTGAAATATTCGGTTAAGTACCACATAAGAAAAAAATTAAAATAAGACTTAATTGTAGTAATGGCACTCAAAAGATCGACCGAGAATATTGATTTTCACAAATTTTAAAAAATGTCCACATCTAGAAATCTAAGCGACTTTTATTAAGTTCCATTTGTCCACGACTTACGGGATGTCTTATATACAACATAATAACCAATCGACATTTAGTCATTTCCGAGAACCAGGTTAATAAACTTAGGCTTAAATTCTTGACCTCGTCCAAAATTTGATTGTATCTTGTTTATCGTTTTAAAAATTACATAACTTATGAAACCATTGAACTGTAATGACAATTTTCTCAATTAAAATAAAACACGTTCAATTTCCGTAAAATTATTTTAATCTGTAAGATTGTTGTATTACTTTTCAGTGTTTCGCATGTTATATTACTTCTCAAAGTTTCGCACCCGAATAATTCAAATGGAACCTTATTTTTATGCAATGTTTTCTATCCGTGCTTTCAAAAAATGAATTTTAGTAATATGTAATTTCTGGGTCTAGAAATGGCGTTTAAAATAAACGAAAATTACAATTTCCATAGGCTGTCGTATATGAAAAGTGAGAGTGATATATATTATTTTCCACAAAAGAATCAGGGAAATCAGTGAAAAGTACTCTTTTCTATGTTGTTACATTTTTTTTATTTAATAACGATTAAGTGATCATCGCAATTATGTTGTTAGACCAATCTTGTAAAAAGTCTATCTAAAAAATTAAATAAATATGAAGCCCTAATTTGGTTAAAATAATTTTCATATATCATATTTAGATAGCCAATAAAAAGGTATGAGTATGAGAAACCAAAATATTTTTGTGAAATTCTTGATATTTTTAAATCTCTGGAAGATGTACTAAACAAAATATTTTTCTTATCAATAATAATATTTTAAAAGATATATATAAATACCAAATGTTACTTGTACACGAAAACCTCCTCGGACAATCTGTTCGTACTTAGTAGGTCTATTTATATTTATATACTCTCACTTCGTTTCTTAGCTAAAATAGAGCACTGGTATAAGACCTAATATAATTGCTAGTTGCTCCCAAACTCACAATTTATTTTAGAAAAAAATTCTATCTTAGATTCGGTTTCTACTACCTATGATTCGGCAAGCATTTCTTTTTTAGTGATTAGTTGCCTAAAAAAATGCGTGCCGAATTTAAATTCTCTCTTTTAAAAATACAATTTAAGGATTTTTGTTTTTAAAAAAAATATACACCTTGTGTAACAAGTTCTTTTCCAGCAGTATGAATTCTCAAAAACCGAACTGTAAAGTAATGTTTCAACAATAAATACACATGTTTTACTCTACAAGTTTATTGTAATATCTTAACAGTTTAGAAGAATAAGAATAGCAGTTCAGAATTTAAATATTGCAGATAATAAAAATGTCTGTTTACAAATATAAAACAGTATTTTAATAACCTTTGTTTAAGAAGAGAGAAGAGTTTCAAAAATCACATCCACCTAAAATTTGTTTGAAGTTTGCGTCTCAAAATTGCCTGCTTGAGGCGATATTTTACTTTGTTGGTGCTACTTGTGTTGTGTGTTTATTCCTCAGTTAAAGAAAATAAAGTCCATAGTACGCTCGCATGTAATAGGTGATGAAAAGATATGTTGTGTTTAATGTGACTTTTACATAAATTATCGAGTTATAATTCAGTTTCTGACAATTTATTAAGTTTCTTTGAAGCAATCGAAAATAGCAAAAAATATTTGTTATTTCTGCTGTGTCAAGTTTCCCGAAAATTACTTTAATTTTTATTGGCATTTTATCTTGAAAAATATTTAACATTCGCCACTTAACATAAATGTTCGATCAGAGGGGTAACATGTGGAATTTTGTACAGAGAATGTCTTATATAGAAAAATATACATTTAGTTAGTGATCTTTCAGGGACAAATTTTTAAAAATTTCAATGGATTTATTTAGACTACAGAAGTGAAAGGCATACAGAAAGTGAGTGATTGGTGTTAATCTGACCTGGGCGATTGGTGTTTTTACCCAGTATATATGCGACGCTTAATGAAGAACAGAAAGTAATTTTTGCCATAATAAGCTGAAATCGTCTAATATTATGTTCTTTATGCCTTAAAATTAACAAAGGATCATTCTAAATAAAAAGCTACAATAGCATGAGCAAAGTATTATATGGACGATGGAGCTTACGCCCACAATATTTATGTTCACCTGAAAAATAATTCACTTTTTACATTTATACTACCGTTTTCTCTGGATTGTAGCCTATAATAAGATCATTCACATGGAAAGAGATACAGCTATTACGTTGATAAAATATTACCGTTCTATTTCTTTAACTAATCTTTGCACGTTAGATAAACATTTGTGGACAATTTGAGTTTTTACTATATTCAGTAAAAGGATCTATTGAACAATTTGCCGTATTCTTAGCAAATTTATTGAAACATAATTTCATTTCTTATATGAACTTTGTTCCATTGTATGTACTAAGGAGGGTTGGATCAGAAATTAATTTGGATAAATTCAAAATTAGCACCAACCGTTCAAATAGTACCATGAGCATTGAAATAAACCAGACAATTATAGAAAGAGTACAGAAATACGTTTATATTGGTTAAAAGGTTATTACGGGGAAAGAAAACTAAATCAACGTAATAGACAGACGCATAATCCTACTTCAAAATTAAACTCACCTTTAAAATAAAAACCAAAGCTGTGTATCCTAACGGTACTTAGTGTATCCTAACGGTACTTATATATGGAGCTAAAACCTAAGTATTTAGAAATGAAATCCTCACTAAGCTCAGATTGGCTCAGAGATAATTGAAAGAAAATTGGCAGGATTCACGCTAGGAAATCGAAAAAGAAACGAGTGTTGAGAGAGAAGAAAAACATGGACGTCATAAAACTTGTTGCGAAGCCAGAAGACAGGACTCATGTTTATGTTGCCAGAAGACAGGACTCATGCTGTAAATTGATCATGGAAATGAGACCGAGGGGTGAAAAGTGCCCACAAGGAAGGCTAAATATGCTTTTGTACGATGACATTAAAAGAACAGCTTGAGTGAAATGGTTGAAAGAAACACAAAATCGAAGGAACCTCTGTAGTAGAGCGTGGCTATAGAAGAAGAAGAATATACTTTGATTTACAAATTTGGTAAGTAACAAAAACACGGTCTGTATGTGTGGTTCAAAAAAGCGATTCTGTAAGTTTAAAGTGGATATATACACTTTTGCTAAGGTTTCTGAAATACTATTGTGGAGATGTTTTTGCACAAATTCAGACCCAAATTACGCACATTTTTAACTTAATATATCCATTACGAACATTTTAATCTTTTCGACTACGTTAGATGAACCAAGGGCGGTATGTGTCTTGAAATAACTAAACCACAGATGTGTTCGCTGTCTTCAGAATAGTGGTAGCAAAATGGCGACAACTTGCCGTGCTGTTTGCAGTGTGTTAATATGAACTGATTATCAAGCTGAGATTGTTCCTCGGATGGTGATCTTTATGCTGATAGTACCATGAGCATTAAAATAAACCAGACAATTATAGAAAGAGTACAGAAATACGTTTATATTGGTTAAAAGGTTATTATGGGGAAAGTAAACTAAATCAACGTAATAGACAGACGCAAAGGTTGTCTGCCGGATAGCATTCTAGATATGAAATAACCACTGAAGCTAGTATTAAGGCTAGTATTAAGGTGAGTGCTTGACCTAATGTGAGCTGTAGGAATAGGATGTCAATTGGAGAAGTCTAGGAAACTGAATAAACTCAGTATAGCGACGGCACTTTTATACAAACACAACACCAAGCAAAAACGCCGACACAAGAAAGTCGAGACAGAGCATTGCGACAGAGACGAAAATACGATGAGTGAGACTAGCGCCAAAGCCCTCGCGCTCCGCGCTTCCAATCTATAAATAGACACGCGTTGAACCCGCTTTATCCTTTTCCCTATCGATCACCGTAAAATGTGAACAACCTACCGATCGCGCGCACTGCACTCGATGATATTGTGCACAGAGTAGAAAAAAACAATGATATTTATATATGACTATATTTATATCTACAGGTAGGAAACCCATCATTCCATAAAGGTAGGGGACGCTTGGTGTTAGCGCTAACAGATCTTTCTTTTAACTGTGGCCTTTTTATAAATTAACCGTAATATTTAATTATCGCAAAAAAATTACTTCAGTAAGCATCACGTATTCCACTTTAAAACGAAACCACATTTAAATAATTTGTTCAAGTTATACATTAGATATTTTGGAACATACACAATGCAAATTTAAATGAAATTTACCACTCTTTCTGTCTGCATAAGGCGAGTTACCATGGGAGTTATTTTATTCATTAATTCAGAGATACATTTCTAGTATTTCAATGTAAATATGTTTTGCCGGCAAAATATTTATTTATGCTGATAGAGGTAATCATGTTCCTAGTTTGAATTATGCAATATATTATATAAATATATTTCATAAGCCTAGTTTAAATTTAAATTTGATTGTCGGTATTTTGTATGTGTTAAATTTTGTTGGAGATAAATATTTAAATAGAATTCATTTAGAGAACCTGAAAAAAATGCTTGCAATTACAAAAGTTTAATGTTAGTAATTTCAATAAATGAATACATTTCGTGGTATTTACAGATCAGTAGAAGCTCTTTCAACGGAAGGTGAATATAATGGCTTTGGTAATATGGTATAAATAGATGGCACATAGCACTTTCCGCATGATAGTTACCGTCGAAATCAAACCCAAAAGAAAAATCTATCTATATATTGTTAGTATAAGATAAAGGAATTTAACGTTTTATTTAGTGCGACCACAACCATGAGGGTTATCTTGTGAAATTAATAAATAAAAATTAATAGCTAAATATGGTAAATATTTCTACTAAGGCGTGTTGGTATTATATTTTAAATTTCTGGAATATTTGTTTACATTTATTAAGAAAAATAAACAGTCAAGGATTAAAAATATTTCTCCTGGTGGGTGTCGGTATTAAGCTTTATCTTTGTAGAATATTTGTTCAGAAGTTGGTCACGACTCCCAACAAATATAAACTATGATCTATATAAATTAGGAGTTTTTAAGGTGATCATCAAATTTCAATCGCACTTTGATGAATTTACGGAGTTACTAGATCCTGAAGTCGTCGGCTATTTAAGTGCAAAACGATATTAGTTAAGAATTTACTGTAATTTTTTTATGAATTTATTGAAACACATTTCCGTATTATTGACATTTATGGTATTGCGCCGTTATTATTTGTCAATTTTGCAATGAACTTAATCCAATGTATTATTTTTGGAAACCGCCAACTTCTTGAATCGAGAAGACTACTTGTTCGTTTGTCACAAGTCAGATACGAACCCTTATCTACTATAAAATATATTCATAATAAGACAAGTTAGAATACAAACATGTTTGAATATCTAATTTATTAAAATGCGACATTTGACTACGATAAAAAAAAAATTCATTTCTTAGTGAATTTTCTGTCTCAAAATTTTCAATAACTACTTTTTTGCTTTATGTGTAATTATTCTTCGACACAATACGTGGGTATGGAACTACAATGTACATATTTTGTCACCACTATTTAAATTTTTGTTCTAGTCCATCACCAGTGGGGGACATAAAATTAAATACTGAGCATATGCCAAGAATCCTAATTATAGTAGTCAAAGTGTGGAAAATAACCTTTCTAATGAATTTCTAAATTTTGTCTTTGATGTCAGTCGAATAGCACAACTTATTATAGCTCGAATATTAAGATTAGGATTCTCCCACTGGATACCCTACCAGTTCTCCCACTGGATACCCTACAATTATGCGGTTCAGTATGTTTGGATTTAACAATATTTTTTCAAAGACAATATTTTTGCAACAGTGTTAAAATATGATCCTTACGTCTGTGAATATCAAGTAGATGCTAATTTTTTTTACTAAATGTAATTATATGTGAGACATAGAATGTATATAATTGCTATTTATAGCGAGTGAATATATGTTTACAATCACTCGCTGTAAACTATTTAATTACCATTTCTATAGAATTTATGTATACATATGTATGGACAAAATTTCCACCTATGATAGAGATCACATTTGACGAATCTTTCCGAACTTGGGGGAAAGTTAGTTATTAGAGAGTTGTACGTCGCTATTCGAAAGGGGAAAGTGATTTTGAATTTCTGAAACTGAACTGGTTTTGCATTGCAAAGTCGCAAAACGATTTTGACCAGCAAATTCAACTTATACGTTACCAATTTTAAGAATTCGTAGCGAAACAAGGAATTGATATAATTTCATCAAGTCCGTCCGTCGATCACAGCTTCAATATTTTTATAGTTTTAAACCTATATGAAAGAAATTTTACAAATAGTTGCTTAAAATGAAAAACTTTTAAAATATTTTTAGGGTTCTTTACCTTGAAAGGAAAAACTTGAATGGAGAAAAGGGGAAATGTAAAGGAAAAATATGAATTATCACTTATAATATTACCAACGTATCTGTCTGTCTATTTTTTAAAGCATTTTTGTCAAAAATTGCTTGATAAAGAAATCATGCTTAAAAATATTTTTATATCAATTTCAGAGGAAGGCGCAAAGTAAGTACACGAAAAGTTTATTTAGCTTCATGTTAATATGGTGGATCATTTGGAAAATGTGCACTATGTTTTTACACCTGTGAAGGATAGTATTATGTTAAGGCGATATATTTATGTTCGAAAAATCAACGTTGGTAACGAAAAATCAACTTTAATGGGAATATTATGTACCCATACATGTTTATATGTACTAGATGCGTGCGGTACCCTCGTATTTTGAGTTATACTCGAGTGGACAGACTATTTTATTTTTGATGTGGAGAATATTACCACACGTGCAATCGCTCACACATCCCCTCTAGTAAGATATAATTAGACAGATGTTTCAATGTTCAACTAATGTTCAGTTCATTATTATTCATTCTTTATATCCATTTGTGAAATGTTAAACTTGAAAATGGCGAACAATTGAATGATCACTAATTGTATAACCAGGGATTTGAAAAATTTATATTTTTAACACTTCCCACATTGCCTACCACCTATTTTATAACCATGGGTTTAAAAAAAATGATGAATTTGAAGACTGATTAGAAGTTTAAGATAAGATTATTAGATTAATTTATTTCAAAAATTTCAAGATATATAGAATATTATGAAACCTGTGTTCCAACATCCTTTCCATATTCGTTATAGCCAACCCTCAATGTAATTTTATAGCAGATGTAACTTTTACGATATTTTTTGGGAAAATACTAAAAACGGTTTAATTTTTTCACATTATGATGCAATATAAGTTAGTTATTATTTCATTTGAGTAAAATAATTATGATTATTTTTAATTTTACTGTTCTATTTTTGCATTATATTTTAAAGTACGTATGACGTGACCATTTTTATTTTAGCAGATTAATTAAGAGTTTCTAACATAAGTAGTGATACGTATTTTTGTCTTTTTTTAAATTTCAATCTAAGTAGTACACGAATTTAATAACATATTATTAAAAAATATGAACAACAACACTTTACAAAATAATTTCTGTCTACTCTACAAATTTATTTTCGCTTTTCACAAAAAATATCGATGTGACAATCATAGCAGTTGTGATTTTATAAGGGAAGACGATGCTTTTAGCATTCATATTTCCCAAGCGCCGTTGGAGTTTCATTCAATAGGGAATCAAATTTTCATCTTGAAGAAAAAATGAGCACGCATTTTTAGTTTTCCTTACAAAGCATTTCGCAGCCGCAGAAAAAGGGAATTCCAGTGAAAGACTGTGACAAAAGTACATCACTAGAAATTAAAATCTTGCCAGCTAATGCGAGAAAGAATCTCGTTGCAATTAACGACGTTAATAAATAACTATTTTTATAGATTTTAAGAAAATGTCGGAACATTTCTTTTAACGGTTAAGTGACTATAGACATGTCCTAAATACTCAAAATAAAATAATAATAATAAATTATAATATTTAATTTTACTTCCTCAACTCAACTTTTAGGTTAGGTTTTTGTGAATTTTGTTAGTGATTTTAAATTAATATACAAAACAAATATTTCCAACATTTCTTGTTCTACTATGGCTACATATCAAGTGAATATTGGTAGCGTGTTGTCGTGAAAATTTCCTTTCATCCTTAAAAATATTGAACCCACAGTAAAAATTTCATCAAAAATCTTTTAGCTATTCTTTTCTCTAAATAAACAGGCTCAAAGACAAACGGGCAAACATTAACAAATAATATTTTTTGTTTTGTTACTTTTTTATGTTCCTTAAATATTATTTTTGTAAATAATTCCTATGTACAGATATATCAATTCTATAGATTTATTATATGTCTAGAAATAAAAGTAGGTAAAAATAAAAATTAATTTGACATCAAATTAAGACTTATAATGACGGTACAAAATAATTACTTATACATATACGTAATTAATACACGTAGAATAGCTAAGCAGTGCTTTATTCTTGTATTAAAGCAATAAAAATAAGTTTTTAAAAATAATATGCCATACATATCTTCTAATTGAGTGGACCTATTCGGACGAAATGGAAACAAAATGTTACGACAAATCAACCGTTATGTTTTAACGAAACCTTATACTATATATACATATATATAGGAAAACGTTATCGGATGGTGAATTTGTGAAAGATTATATATATATATATATATATATATATATATATATATATATATATATATAAATATACATATATATATATATATATATATATATATATATATATATATATATATATATATATATATATATAGAAAATCTAGCTGTCAACTTCATATTACAACAACATATGGTGCTAACTAATTTTCAGTGACCAAATATACAAACTTAACATTTTCATAATAATTACTTTACTGAGTACCTCATATGCCAGACAAATGCAAATCTGCCGATATCCACAAGGCTAACTTAAAATGCCATGAAAATACGCCACAAAATTTATTCAACCAAAATAGTACCATGGGCGCTTTTGTGTGCGGAGAAGTAAATATATTAAGCAAGAACTCCAATTTCGGAACGAAAAATGTGGAAAACCAGGGTATATTTTTACGGTCCAAATTCTGCATTTTGTAAGCGTGTATGAAATCTAAGATTATGCTACGATCAAATGCGAAACAATGAAAATATCTCTAATCATAGATGTCGAAATGCTCAGTTTGTAAAATTAATGCTTGATTTTTTATTACATCCATTTTAATTCTGACCTTGGTTTTTTCTATAAATAATTATAAAGTAATAATAACTAAACTTTGATAGTCCACTTTTTTACTTTTCTTTGCAGGCCTGTGAGTAATTAACCATTGCATTAAAAATCAATCAATCGGTGATTTGGTAATATATGTAAACAAATTACATTTCGATTACGATAACACATTGTTTGTATTGGAGAAATAAATACTATATATTTTTATTAGAGATTAGCTTCTCAATTTCACATCTCTCATAAACTGACTGCTCACAATTCCCAGTATCACTACCGTCGTCACGATATCCATAACGCTTTTGTCTAACCGCGTTCAAATGCACGCCTCGTAAATATTAACCTAGCTCTGTAACCTGCACATTTACATTGTTTTATACAAAAAAGTTTCTTGATAAAACTATAACAATGGAAACGGCAATGAAATCTGTATAATACAGTGGTGGGCAAACTACGACCCGCGGGCCATATTTGACTCGAGAACGGTTACAATCAGGCCCACGACATCAACCACCCATAATAGTAGTCAATAAAAATATTACGCATATTTGATTTGAATTGAATAGAACATTACACAAGCCAAGAATGAAAAATTTATCAGAGTACGTTACTCGCAATAATTAATTCCCTTGTTTCTAAACATGTTGTTTTCTAAACAGTTATTTGTTTATAAATGTTTATTGTACAAATATACTGAGGCGGTGGTAATTATTGTTGGCTTTGTTATTTTGTTACAGCATTGGTGGTGGGTACTATCAACAAAATAGCAACCAAAAAACGCAAAGTAGATTCTGAGTGGCGTGTCTTTAAAGAAGAGTGAGGAACTTACGAAAGGAGTTTCAATACTTTTTGACGATACGTGGCAAATGACCACTTTAATATAATCCCTGACAAAAATTGACTTGCCAATTTCACATTTTTTATTGATCTCTTCTCCCACCTGAATAAATTGAATACGAGGAATCAGGGCAAAAATAAATTTTTATATATGGTCAATAAAATCAATCGTTAATTACATAAGTACCGTCGGTATCTAACATTTGTCGTCAACGTGTAGGTAGAGCTAAAGTTCCGTCCTTGTAGAAATATTTGGGCCTTTAACTGAAGAACCGATGAAGTTTGATTTCGATATGATTTTCGTCTTTAAATTTTCTATCACGAGAATTATTAAACAAGACAGATGGTAATTAGATGGCGAAATGTCTGAAGAGTACAATAGACAAGTAACGTATTCCATCCAAGGGAAAGTAGTTTTGCTACGTGGGCTCGAGTATTGTCATGTAAAAAATAAACTTTGCTTTGATTTAAAGGAAGTTTAGCACTAACTTCTTAATTATTAGCAATAAATTTTAACTGTAATTGTACTGTTAGCTTGAAAGAGTTCCCAATGTATAACTCAATGAATAACTCCATTTGCACTCCACCTTCCATTCAAAATTATCTTTTGTCCAATATCATGTTTTGGTCTAGTTACATCTTTTTCTCCTACTCTTAGCCACTAGAATTTACGCTAAAAAATAACATAAGCTACAAACTTTTTATCCTCTCGTTGGTACGACGAGAACTCAATAACTCCAAGCACACATTAGCTCTCTTCTAAAGTTAAAAGGGTGTTAGCTCATGGAGTCACCAAACGGAATACTTCTACTTCTTTCTCAAAGCATGAAGTTATTTTTTCTATATAGTATAGAAACATGAAAATATCTCTGCCAAACAATGCGAACTTAATCTGGGATCTATTTCAATAAGGCTTTTAAATTTTTCTAAATCAATTATGGGATGTCACATTGGATGAGGTTTATCGGATAGGTCAAAATACCCTTCTTTGAATCACTGGAACCAGTACTGTTTCTTAAGAATGCATACCTTCACCCATCGTTGTTAATAAATTGTGTGTTACTTCCCTGGTTTTTCGCCCTAAGCGATATTCATGAGGAAAGAATCCTCTATGCTCACTTCAAAATACTTCGATTTTAAATTTTTTCTTTACTCGCCGATTACTCAATTGCAAACAGAATAGAAGTTTTAATACGTCACTCTTTATATGCCACAGAAACAAGAAATATTCTAGAATCTTCCAAAAATTCCAGAAATTGGTAAAAAAAGTGGCGTGTGAAAAAAAGTGGTTTATAAGTTATCAACCTAATACATTACTTACCGTATGCATACATATCAGCTATGCAAAATTTAAAAATGTTCATGTTTGGACATAGTGAATATTTTTGGGTTAAGACAATAATGTAGGCAAAGTCAAAATACATACAAATTATTATTAAAGGGGAATTCACAATCGGAGAGGGGGCTTGGCACGAGTTATTATTTCAGACTACATTAATAAATCATGAGTTAACAGACGAATGGTAGCTTCTTGGATATTGTGGAATTTGTGTTTCCCACTTGACACATATCATTATGTATTAATTTCATGGGACAACATCATGAAATTAAACTAAGTAAAAGGTGTCAGATGTACATTAATCACAAGGGCTGTAATTGAAATTACTAATATATCCTGTGAAATTAATTTGCTCTCCTTCATAACTGAGCTTCCTGGCAAGCAGTGATTTCAAAAATGTTAATAAAATTCACATCATTTTATCTGATTAATAAAAGTTTTAAGATTTATTTTTTTTCTTGACATATTTCTTTCTGATTTTTCCTGTTCTACTGACATTTTTACTGTAATTCTGATCATTTTACTTATGAGAAGGAATAGTATCATTTAGTATATTTTTATCTATTTACTTTAAAACTCGTTTAAATCTTTTATTTTAGTTAAAATATCGTGAAAATATTTTCACTTACCTCATTTGTAATCAAAAATATTTTCAAATATTTTCGCAAAGTAAAATTCCTTAAGAGTAAATGCAATGACATTTTAGAATAATTTGTAATTTCCTATGTATATTTTTCAAATAGTTGCACATGAGTTGAAAAGTTATCTTAAAATTTGTTTTCCCCATCGGCTTTAATTTTTTTTTTCAATTTGCGTCTTCCTTTTCTTTTTATTTATCAGCAAACTTTTAAATGAAATATATTATATATTGTATTAAATTTAATACTACTTGAATCTTCTTTAACAAGTTTTTTATCTTATGATAATATGGTATGACAGTAAAATAATTTATAAAACAAAACTTTTCCAAATGTCTATTTATAAAAAATTAAAACTAAGTATGACGACGTATCTAAAAATTAGGTTATGTATTCTTACTCGAATTACATTGAATTAAACGTGAACTTGAATACGAATATAGAAATTGAAGAACGTAAAGCCCCATTAAACTTAAAATCCCAAAGCTGATTACAAAAAAAATTACAAAAATTTACAAAACTATTGGCACTTTCCTACGACAGAAGAATCACAAATTATGATGCTTTAAAATTTCTCTCGCCCTTTAAGATCTACTACAAAAATGTTACTATTTAATACCTTTTATTTTATTAGATAAATAAAAAAAATAATTTCATTTTAACCAAATTGGAAAGTAGAGTTATCCTTGACCTTTCGTATAGAATAATATTCGCTATGGATTAAAATTGTCAAACAAATTGAAAATATCCGATACTAATGGGTTGTCTATGTAATCTTTGAACAATTAATATTCTTATTTTAAAATGAGGTATGCATGCTCCTTCGTAAAACTGAGTCATCGTCTAACAACATGAACAACGTGAAACATCTCACAATTGCATCAGTTATAAATCCCGAAGACAAATTTGAATTTATTGACAAAAAGCAAGCGTTTTGTAGTTTTATCTTCCAATGGCGGGTCATTTGTCACGAAGTGAAATATAAAGCGACGTCGATTATTGCCCTTGCTCAGGTGCTATGTTGAAGAACAAAGTATTAAATTACCATGTCATACTAAAATTCTCTACTGAATAAACGGGTACTTATCGAAAGTAGTTGAAGAAAAACTGTACTAAGTAAAAGAATTACGTTCCTTCTATTAAGTTTAGTAATTAAAGGACAGTCACGATAATTTTAGTACGAGGATTTTTTTATCAACACGGCCAAAACTTTTCCTTTTAAATCGAAATTTAACTTTAAAAAATATTTATATTTTTCCAAAGTAATTGAGTAAATTAATAATATATAATAGGTTTTAAAAACAAAAAAGCCAATAGTAAGAAAACGCAAAATTAAACTAAGATCAATTTCAATAAGGGTTTTAAATATTTGAGAAAATTTATTATATAGGACCAGAATTATCGAAGAAATCTACATTTGTTCTTTGGATATTTGAAACTAATGTGTATTCTGTGTAAACTCTGTACACTACATATTGTGCATATATTGCGTATTGCTTAGCTTGTTTTTTGTCCAGAATTGGAATCATGAAGCAAAAACACACTAAGTTAAATAAATTTCTTTATTTCGTTTGTTCTTTACTCGCATAAACTCGGTTGCTATCAGAACAGAAGACCGACCTTCGCCTCGCGTTCTTTATATAAATTACAAAAGCGGCTCTTTTATCAGTTGTCAACTTATATATATATATATATATATATATATATATATATATATATATATATATATATATTTCTTGTACTTTTTTTTATTACTTATATCAAAATTATTATTACAGAAATAAAATAATAAATTATAAAGCTAAAGGTTTTACTCATGTATGAGTGATTTTTTTTCAACACGAATATGTAACGTAATCATTACCAAACTGATACACAAAAATGTATTAATCAATTATAAAATATACATTTAGATATTATAAAAATTGTTAAAAAATTCATTTTTTTTAATTATTAAGTATAGTGAAAATATTAAATAGCCCATAAAATTACGTGGCAAGAAAACTTACGGTTTAAGAGCACGGATATGTGTGAATAGTTTTATGCGCAAACTTTTTATAAAATAAAATATATTTGAAGAAAAGTGTCATAAATATTATACTACGTTTGATGACATAACGTTTTTTTATTCTGTTGGTTAAACGATTTATTTCAAAGTGCATTTTCTATATAATTATTTATTTTGTTATTAGCTTTGGTTGACGGTAATGTTGACTTTCTAAACGATATTATATCGAAAAAGTAGAGTTAAGAAAAGACTAATGCAAAATAAGTCTTTCTTTTTTTTCTATTATGTCTCTATCTACGATAATTTGCTTGAGAAACAAAATTATTATTATTACATTTTTGTAGAATGAATATTAATATTTTCAGGGTTTTGTGTTAAAACAATTATAATTTCGACCCGTCTGTTCGTTCATCTAAACTTCCATCTGTCAGAGTGTCATTGTTTGTAAGTTTTTAGAAATATTTGTTTGAAATAGAGCATATTCAGACTTCCTATATAGATCTAAGCTAACATGCAGAAATATGTCTAATTTTAGGAAATTGTTTTAACGCGTCAAACAATCTTGTGGTATGAAATATGTACAGATTTATATTGCTAATAATTACGAGATTAATAATATGTTAACAATGGTTGACCCCACAACGGTTAGAACATGTCTGTTTTAAAGCATTTATTTTGCTCGTGATGTCATAGGACTAGTATAGGCGCATGCGCGTGATTGTTGCGAATTATCATTGCTCCAAATTATAAATTAGTGTAGCGTTTAGCTTGAAATATATTAAAGATATTAAGGAGCACAACTTGAGATAATAGAAATATATGTTGGATTATAAGTAAAAATTGCTAAAAAAATTAAGATTTCTCATGTGAGTCGCAAATATACTCGCAATTAAATAAAACGTAAATCACAGAAAAGCTTACTTCAAAGGAAATCCAAGAAATCTAAAAAGTTCAGGGCCAAGCATATTAAAAAGCAACGACAGCGTCAAAAGAAAAATGAAAAAAACTACGTAAAGCGATTACGTAGCTAGCCCATCGGGCATACAGCATCCAGCGACAGTCCAAACGTAGACGAATAATTTGCATTCATCGTTGAAAGGCAATACCGAAGCGCCCGTCGAGTACATATTGCGATCACCAAATATCGTCATATTGTCATCGTCGGGCATTAATGGGCGTTCATCAATATAGGGTACTGCGGTAGATTATGACGTTAATTAGCATGAAATTGTACGTGCGATCGAGGCTCGACGTGCTGCAGCTCTGCTGGACTACCATTGAAAGACGCACTGAAAACATATCTTATCATATTTGTGTGAGGCAAATCCAAATGTAAGCATATAAATATTTTAATTTACAATATAAATATTTTAATTTTTAATTTCGGTAACATGGAACTATATTGCGGATTTTGATATGTTGAAAATCAAAATGGTTACACATTACTTATACCTACTCTCTAAATCCATCAGGTTCAGATTACAAGTAAATGAAGTACATCAATTCAGTAAAGTAATAAAAATGTCAAAGATTCTTGAAATTATTACGTTAAAGTTTTAACTCATAGTTCATAGTATATGAAATGAGATATTTTAAAAAAAGAGGGTATTTGTAAAATACGTACTGCATGTAACTTCCATTCGATAATGAATTAGACTAACGTATAATTATAAATATTGCTGAAAAAATTAACGAATAAAATATATTTTCCAAAAAAATAATGAGTAAATTTTGAAATGGTAGCCAAAAGCTTTCTCTCAGTCCTTGGCCCCGTAATTTATTACCTTTTCAAAATAAATGGAAAAACGAACTGAAAAATGTGTTTTTTATCCATTCTCATAAACAGTTTTTTTATTTGGATGTTCTCAAAAGAAGACACATTTTTAGGGTACGTGAAAAAAGGCAAACATTTTAAAAACATAAGTAAGGTTGAAAAATATTAACCAAAAAACTTATAAATGGTATGTAGAAAATAACCTTAAAGAACAATTTCATAAAAAATATTCCATCGTGTTACGGCGATCGTGCCAATGGCAATTGTAAATCGACTGCTTTTGCCTGTGACAGCTATAATGCAATATATTATTTGTCAAATGCCAGATACAAACCTTCCTTGGCTTGATTCGATATAAATATTAGGTAATATTTTTCTGTGTCCGTAACATTTTATTAATATTGAGTTGTAGGGAAACGTGCTTTATTCAGCAGCTTACGTAAAAATGATATTAGACAAGAAAGGCCGCTTTATATTTTACACTGACGTTTTAGTCAGCTGCATGCACAGACAATTTACTTATTTCACACCTTTGATTTTTATATAACTTGGTTTATTGATCAAATGTAAGTACTAATATTATCTATATTAGTATTTACATTTGATATTTTAATAGTAGTCGTTTAATAAAAACTACGAGTAGTAGACATCGATCATAAAACAAACATAAATTTTTATGAAAATCTTTAATGTTTAGAAGTACTTTTATTTCCCTATATTCAGAAGTTTGTTGAACACGTCGATTTGTAAAAAGGTCATCCTGTATCAATTTTTCCATTTTTTTGCAAGACATGCTAAAATGGAAAGAGGATATCTACATACTTGCTTAAATTACTAGAATTGCTTATTAAATATGGTACAAGTAACATCATATGTTACTCTTAGATACAGTTTTGTCGTAGAAATATTATTAGACACTTTATTGTATAGACGTAGCTTGGTTATAATTGAATATAAGACAGTGAATTAAGTAATACTGTTTACTGTGTTATAACACCATATTTGTTAACGCATATATATATATATATATATATATATATATATACATATTTTTTTTTTTTGAGAAATACATGCAAGGTTCATTTAAATAAACCTAATTTAAAGTTATAACATGTGTCAAGTGCACAAGTATTATTGGAAAAGATAAAAAGTGATGGTCGGTTTTATGAAAATTTCGCACAGTCGCTTTGCTATATTAAATTGTTTAGTTTTAATTTTTTTTTAATTTAACCTGATCATAAGATAACATTTGGACTAAAATGAAATCGAGTTTAAAACGGGACGGATTTTATAATATCTTTGTTACTCCGACACCACAATAAAAGGCAAATTAACTTACATTATGATTTCGAGCCATTATATTAAAGGGTTTACTCATTTCATAATATTTTACCAATCTATAAATATGCTATATCGATAGTCCACAACAGCTCACACGTAACAGTGTCTACAAATATATAATATAATTTATATAGAGAGAATACGTACAGGGTACCGTGAGCGTTTACAAAGAATACGACTTACGTGATGTTGGATTAAGTGGTGTTGGGCCAACATGAAAAGCCAACATGAAAAGAGGATAAAGTGACTTTACAGTTGGCGCAAATGATATTAAAAGAATAGCGGGAGTATCTTGGATGCAGCTTGTTCAAGATAGGTTTGCATGGAAAATTATAACGCTTACGTTGTGGATCAAAATATGCTGAAGTAAAAGAAGAAAAACACATAAATTTTATCCCGTACCTGATGTTAGCAGAAACTGTAGTCTTATGGCGATTGAATTTAGTCTTCTCGTAAAAAACTTCATGGGAATACTTGATCGATTGGCAGGTACTTTATATAAACCTAACCACTATTTTTAATCACGAGAAAGTATAGTTAAAAGAATTTTAAAAAGAATATCAAAATAATAAATTAAACTTGTAGCCTTCAACAGTTTGAAGAAATTGTTACTACAAATGACATGGTCTAGACCAGCGATACTCAAACTGCCGCCCGTCGGCTTTTATGATGTGGCCTGCCCTGCCGCCATCGACTTGATCACACTCTTTTGGAAAATGGTTTCCGTAGTAATTAACTCACTTATAAACACATGAAAACTTTGTCAAGCACGTCTGAAAAAAAAATTTAAAATTGCGAATAATTAAGATACTGTGTTTAAGTCAATATATTTTTATAAAATTATGGAGTCTAAAAGTTTTTTAGGAATGTTCTGAATCAGGTTTTAGGTAAACTTTTAAAAAAAATAAAGTAGTTAAAATATGACACATAATACATTGGTCTTAAACTCATTTTCACTTGATAATCCTAAAGATATTATTTCTTGTCCTACAGAAGCGATGTTCTTACTTTACCTCTCTTTAAACCTTTGTTAAAAATTACTGGTATTGAAAAATTATCGATATTCATATTTTATTTCTCAAAAATCGGCTATATTACATATATTATGTCTGCGTTCCTTTTTTATCAAATATCGTGTGTACTGAACATTTGTTTCACCTTCATCATGAAGAGTAAAGAAAAACGCTAACTGTTTTATACAACTTTATATTCGCATTTTAGTTAATCACGTTTCGAATATAAATTCAAGTTGTTTATTCAATATTAAACCATATCTAAAATTATTTGCTTAAAAACATAAATAACCAAAAGATTTTGTATAGTCATACATACATTATAACGTATTTCCTCATATTACTTATATGAGAGAATCAGAAAACCGCGGAAATACGTCGCTAATAGCAAAAAAGGTACAAAATGCTCTCTATCCTATTTATATCGGCCCGCTGTCGTCCAAAATTTTGTAGCGGTGAATAATTTACTACATTTAATTGTCTAAGAGTACTCGTGACCATAAGGGCGGTATTAATATTTCAGTAAGTATCCATTATTTCTATTGCGGTCACTAATACAATAGAGTGGGTTTAAAATGAATTTACTAATCACACATATTGATCAATAAGATAACAAAGATTGATTAAACGATTTTTATTTAATAATTAATTTATAGAAATATTAAAAGTAGAATAAGCTCATTTCAATTTATAATATAATAAACTAGCATATAATTAAATATCATATTCACTTGCAGTAATATAAGTCCACTGAGGATCTGGATTTATGTTTATTCAGGGCTGAGGTCAATGGACATCGTCGTAATGCGAATCAGAGTTTATTTGTTACATAAAGCTTTATTAGTTATTACATAGTGATTTTACCTCAAACGAAGTATAAATGTTTGGTTTTAAATTTATTAGCAAGTTTATCGGAACGGGCTGAATTCGAAACCATTAATCTTATGCATGATGATTAGATGGTATTAAAAGAACTGATGTATTATTATTTTTAAAAGCTCCGTTAGTAATTTGTCGTAAAATAGAAAATTTTCTATTTTAATTTAGATATTATTATGTACTTATATTTAATAGATTTCTTACAGATGTGTTTGTAAATTACTTAATGCATTTCCTGCAATTATTTTATGCTGTTGTAAAACATAACCATTTCCGATTTTTGAGTGTTTGAATCGATTATCGTTGTGTGTTGCATTTTGTACAGAATAAACACAGATTTACTTGACTTTGTTACAAATGACCTCAATGTTGCATATGATGTGAACACAAAAATGGACGATTTATCTTCTCGATAATGGTTGGGGAGAAATAGCTGCGAGTTTTTAGGTTTATTTTTCCAGGGTACACACTAGCATTAGCTACTTTTTTTACTATATTCATTAGAACCACTAAGATAAACCAGCCATCAACCGTTACCTTTCTGGGAGTAATTTCAATTGAAGATACGAATTTCAAAACTGACTACAGAGGTTTGCTCAGTCTTTTGTATTCAACTAGTAAGCTAAAAACATACATATAGGCGCCTTGAAGATATTAGATTTTGGGATCAGTGTTATACAAAATGTTTAATCTATATTGTGAGATATTTTAAATTTACATCTACCACAAAAAGCTACTATCTTTTTATCTGTGCAAGTGTAGCTATCCATTGAACAAATCTCTTTGCCGTTTTATATTAGCATCTCAAACGGTTGGGGTATTGGTTTAGCTACGACATTCATCTCAATCACTGCTGCTACGTTTGTCTCGGGTACTGATTTCGTCAAAAAGAAGACAAATGCATAGTATTTCATACATGTTTTTACACATTATACACCAATAAATTCCTCTACTTCACTATCGTACGCGTTACACATGGTATCTGTACTATATTACCATGTATAACGCGTACGATTTTCTTTGAAAATTGCAGTATAATACATTTTACTAATTAAAGCTCTAAACCCAATCATATCTAGTTCTTGAATACATTTTTTTTTCTAGTTTGGTCTAGTTTTTTTAATTTTTGTTATTAATATGCTTTACTACTTTTTCTTTAAACAAGACCCCTAAATCCAAGGGTTTACTATTTCTGTGTAAAACCACTCTAAAGTTAGGTTTGATACTAGGTGATTGTTTTATAATGTTACGCTGCACAGTTCTGGACCTAGACACTGGAGAATAAGAAACAATGGAGCCGATTTTTACCAAATTAATACCCATATATTGCCAGTGGAACATCGTCATCGCAAGATGAATCTTTGGTTGGCGGGTTAATGTCGTTTTCTTTTTCAAGATTGTTTTGTAACATCATCTTTATCACTACAATCTCCATACGGCATTTCTGACACATTCCATTGATTCTCCAAGTCTGGTTTAGACTCTTTTAAACATATTACACACTCATCTTATCTTATTTTTTTGGTTAAGTTCTCACATTATAAATACATAGAAACAAAAAAAACATCAACATTACTTTAATGAAAATAACGCAACCACCTAAGGTCAGTCAAAAAGACCACACCCAAAATATTATTACGTACTACTTTTAAATGCACGTACACGTCGAGTGGTTGAGATCACAGCAGTAATTTTTAATTTCTAAATGCGAAATTGGTAATGTTGCCCCCTAAAATCGGCATATTTGTACCCAAAATCGGTAGATGTAAAAAATGTAATATTTTATCCAGATTGTTTATTTGGATATTTAATTTTTTTATTTATTTTTCAGTCAACTACACTGAATAATTATAAGCATTTTATGATGTGGGTTACTGTAAAAGACATTAATAAAAAAAAGAAAATAAAACTTAGGATATAACAATTAACAAAAAAGTCATAACATATATAAAAACAAAAGTAAGCCACATATGAGTAATATAAAACAAAAAAATATTAAAAACTTACATATGTTTTGTGTAGTATTAGTTATAATTGGAGGGGGTGGGGGGTATTGTGTGCAAAATATGCAGTTAATAGGTATTTTTACTATATAAAAAAAAATTATAAGTTTTTATTTCACAAAGTGCTACTGCTACTAGTTAAATAGTTGCATTGTCAACTGTGCTGTTTTCTGAGAATATTTTATTTATAGAAAATTAAATGAGTGGATAAACTATTTCCTATTAATCTCTATATAGAATAATCGAAATCGAATTCTGTTTGTAAACTACGTAAAAGTTATTAGGACCGAACCTTAAGGCACTTTTGGGTATACCCTACAGGACACACATATTAAATAATATAGTAAATAAAACATAAATAGTATTGCGTGTATTTTTTATATAATAGGTTCGATTTTTCCCAGACTCGCTTCTTTATTGACTATAATTTCATTCTGAGCATCAACTGTTTCATTTCTTTGGAAGCAGACTTTGGTGATATTAGTTTTTATCTTAAATGTCAAATTGTGTTATGGAGGTAGGTTCGGATCGAAGGTTTCACAATTATCATTGGAACTGAAAGGATTGCCCTGCTTAAAAGTAGATTAGAAACAATTGGAAAACATTTGGCATAATGATTAAGTGTCATTTAACTCATATCTTGAAAACTCATTGATGATGTGTATCCTTTCGTCTTTTTATGGGTGATACGTACAACCATTAATCTTTAATGTGAATATTAATCAGTTTTTCAATATTCTGGATGAGATTATGATAATAATAACTATACATTTTCATAAATTGACTTCTTAATTAGGAAAATCCCTAGTAATCAGAAAAATTGCCAAGTATTTCCCATTTCACACAGAAATTTTCTTTTCGTTACTTTTACTTAGACCAAAGTGGAATATATTTCTTGTTTTTTTTTGTTTTTTATTCTATTTTATCAACAATATCAAAAATAGTTATATAGAATGACTAATTCACTGAATTTAAAATATTTTACAACACTGTACTTTAGATGTATATATCCATAAAATATATCGTCCGTTTTCATCTTCCATAAATAAGTTATGTCTAAATTTTATACTATTTTTTTAAATACTATATTGTATTTAGAATCCGTCATCTATACTATATCTCCCATGAATACTGAAATATACTGCAAGTAAAGAAGTAATTGAAGACAATTTATATCAGTGCTCTAGTATCAAAAATCATTTAAACTGTTGATATCTCGGCGGAACAATAAATAACCGCAAAAAACATTAATTTCCATAATTGTACCACCAATATTTGAATCACACTAAATTATTTTTTTAAAAATAAATTTGAAATTCTGAATCAACAAAAATATAATTGATCATGGCTATAGATATGTAGATATATATATATATATATATATATATATATATATATATATATATATATATATAGTGGGATAAGAATATGATAGTTATAAAAGATCCTATTAAATAAAGAAAGCCTGATACCTAATAAATTTGTAATTCTCAAACATTTATTTAATTTGAAACGGTTTTCAAACTAATTTCAAATATTTCAGTATGCGCGTTAAGTTCCTCAAATCAAGAATTATTTTGTGAATATTAAGTTATAAGATATAGAGTGATTAAATGATGTAGTTTTTTTTGACAATTTGTCGTCTGGGGTTAAATAATAAATTTAACAAACAAACCATTTTATTTCTTTTTCTGGACGATCATTAAATTAAAAATGGTTCACAGTTATTTTTCCATTACAAAAAGCTCGTGGTTAAATGAAATGACTTAGAAAATCAAATTTATCGGCAGTGCTCATGTTGCTAATTGACTACAAGCGACACGGCCTAATGAAGAGAAGTGCTAAGATTAATATAAGGAAATTAATATTAAAGCCAGTTTGTAATAGAAACTCGATGGTTTTACCCAAATTTTCACTTTTATTAATTATTATTTTCTGTCGCGATACAAATATTTATTTTTTTTGGTAAATTAATACGTGTTTATTTATATATGTTTTGTGTATAGTAAATTCTATTATTATAGGCAATGATTTTCTTAAATATTAATTATATTTAAATTTACCGCCTGAATACAAGAGACATATGAATACAACAGACCAACTGTCGCTAAACGAGTTTTAATAAAAAAAAAGAAAATGTAAAGTTTACATTTTTAGTACTAAATTCCTAAACAAAAAAATCCCTTATAATGTGTAAAGATTCACGTTTTTATTTTCTTTTATGTCTAAATAAGGCTTTCTCGAAGTGGCAAAAAGAACAAATATTATTTTGGACCATTGTTATTGAACTAAACAGGAATAATTTACCATTGTTTGGTTCATTACCTGTTTGGTTCATTATAAATGAACCAAACATGAATAATTTACCATTGTTTGATTCATTATTAATGAGTCAAACAGAAATAATTTACCACTGTTTATGCGTCATTATAGTTATCTTATACAATTTTTGTTCATATTTCTACTTTTTAAGGTATTTTATTGTCTCAAAACCCGTGAATATGGCGACATGTACACATTCAAATATTAATTTCAGTTTTTATACCGTGTAATGGGCAGTCTTCAAATTATTTTTCTGTGACATGTGGCTTTTAAAAATTAAGCAGTAGTCGTTGGTTTAATCCACTATAATGATAGATTTAAGAGAATATAACTACTATAAGAATATAATACTAAAATGTATATTTTCAAAAGGGTAGTGAAAAAAGGCCAATATTTTCTTTGTTAGATAAAAAAATTCAGTTAAATTCAAAACACCAAAACCCAGTTCAATGCAAATCATGTAAATTATAGAGTAAACATTTTAATATAATTAAGCTCTAATATTCAAGCAACTGACCAGCAAGTATTTGTTATAAAAGCTGATCGATATATAAGACGATAAATTATATAAAAAATATAAAGGGTAATAAATGAAATAAGGAACCTATCTCACAAAAATATAAACATATTTAAAATTCACTATTTTCGTCCCCTCCCGGGATCAGTAACGATCCACCTGATACAAAAGAGGGGACCATAGAAGGTCTCCTAATAATGTCCCGTATCTACACTCACAGAGATTCTATCCGACAGACGTTGAGTAGGTTCTGTAAGCCTTGGTCTGCACCAGTAGCGGTGCACGCTACGATTTTAGTATCATCCGTCTCACCTGCTGGATTCCAACACATCACTGAGCCCAAACCAATGGCGCATAGACCAATATACCAATGTATACTGCCATATACGTCAGTTTGGATGTAGAGTTATTCAGCTCCCAGCCAGCTCTGGAAAGCCGGACCATGGCGTAAAAGGCTCCCCAAGCCCTCTCACTGATGTATCGCGCCTGTGGTAAAAAGCTCCGCCGTGCATAGAGGACCATCATAGAACACAGGTCACACCGATCCTAGCACCAGCCATAACCAAAGACAGCTCCCTCGCCAGCTTGCTTTAAAGAGGACAGCCTCGCACGTTTGTGGGGCGAATCAAAGTTTGTTCTTGGTACCCCAGTCATGTAGCTTGGCGAGGGAGTCCACCACTCGGTCCTCTATCTCTCTTCTGCTTGCTCCTCTGACCAATAGTAGAGTGTCGTCCGCATGAAGGATGATACCGCAAGCCTGAAGGGGTATCGCGAGTATGCCATCGAACATCACGTTCCACAAAAGACCGAGCCTTGCGGGTAGCCCCAGGTCAATGTTTTCCTAATTTCTACGTCTGCATCATGCAAATTTACAACACCATCATAAAAGTAATCCATAATTTAAAAGTAGCTATAATATCACAAAAAATGGCGAATTCGTTAGCGTGAGAACCTTTATGTATGTACACTCTTTGGTAAAACGTTAAAATGCCATATCATCTTTTTAGTTACTACCCTGGACTCAACACATTTGACGAGTAAAAAATTCACAGAAGTCTTTTTAGCTATTTCCGTATGATGCTCGAACAAAAAAAAATAGACGCAAAGATCAACAGATCCAAAAATAATATTTTCGGGCTCCATTACATTTATTATATTACACAAAAAAGGAAATGTTATTTTTGGAACATTGTGCGTTGATTTGTGAGTCTGTGGCAATTTGATTTACGCAGATTAATAGTAAATATGTCAAAGTAATTAAATTAGGAATGTTGACAGTAAATTAATTTTTTTCAAAAAGAAAGAGTAAAACAAGCTTATAACAAATACTTACAACATCGAAAAATCAATTAGCAGAAGACGATCTAAGACGATATCTCACGTGTCCGCTCAAATTTGAGTTATTTACTCAAGTAACTACGCCTCCCGCACGAGTCCACACTTTAACTTTGGCCCATAAAAATTTCGCTGCGTGATTTAAAATTTACGTAGCTTTGTATATAGCTTTAAAATATGCCTAGTCATTTATATAGCAGTATATTTCTGTAATTACTGTGCGTTCGGTAACTAGGCACTTCTTTCTTGTTGTTGTACTAAAGAAATGTAAATTAATTTTTGAAAATTAAAAATTCCCATTCTAAAAATTACATGGCCAACTACTGTGAAATAAAAACTGTATGCTAGTTACTCCCTATATTTTCCTAAGGCACTACCAAAAATGGTTTATTAGGCTTTTTTATATACAAATTAACGCGCAAGCCGATAAACAAACAAAAATGTACAAATTAAGATTTTGGTTTTCTATTAGGTTTGTTCTAGATATTTTTTTGTGAACGCCTTCCATATGTGGACGTGTTAATTCTCTAATTTTATTATCTATATGTGTGTATACACACATATATACACACACGTACGTGTATATGTGTGTATACATACAATCGTAAGGTAAAAATAGGCCAAACAACAGTCAGTTGATAACAGCCAACTTTAGTGAAATACATAAAACATAATGGATTTAAATCGATATCAAATCCGGATTCTATTATTTTTCAAATTTCGTTTTTATCACGATACAAAAAACTGCTACAAATAATATATATCATACGATGGGTGGGTCCACGGTGTCTTATGCGAGGACAAAGATTTGGTTAAGGAAGTTTATTAATGAAAACTACGATTTTGATGACGAACCTCGTACCGGACGTAATGTGGAATTTGGCATTCAAAGATTACGATGCCTAATCGAAGATGACAACTGACGACTCACTAATTAGCAGATTAGCTACACTGCAGTTATGGCACCATAGTATTACATATGCACGAATTGCGAAAAGTTTCAAAATACGGTGTGTGGATACCCCACGAGTTGTCATCATATTCAGTGCTGAGTTGATATTTTCAACAGCTATTGATATTGAAACGTAACTTCGACTGGCTGAATCAATTAGTGGCGATTTGAAGTAGATTACGCCAAGTGGATTACGATTTGAAGTGGTGCCGGAGAAACAGAAGTTTCAGTATCCAAACATGAAATAAGTGCCAAAAAGGTGATGCTCAGCTGCTGATGGAATATCACGATGGAATGTCATTATTAATTGGGAGTTGCTTTTAGAGGGATCTATAATTTATGCAAATATTTACTGTGAACAATTGGACCGATTAGCTAACAAATTGAGTAGTCAAGAGATACATGTTAAAGGAGCTCGGCTGGGTTCTACTCACTCACCCACCATATTCGCTGGACATTGCATCCTCCAATTGCTATTTATTCAGGTCTCTTAGTAACCATTTACGTGAAAAAAATGTTATTGTTTGATGTCAAAGAATATCGTCAAAACGACCCCGCACAGTTTTTTTAATCAAAGTCAACGAAATTTTACAAGAAAGGCATATTCTTTATGCCAACTAGATGGTAACAAGCAGTATATAATAAACATTATTAAAATAAATTAGGTCTATCATATTATTATTTTTTCAATATATACGAGTGTGTATATATACATATACACACACACATATATATATATATATATATATATATATATATATACATGTGTGTGTGAGTACAAGGTGGAGGGGAAATTGATGGATAAAATCCAGGAACAAGGACTACTGTCATTAGGTGATTTTTCTGACAGCGCCCTCTAGCGCCCTCTGTTTTATTAAAAAAAGGTACCCTCTTATCATCTAAGTAAAATTTGCTCATTTCATTTTGCCTTCATATTCACTCTTGATTATTTCATTGCATTTAAGACACGGTACGCCATACACTATTATCCTTAATTTCTAAAATTTAGCCGTAAATCTCCCTACACGGCCTTTGAATTGTAATTATATTTTAATTTTTGTTTCTTTTTGTTTCCACTGACTTTCTATAACACAAATAAATTAAATTTAAATAAAATAATAGTAAATTGTAGTAACAATAAAATAAAAATTCATGAAATGTCGAATGCAACGTGGAGCGTATTCAAGACGCATATTCAATACGTTTCTTTTTTATATAATTATAGTTTTAAATGTATTAGTCATAGGTGAGAAATAAAGTAATTTAAGATATTACGCACAAAGCTGCGTTTGAATTATAAGAGTCACCAAAGTTTTCAAAGATATTTTTTTTGTGATTAATGGATATCATTCCCACATTCCATTTAGAGGAATAAAATTTCGGGCTTCGGTAATTTTTATGTCAGTTCGCGGGATACGCAAAATATTCAATTTTCTTATTTAACCTGACTTTTCCACCTAACGCTGCGTACAAATGTACGAAACTAGCTTGACTATAATAAAAAAGGTTTAGTTGATATAAATTAGTATTTTCAGAAGCACCATTAGTTGTAATTGGTTTGCAAGTGATTTCAATAATTCCTCGGTTTGTAAGAAAAGATTCGTAACTCGAAAATCGCCGATTTTCATGAATGAGCTTTTAAAAATTTATCAACTTTTATAAGAAATAATCGTATAGCTATAGTTCTGTTAGAAGCAGCTAGAGCGCACTCTGGGCAGAAATCACATGTATGTTATCACACTGTCATCTGTGGAGAGCGTCGCAGTGTTTCAAAGCTGTCTAGTCCTAATCGTTTTAAAAAGGCTATTTTATTTCAAACGGGATTAAATGATTTTGAGTTTAAATTATTTACTTTTAATAGTAAGGTCACATTTTAAAATAGGGATATTCTTCTCTAAAGGTGAGGTGTGATACCATAAGTTTTCTTTACTCTGTAATAAATAATAATTATAATTCGAAATGTAAATGATTCCAATAAAAATACGTGCTATTATTTAGCAGCAAATGTTTCAGGTACCATTCTTCAGAAATTGATAAGAAATATCCCAAACACTTCAAAATGTCACTGTTTGCTTGAATAACAAATCATGACCCTTACATAACATTGCAGTATAATAGATAATTTATAGACATTTCTTATTAACAGCGTAAGTACTGAAAATTTTGTAAAAAAAATTATTTCTATGAATTTTTGATATTTTTTTTCAGGAGAAATGAGTGAGAAAGCATCATATAGATAGCTTGCGTATCAATATCAAATCATTGACAATAGAATTTTTGAACTACAGGTACAGGTAAACAGACTTGAACGTATTTGTAATCGCCGTGGTTTGTTGGGTTGATCAAAGACGTGCGGCTTTTGATGGTGCGGCACGTCGCAGAGGCCTGGGTTCGATTCCAAGCCGTTAATTGAGCGGAGCTGAACTGATATTCTAATTGGCGTTAATTGAATCAAATTTGCACCTTAAATTGTATCAATTTAGGATACTAAAGCACCAAAGTAAGTGAATAAATAATAAATATGATGGTAATTTTATTTCCTCCATAGATGTGCCTGATATGAAAAGTTTGTCCAGTCGTTATTCTGGTCCCAGCCCTGAAATACAAAATGTTCATCGGGAACTAAAGATTTTTGGGTTCTTATTTTAAATACATGATATTAAAATTTTAGTGAGGAACAATTTCTTTGGCGTAAGTTATAATGTAATTATCACAGTTTGTCTGTCTGCGAATTAAAAAAAAAATTTTAATGTCTTTTCTATTTTTCACAAAATATTTTGTCTTGTTTAAGATTTACTATTTTCTTTTTAAGGTAGCGGAAAATTTTTTAATTCTTTTTACTTTTGTAATATTTATTAATTTTTGTAATAAAATTTATTTCATGGTCAAATTATTTTTTGTTGTTAATGCCTTTTCCATCCTGAAAGAAATAAGAGAAGGTAATGATAATTTATAATTATGAGCATGGTGACGCTTAGTTAACAAAAGAATAAAACTGAATATAATATTCAAAAGCTACTTGCGAATGCGGTAATTTTATAATTTTAAATAATTAATTTGAAACTAACGAATGCAAATAATTAACCCTACTAAATACATCGTTATTATAACGAATCGGGAGAGAAAAAAAGAGAAATATTTGATCGAATAAATATGGAAAATATTTCAAGAAATAACAATTTGTATTGTTGTTTAACTTGAATATTTTATATTGTTGTTCAAGGTTGAGTTTATGTCAATCAAGTCAAGACCTGATGACGTTCTCCAAAAATGGATAATGGCGTTCCTTCATAATGGGCAATGATTTTTATTGACAGCAAAAATTCTTAAACAGTTCAGTGCTAAAATGTCTACATCATATGTTTTTAGTGTTACTGAAATGCGGCATATTTTACCACCAAACTAAATTTAGAGTTTCTATGTCAAACGGTATCAGAAAGGATGGATACAATAATGAACTTATAAGGGTTTTCCTTTTCGTATTGAAGTTAGAAAATTGAAAAATCTTTTGAAATGAAAAAATATTGAAAAATAAACTTCTAAAATTGTAATATTTATTTGTAATTATTTATAGCAAAGAAATCACGAAAATTTATTTAAAATATCAAAAATATTGTACGAAATTAATTTACACAATAAAATTTAATCCTATTAAAAATAACCGCATGCAATATTTATTCGGAAAGTAAAAAAAATATAGGAAAAATTACATTCAACCCGGAGGCACGTTAACGTGAATACTACGAAATTGAAGATTCACTATGCTTCTGATGCCTCTAATGACTATTTATTTTTATATAATATATTGAAATTTTAAGAAGTGATGTTATTAAATATAAAAGAGATATGAAAAAGTAATCGGAATTATCATTAAATGCTATCGGCGATGGGACATATAGATGACATCTTTACTTACTGTATTGAATTTTCTATCTAAATACTTATTAAATGTTCCAAATTAGTGACTAGTTAGTTTCTTCTTTGAAACTTATTTTCTCAACAAATTTAAAATCGCAAATCATCAGTACGTAGTTGATTGTAAGGTCATTGCGGATCGTCATCGAAATGTTTGCTGACCTAAATATTTTCTTAGCATTTTCCTGCACAAACTTAGCGATAAAACTAAAAAAAAAATTAAACAAACCAGGAAATTTTTTTACTGAGTATCAAAATTTATATAAAACGTCATTAAGTTACTATTAAGTAAATTAATTATCAGAAAGGATAATATTCAAAGTCGGGGAAACCATCTGGAAATGTAATTATGTTACTGGAGGCGCACATTAATTTTTATGCGATTTTAAAATTTATTAGGCTATTTATTGCAAAGTGAAGATGATAATTTTATAATTGATTATTGTTCGAGGACTAGAAGACATTTAAGCTACTATAACTTCAATATAAATCAATATGGGTCTAAATCATTTGGGAGATATTGTTATCGCTTGCAAAAAAGTTTATGCACACGATAGTTTGCAGGGCAAATTCTTACAAAACCGGCCTGGCGTTCACCATTCTCTATTTACTATTCGAAGAAATGAAGCGTCTTTTAACCCTCTGTATACCAAAGTGATAATAGAAAACTAGGGATGGTGTATCAAAAGAGGTTTATTACAGAGAATCCCAATTAAACAATTTCAATTTTAAGCTTTTAAAATAAGGCACAAATTGATATTTATGAACCCAGGATATTAAAACATAGTTAAAATCTAAGAATTTAATGAAATTAAAATCTAAAAATTTGATAGGAAATATATTTCAGAGTTAGTTTAAATTTAATATTTTCCTCCAGCGCTAAGTGTGATATGAATATGATACATTTGCATTTTAATACTGAATAAATTTATTTTGTTTGTCCCCTTTAAATAAAAATGCGCTCATTATATACACGGAGGAAATAGTGATAAATCGTACTTTAATTTTTATAATTTCTTAAATTTTTTCTTGAATGTATTTAGTTTTTTAGTTAAAATAATGTATTAGATTCAGTAAAAATAATTTTATTCACGCTTTTTTGTTTACCTTGCACAAATATGAAATGATACGTATTGCAGTGTTAAAATTACATGTCTTATAGAATATAGAAGTAGAATATATGCCTTTATTAAAGCTAATATTCCGCACATCCATCAGGACCGCTACCATTGATTAAACTTCTTGGGTCAATGAAAGTTATTTTCAATATGAATTCGAACTCATATTTATTAAAATTATAGTTAATTCTTGTTTGTAAATGATCAGATATGCAATCAGACTATTCAGATGGTTAGGTACATAAAATCCTGTGGTCGTGAGTCGCCGTGGTGTGTTGGATTAATCACATGATATAACGACCATTGACGGTGCGGGGCACCGCGTCGACCCGGGTTCGATTCGATATGGGCAAAAAAATATGTAGAAACCAAATTTAAAAAAAATTGCGAAAACGAAAAGTTCAGGAATTCAGAACGAAAAGAAACTTGTATAACATTAAACGAAATGTATTTGCCGGATATTTATAGCGAAAATGCTTTCGGTAGGCCAAAAGTTAAAAAAGTACCATCGACTTTTTTAATGTTAGATTGTGTAGAATTTTGGCATAATCATGTATTTTTTTTAAGTTTATACGTCTTGTTCAGATAGTTAAGACTAATTTGTTGTTAAAATTACTATAATAAGTATAAAAAATGTGTTTATTATTTGTTTCTTTTCAATGTTATATTTTGATATTTTCATGCAAATTTAGGACTGAACGATTTCATGAAGATTGGTCAAATGAATCAGATTAGCAATTTTTAAAGTTATTCACTTTAAAGTTAGTGACAAACATTCTTTCATACGTATATATTAAATTCTATATTTTTGAACATTTACAGATGAACATTTATTATATAACACATGTTGTATTAAAACCCCAGAAAAAAGAAAATAATAAAAACATTCGATTCCCCAGTTCTAAAAAATTAGTTTTTTTCTTAAGCTATTTCAGGTTTTATTAAGTATGTTTCAATTTGTAATACATGCAGCATTATTATAAAGTGATGTACACATGAAAGGAATAGGTAAATTGAATTTTTCCATACTTTTTTTTACGAATCCCATAATATTATCCTTCTGTTGAATTTTTAACTTACTTCAGAAAAACCAGGAATTTCTCATTTCGTCGGAATCTTTTTTTAAATGTTCAACAACAAGCCTTTATCGAATGGACAGACTTCAATGATCTTTTATTTAAAAGAGCATATTTTGCCGGTCCGGAAATGAACGATGGAATTCATTACAGAATAGCAGTAAATTATTCAAGATATTTGCTACGGGTAGTTACTTTAAAAAGTAACTACCTAACTAGTGGTGTAGTTTACCACTTAACAAATCAAGTGAACAACTTGATTTAATTTCGTCAGAGCTTTAAAGTTGCATCTTTCCATTAGTTTTAATTATGATTATGATTTATATCACATATACGAAACGCAGCGTTTGTATGTTCGTATATAACTTAAATTCTATTAAATTTGTTTGGGTTGGATGAAATTTCCAATGCCCAATATGAGAGCATTAATTTAAAAAAGATTCTCTGTGTAAAATGTAAGTATATACGCTTATATTACAGAGCTCTATTAACATTTGTAGGGCGTAGATTAGAGAGTGAAAGCGCCATGTAAGAAGAGAAGCAAGCGAGAAACACTATGGAGATACAACGTTGGCAGTGAAAGTGGCTGATAAATAGCTAGAAAATTACTAAAACAATCCGTAAATTCTGTAAAGTATTTTAATCTCTGTTTAATAAAAAAGACAATTTTTCACACTCTGTTTGATTTAGTAACTTAAAAAGTATTTTAACCTCAAATACAAGTAATGAAATTAATTTTGCCTAATTTTGTAATAAAAAAGGTACTAACTACTTTAAGTACATCTTTGCTAATAGCCCACCTGAAGATTACTTTAAGAACATCTTTGCTAATAGCCCACCTGAAGATGTTGTAATACAACAAAATCTAGGTCGTGGTAAAGAACTTAAAGAAAGAATACTACATCTACAAAAATTAAAAAAGAATACTACATCTACAAAATTAACGTCAAATATATTCAACTATGCTATATACGTAATCATATTTATCTATAATGTTTTACGCCATATTCTAAGATTACTTCTTTTATTTATTTATGTATGTATACAATATTTATCTACTTTAATGTATACAATTGATATTTATCGCTATGACAGCAATCGCTTTACAGCCAACTAAAGCACTAGTCCAGTCCCACTCGACGAGTGGCCGATAATCGAACCCGCGCCCCCGTGATACCCTGCGCCGTCAAAGGCTTTTATGCCTTGTTGTCGATCCAACACATCATTGCGACTACATTTTATAATTTGACTTAGCCAATAGAGATCATAAACGTAAAACTGAATGATGCGTATATTAACTAGTGGTATACGAGTATCAGTTTCGAATAAATAGCTATATATATATATATATATATATATTTTATGTTATTTTTGACCACATTATTCGCATATTGACCATACTCACGCTGGAAATGATGCATGATATATGGATCACGCATCATTTGTTATTGGAATTTCTCACCCTCATAGTCTCAATTCGGGTCTGCTCACGTTAGTCCGCAACATAGTAAGAGAAAACTCAGCTGAAGTTTTTCCTTAGTATTACTGGTACTGTAACCTGAGCATGTAAAAAAATTTAGAAACTTAATACTTAATGAAATGTATATATAATATAATATAACGATATATATAATTATAACGAAATGTTGAAACATTAAAATTAATCTCCAGATAGGTCAGGCTTTTTTACAAAAAATGTTAAATCTTCAATGAAATTATAATGCAGAATAGTATTCATTTTTTTTTCCAGTACTATGTTCTTTTCAACTTAAATATTATAAGGGTTATCTGGAAAAAACGTTCAAGTTTACTAGAAAAGAAGTAAAAAGAAATATATAAATTTAAATGCAAAAATCGGTTTTTAAATTTGCAACCTTAATACTTAAAAAATGTTAAATCTTCAATGAAATTATAATGCAGAATGGTTGCAATTTTTTTTCCATTACTATGTTCTTTTCTACTTAAATATTATAAGAGTTATATGTAAAAATCGTACAACAAGTTTACTAGACAAGAAGTTAAAAGAAATATATAAATTTAAATGCAAAAAGCGCTTTTTAAATTTGAAATCTTAATACTTAACGAAATGTATATATAATATAATATAACGATATATATATAATTATAACGAAATGTTGAAACATTAAAATTAATCGTCAGGCCAGGTCAGGCTTTCTCAGCATTTAGAGCTTTTTAATACATTTTAGTCTCTTGTTTATTACTTTCTAAGGTAGAAAACGCTGTAAGCTTTATATTTTAAATTCAAATTGCACTTTCGCTGCATTTGATAAAAGTGGTTGTAAGTAAGTACCTTCAGAATGTTTGTTGTAGAGGAGTCTTATGAAAAAAGACAAATACGGATTTTTTAATAAATTTAAATAAATAAGAGATACACATAAAAACTAATACTTAGTTATCATCAAAATTTAAGATGTATTCCCGAATAAGTGGGTGATTAGTATATCTATTTTCAGAAATTGAAATTAATAACTAAAACCGAACAAGGAACGTATTGAAAAATTAATGAAATTTAAAAGTAACTCCATTAGTAGTACTAAATTTTATTTACATCAAACTCTTGTGCCATTTTTATCTTCATATCATTATATTTATATAACCGTCATCGCCTGGATTTTTTATTATTCTGTTTGTCGTATTCAATTGATAAACGTGCATGATTCATTTATAATAAGTAATATTCAGCCGTCCACTTTCGTTTGTTCATTATAGTTCTTTTAAGGTATTTATTTCGAATGTTTTGAGGTATTTATTTTTAAATTTTTAGCGAAACCTACGTATTATTTATTAAATTAATTATTACATTAATATATATATATATATACACACACATCATCATTTTAATCTGTTTTGTACTAATAACAATTGCTGCAATTAAACCTATGATGCTATGAGATCACTTAGAATAATTTATGGAAATGCATTTTGGAACGATATATTTAAATTTTTGGTGAAGTTTTAGCATTATTTTCTTTGAAATTTGATCTTCACGTAAAGTACATTCTGAAACAAAAAATATGTTTATTGCCGAAAACTAAATAAGAGAATCGTTATTAATAAAATGGGATAACATTCATATACGCTAACTTACGGTAAATAATTAAAATGGACAAACCTATAAAAACTCTCAAGCAATTTGCAGCTCACTATAAAATTCCTCAAGATCATTGATCGTTTTACAATTTAACTCCCATTTCATAATTAAAATCGCCTTAACGAGTTGTGACTTCTGATAATCTCACAACGTCTCTTGTATTATCTGGTAATAAAGGAAGTAAAAATAATATTAAAAACACATTGTTTTAAAAGGTTCTCTAATAAAATGAAGGGACAATTTATTAATTCTACTTCTACATCAACAACGAAAGACCTTTCAAGCATCCTCGTAAAAAGTAAAGTGTTTTTAAGCATCTTTATTAAAACTAGTGCTATCCAATTAGTATTTTTTAAATTCATCATATTTTATTAAGCAAAAGGAAACTTTGATACATTTTAAATCATCCCTCATATGAATCGTGTATTTAATAACCACTTGGGAATGAGAATGACTAAGCTCTCGTAATTATTTGTGTTATTCTAATCTACTACAATATGAGAAACTCATTAACACTAACATGTTAATGTTCTCATTAATAGTATTTCACCTAAAACATGGCCTTCGTTAATAATTTAGTACCAATTAAAATTGTGGAGAGCGTAATAAACTGAAATGGAGTTATTTCCCTACGGCCTCTTGAATGTTATCTTAACTTTGTGTACTTAAAATACAGTCAGTAAAATTCAAATCTTTTAATTTTGTTTCCGCTCTTAAAAAAATAATTAGTGCTTTGGGAAAACATAATTATTAAATATATTTGTACTGTCTACAAGATAACTAGAAATTGTACGAGAATATTTAAAACAAGTATTTTAGTATAAATGGAATATTAAAGAAACTATCCTAAGCAGTCCTAATCCTATCTACTAAATATAACTATTTACCTATTATTATTATTTTTAGCCACAACAGCATAATAGATTGGGAAATTTCATTCCTATAGGAAAACTTGTGTTTAAAACTAAACTAGGTGCATATAGAGGACTAACAGGAAATAAATGTTTAATTTTAATTACCCTTAAAAATTCTAGGTGGCACTGCATGTTTTAATTTCTGCCCGTAAATTTGTAGATAGCCAAGCCTAATTAAAAACTAGTAATTAATAAAAAATACATATATACATACTATTATGGGGTAAAACTTCATTAAAGATTGGATGTGTAGTGAGCATAGACTTTTCAGAAATTTATGTGTTGTATGTTGGTTATTTGGGGTAAGAATAATATTGAAAATTAAAAACAAAGTTAGATTATAACATTATTTTTAATGAATAATTTTTGAAAATTTGTGAACAAATAAATGAATGAATGAAAATAAGAAGAATGGGTATAAAAAATATATTAAGAAAAACCTACGCAAAATTATTTAACTGGACTGAGGTATTTTAAAAAAAATATGCAAAGACAAAGAACGATCATTTGAGGGAAGCTGAAAATATACAATGTACAAATAGACGTATCTTAAACGTAATTTGTGTTACCACACAGTTTGTATTACCAAGTGAAAGTTTTTCTTATGGACGAAATCTATTCCCATTTTAAATTACTATAGTGGAATAAAGAACATTCATTATTTTGTAATGACCTTGCGTTCGCCTGTACGTTTATCCTCAAGCTCGTACGTGCATTTGTCCCACTCTTTCAATTTTAAATACATAATTTATAGAAGCTTCAAGTGGGGATCTAAACTAATACGTAGTAAACATGTAAATTTGGGGCAAACACACAAAGTATGAATGGAAAAGTCTTTAAAAATAAAATCGAGATATCACCATTCATGAAGGAAAAATTCTTTAGTCAAACTCATCAAAATTGTTTGATAGGAAAATTGAAGAATTGTGATTGCGCTTCACGGCAAGCGTAACGCGCTTCGGATATACTCGGTCTTAGGCTGAATGCTACTAAATTGTAGAAGCCGAGTTAGTATGTTTTTATTTGATCAATGCACTATAAGTACCAAACTATCGGAGCAGCAGTAAAGCACTGAAATTATTAACAGAAGGAATAAGATCGAGAAGGAGTTAATGGGACATATAAAAACACATTTTAACCATTAACTTTCGAGCCATGTTCTTTTTGACATGTACTCTGTCCATATCTGCCATAGTATGTACGGTCCTACTTCTATCCGTACTTAATATATTTTTTTAAATTAAATTTTCCAAAAACCCCCAAAAATATTCTTGCAATTGAGAACAATAGCAAAGAAAATATTTTTTTTAAACTTAATGTTTTTACATTAGTAAAGGTAAATTTAGAAAGAGCAATAAAATATTGCAGAGACGATAATTGTTCTTGACTATTTTATGAAATAGCTTAATAATTTCAACGATGGCACTTCGATATTACAATTTATTTCATTGGATATTCAAAGTTATATTTAGAGTTTCATTGGTTTGAACCGATATTCTGTGACGTTCTCTTCTGAACAAATTTTCATCTCTAATTTTGATAATATGTCCTATTCCTGTATTTTATTCTTTCATTAATTATATTGAAAGCTCATGAGTATGATTGTAGAAATTCAGATATTTCATTATATAAATCTGTATAATTAAATAATTGTCATTTTAATTCTGTCATTTTTGACCTGGGTATAACTTTTCCAACGTCTTCTTTCCATAAATTTATCAAGGTTTGAATAATTTAGCACATAAATTTTTACTCTAATATTTAAATAACAAATTAACTACCAATACTAATTTATTGCGTGGACTTTTGTTTCACCTCTCTTCCTCGTTCTTTTTTTCTCTTATTAATTAATTGCTCTGTATTTTTGTAACATTATAATAATCGATTAAAATACTCAGAAATCAAATAAAAAAACCAATAAATATTCGTTTTCTTTAAGGGTAAGGACAAACAATAATATCTTAGATATTGGCCATTAAAATAATCTCTTATCTAAAATATCTCACCCACATTTTCAGTATTATAATAAAACCAATTGTCATATGATTGCATTATATGAACATTTCACTTTAGAATTAAAAGCACAATGCTCTAGTTAGAATGAATTGCTTAATGACATAAAGACAATTTATATTGATATTCAAAATATATTTAAATTATGGACATAACTTAATGATATTGACAAAAGTCTCAATCCACTTAATTTGGTTTTAACCCGTAATATAGAGTTGAAACCTTTAAATTCTAACCTTTTTTGTAGCTATCTTGATTTCTCTGAAAAAATATTTCCAATACAAATGTTCAAGATGGGAATTCAGTCACGCTGTTGGGAAGTTATTTTAAAAAAATATACGTAATATTAAACGTCTCATAAGTTTTAACTAAGAATATAAATTACGCATGTAATATGAGACACCACTATTATTAATGGGAAAGTTTGAATATTCCTTACTCTTTCATGCTTAAATGGCTAGAAAAATGTACGTAAAAATTGATGCAGGTAATCCATGATTCAAATGTAACCCCTTTCCTAATTCCAGCAATAGCCTAATTCCCATTGGACTATACTCTGTGTTTTTCAAAGCCATTTCTTTGTGTTATCATCACAGCTATTTGGAGAAATCATTATGTATTTATGTTATTTTAAAATTTTGTTCACCGGACTAAGCACAAAAAGATCATTTTATGTTAAAACCCAGTAAATAAAGGTTGCTTCAACTGCTCGAATTACCCATTTGAGACAAATAAAGTAAATAAATGTTTGGATAAAGAGAAGGCTGTATTTTGGAGTAATATAAATCATTATTCAAACTAGGAAAAATTTACATGACGATTTTTATTCATAGAATTGGAAAATGGTTTAAGTAAAGAACAATAAAAATGCAAATTTCACGCCGAGTTCATAATCAAAAAACAATTTTATATTCAATTATAAAATTGGACGGAGAAATATTTAATGGAAAGCAATTTATATTTTTAGCAAAGGTCTGTATAACCCTGTCAATTGTAGGTTGAACTCATTTTCCGGTAATCTCTCACCCGAGACTTAAAGGGATTGCAGAACTCTATTCAATTATGGGCTATTTTTATTTGAAATAAAATTCCATTTTTATACCCAGTAATATAATAAGTCCAATTGAATATTTCCAAACAAAGCAATAGTTCATATTTAAATGTAGCTTTAGACTTCAAAACATTTTTATACTACATATATCTTCGGACAGTTCGTAATATGAATTAAAGGATAACTATTATGAAGTTTCTGTAATCATTTATTCTAACTTTTGAGATTATATTCCATTATAAATTATTGATTTTTTTACTCCTATTTTGACCACATCTAAATATTTCACAGATCTAAGAATTTGTCTATGGATTATAATAAATTTGCTTGCGGGTGGTAAATTAGAAGCATCGTAAGAACGTCTCTGCCGCATTAATTATGGAATAGAAAATTTTAATTATTTCTTAAAAACTTCTTAATATTTCTTTTATTTTACGTGTTCTTGCATTAGGCAAACACGTGTTTAAATCCAACTTATTACCAAATTAATATTTTAAAATATAACATATCTAAACAAATATAGATTTGTTTCATAAAGCACAAAAATATAATATAATTCAAACAGATAATCCAGAAGTCTAAAGAAACATATCACAAAGAAACTAAATATCTCAAACTATGTAGGCCCCATCATATTTATCATTTTTATTCTGACTACAGCATTATACTATTAATTCAAAGTTACATGTACATGTAATATTTATATATGATGTGTAGGTTTATTATAACGTTAATAATGTAAATGAGACACTTTTGTTTCAGAGATAATTTAATGACCAATACCTAGAATTGCGGTGTTTGCCTTTGGGCGTAAAAAATATCTATAAATGATTACTTATAGCTCCGAACAAGCGACAACCAAATAGCGTAATTTCGGCCTGTTAGCTACTTAATTTGTTATCTGATTGATTTAATTGCACATTTAAGCAATAAATCTCTGCACTCAACGTAGATATTTTGCTAAAAGCTGAACATTTTCTTATTGGTATTCAGCTCTAATTTGGGTGAAAATTTCCGTTAGTACTGCACTTAATCTTTAATTTTGGCGTGTACTATTAACTTATATAACTTGATTCTCATCTCCAGTTACTAATTTCTTCTGTGAATTGAAGTTAAGTTTTAACGTCACTAATCATAAACCATGCGGAACTTATAAAGCAAGAGAATAAATACTAATAATTTTATTTCCTTAAATATAATGCACCTGTAAAATTTGCTGCTAACTGCCTTTAAAGTTTGGTTTATGGCCGGCGTTTCGACCTATCCATACCTTATATTTAATATTACCGCCTGCCGAACGATATTTCTAATCAATCCTACACAAACTGATATTTATCAAAAATTAATTCATCTTTAACATTTTTATAACTTTCTATGATAACTTTAATACCATTAAAATAATTATGTGTTATACTTATTGTTCCTTATTTTCATCGTTGTGTTATACATTTTTACTTATTATCACGATTCATCAACAGTAGAAACCGGACTGAAAAAATATTTACTTGTCCTCAATTTTAGGCTGTTCATAAACATAGAAAAATAGTTTTAATTTTAAATTAAAACAAATATATTTTTTTTAATTTCAAGGGATATTGATTTAAAAGAATATAAAAGGAAATTGTAACAAAAATTTATTAATTAGAATATTTAGATGGAAGTAAATCTTTGATTTACTAGAAGTATTACTAGACCAATTTTCATTCAATTTAAATATTAATTTGGTAATCAAGTAAAATATCGACCTGGAAAAAGAATTAACAACAAACTAAGAAAGTATAATTTATGTACATTTTGAATTTATGAGAATGATGAAGTTATAGGTTTGAAATTTAAAATTTCATAAAGTTAGTAGGTATTTAGTAATCCATAGACTATTAAAAATTCGATGATAGGGTCCCGTAAATTTAGATTTGTCGGTATTAAATATTATAAAAGCAGACAAATTTAAAATCATACCCATATACGATAATATTAAATCATAACATTGACAAAATTTCACTATCGTCTGCAAAGGTGATTCAAAAAACAAGAAAAATATAAATGCCGCTATATGCGTTGATATATTAATGAAAGTACTTATTGAGAGCTAGATCATAATATTTTTAAAAATTTGTGGAACAAAATTTTAGAAGTTATGTGTAAAGGAAAGTCTTGATGACTACTTTAAAATTCTATATATCTAAAGTATAGAATTAAAATTGTTTACTTTGAAAAAACAATTCTGCTTTTTGATAGACCCTTTCGACAACATTTGGTAGAATAAATAAATTTTTATTTTCTTCCCTTTAATATTGCGTCAAGAATAATATTATTTATGTATAGAATAACAATTAATAATATCCAGTTCATACAGAGAAGAGTTCTCTGGAGTGTAATACATATGTCACATCATAGAGTATGTTCCAATTAACTTTTTCATTTAGAAACATGAACGAAGGATCAGAATAAATAATTGTTAATTATGTGTAACTTTTTCACAAACCAAAATAATTAAATCTGGTTTCCCTTGAGAACTTGTAGCCTACATCTTCTAAATACCTGTTTTCCTATAATTCATTCCGTCATTACACAAAAATATATTCTTACTCTCCCATTTCCAAACTGTAAAAGTTATAATTCAACTATTTTACAGAAGTTTGTTTGAAGTGAAACGGGAAATAATATTTATAATATTTTTCTCCGCTAAACTAGGTAATGTATTTATAGGTGTAAGGTAATATTAATATTTGTAAAATCTTATATAAAATGAACAAGTCTAAAATTGTGTGAAATCATCTCGTGCGATTTCCACTTATACTTAATATTTTTTTACTCATGGCTAATTTGAAATAAATAAAAGCATATACAATAATATATCTAAAAATATTAAGAATATTTCATGATCTTTCATATCGAGTTATATTCTCTAAATCATAATGTACTTGTGTCATAATTTATTATCCCATAAATTGAATTGAAATTCAATTTTGACATGCTGTACGTCCGGCGTAGGCAAACTACTGTTCGGGGAGTCTCAGAGGCAATTTGGCGAGCATTTTCTTCACTAAGCTTCTTGAGGCATTTATTAGTGATTACGACCCGCTCTCGATGTCATTCGTGGCTATACATAACTAATATGTTTCAAATCAATATAGGCATTTTACGAATGGAAATCCCTAAAATAAATTAAGTACCGATTAATACCAGTAAGAAATAAAAAAATAATAATTACATGATGTATTACTTAACTTTTACCACATAAAAAGATTTAAAAAAAAAAGTTGCTTTTTAAATATATTAGCAATTTATAAAATATATTGTTGTTCTACAGTCGCTGGCTCTTTTCTCGTTACTGGCGTTATTCCTCACTGTACAAATTTATTTATTTTATTGGTAAAATTCTTACTTCACTTATAGCTATATAATAATGCGTTGATCAAGTTAACAAGAAACATGAAAATATGTTTCTCATATATTTCAATACTCAATTCAATTTTGGGTTGAAAACTGTACAGGAGATCAAATCATCGTACATGCCTCTAATAACGAGTTAAGTAAATTGAACGTGTTGAAAACAAGGATCAAAAATGATATTGGTACATAAATGCTGAATACGAAACAGTGAGTGTACGCACACGAGCCCATAACAATGTTGGCAAAACGGCGATTCCAATCCTAACGCTGATGGTTTGTCAATGGATCCTTTTATCATTTTTATAAATGCAGGACTAGATGCAATTACTTTCTTATTTGCAGCGAAATAAATCAAACTATACTTGAAATAAAAGACTAGAAATGTATTTGAGGATTGTAGCCATAATTTTTCAATGAGAGAAATTGAATGAACTTTTCCTAAATATTTTTCAAAGTTGACATGTTATTTAATTTATACTGACCAAATAATCAAATTAGTGTCTAATTTTTGATCTACTACATTGATAATTTTAGATTTTTTAGAGTGATTTAATGGTGTCGTTTTGAAACCTTCACGAATTCCCAGGGGAATTATGATCCACTGGAAATAAGCTGTAAATGGATTAAAGTTTAAAATATTTATATGAATATTTGCTAAATTATAACATAAATTGTTGTTAGAGGGTAGTAAAGAGAAAACACTTAATGCGTTTAATCATAATATTTAATGCAGGTTCTTACAACTATCAATAAATACAATACGTATGAGTATCTAAATTTATATCCAAGACTTAATTTACGCGATTGGGAGTGAGCCGGGTTTCGAATCTCGGGCCTTTACTTTTCTCTATCCTGGCAAACGATATTAGCGGCGCAATAAATACTGCGCATTGTTTGTTATTCGCGGACGACATGGAAATTTTTTCCCGTCGTCAAGGATGCAGCAGATGTCGAATGGTTGAAGCGTGCCATGGGCACCGTCGTTATGGGGAGCGCAGCAAGCGGTTTCCGGCTTAAAGCAAACAATTGTTCAATAGTCAGTTACAGTCGATCACACGCTCCTAATAAACACGAATATATGATGACCATAATCCCTCTGTATCGCCTGTATGTGATTGTTAGTTTGTAAATTTTGATTCGCAAATGATGTCTCGTGGGCATATGGAGAATATGGCAAAAATCGTTACGAAAACTTGGATTCGTTTTGCATTAATGGAATTATTTTCTATCTATGTTATTAATTCGCATTATATCTATGTATTCAATTCCTGCCGCATACTCAGTTCATTAGTGTAGAGTCGATTAGAATCTAGGTACATTAGTTGGAATCCAACCGCAACAAGGTTCAGCTTTAAGGCAGAACGCGTGCTACAGACTTTCCTCCTGTATCTGCATACAAAAAATATGGTTAATCCCCCTTTTTATTTCCTATCGATTTCCTCTTGAGTACGAAAGATTTTCATTCCTTGTAACTCAAGAGGAACCTTAAGCTTACGAGATTTATCTTCTAGCTATTGAATGGAAAAATTATATGTCCATTAAAATAAATATCGAAATGTAATCTTTTTATTTCGTTTCATGAATCTGAATGTTTCTGATAGCAGTAGCAACAGAGTGCGGTTTGTTTATGATGAGTGAAAGTAAATTTGTCGAAATTAGTTGTCTAAAGTCTTCATCTAGGCTGTGTGTTCCGGTAAATACATGGGGGTTAATTTATAATTTCTAATTCTACCGTCACTAAGAGTCGAATCATATCTATATGACAGACTTATAGAAATAAAGCTGCCTCCCAAAATCATTTCCTTTTCTTCTTTAATGTTATCTTTAGCGAGGAAGATAAATGATCTATTGAATAGCATGTTTAAATTTCATTTAACTCTTGAAAGTTTAGGTTTCTAACCTACAAATTAGAAACCAGACGATTTTTGACGCTCAATGTGCATATATTTTTAAAGGAAGTATCTTCAAGGAAATTTTATGAGGAGCAGATATTTTATTGGTAGAGACAATTTGTTTCTTAAATGAAATATCAAATTCATCTTAAAATTCTTGATCCTAAGAACTATTTGATGAACATTTCTATGATGAATCGGGAATAATGTTGTCACGCGGGAAAGCATGCGATATATTTATAAATTCTAATTGGATCGAATAATGTAGTTATCTATATACTTTCACTTTAGATCATAACTGAAGAATTATCTTCATTGTTTTTTTCAAAACTATAAATAATTATTGTATAATATATATATATATATATATATAGTTATTTTTATTGTATAATATATATTATTTATTGTATAATATATATATATTTTGTTTAGAGGCCTAATTTTTCCAGAAACATCTTAAATGGTACACGTATTATTTCTAAGACTTTTGAATTCTAAGTTTTGCAAATTTTATAAAACGATTAATTCAGGTAATATAGAATTTTCAACCGAAAATAATTTCAAGTAACTTAAAAACATAAACGAGAATTAATTAGGCTATTCAAAGTACGAATTTTTAGTATAAAAATGATTAGAATATATTTAATATTATACAACAGATGAAGACCGGAATTCATTATGAATATAACGCATTTTTAACATTTTTATTTTTGAAATACAATTTTATTTCTTTTTTGATATTAATAATTTTTATTCTGAAGTGACATTCCAAATACATACAGTACTTTCAAAAATATTTAGCATGTATGCACATATTTACGGGCAGTACATAGTTAACCAAATATGGAAAAATATAGTTTTCGTTCAATGCACGCTAGATGATGTTAGCATGAACTATTAAATAAATAAATATGACTTCAAACCTAACACAAATACGCCTTCCTTTCAAAAAAATAGGTTAAAAAATGAATAACTACGTATTATAGAATCTCATAACAACTAAAAGTAGACTAAAAAATATAAAATCAAACAATACTATTGAATCTACTATTTGTCTTTTGTCATTACATTATGTCCTTTGTCATCTATGAGAAGAATTTCGACAAAATACTAACTCGTTAGGAATTTACTTCTTACAACGATTATTTCATCATATTGGTTATAAACACATTTATAATAGATTCCCGTCTTAAAACAAGATTTAAAATTTACGAATACGTAAATTAGATACTTGCACCCTTCGCATATAATATTAGGAACCTTCTCATAATTAGTTTATGATTTCGCAATTGTGAGTTGCTAAATAAATTTTCATTTAAAAACTTCAATCATCTGAAACTATTTTGTATTGAAAATCCCTCATCGCGTACATAAAGCGTGCATCCTCTCGTTAAATTGCTGGTACAAAGCTTTATTTATTTTCGCTCTACATTGGGACATAATTTTTGCTCAGGCATGTGCGTAGGTAGATAATTTTAATCTTTATAATTTATTAAATTACTTAATTTAGCCTAATTGCTACTGAAGATCGTAAAAGGTCGATATTTCGGCGTTCTATTAGTATATGGTAAATGAATAGGTTTAAAATTAAACTTAAACTAATTTCGTTACCTTACATGTACGTGTCTGTTAATTGCTTTCAAATGAGGCTTAGTTAAAAAAGTGAATTAGTCTAAAACTTATAAAGACATTTCCATTTAATTAATAAAACGAAATAAGAACACAGAAAATTCAGTTAATACTGATTTTTATTAAACGTGGGCAAAATTTAATTCCAAGTATGTTATTATGAGATCATAACATAAATGAATACTCGTGCTTATTTTTCATGAATTTTACAAAACTCTCATCGGTAAAGATGTAAAGGCTAAAACCTAAATATTAATATTTGCTTTTATTTCATTGTCATATACAGTCACTTTTTCATTCAATACTACTAAATTATATTCACTTTTTTTATTAGTATACGGAAGATTTATGCCTTTAAATATTATATGCTAGAATTTGTTACTTTGTTGCACTTCATTGAACATATTTTAGTAAAACCTATTGTTTTGTTACTAAATATTGACCAAAATTTAGTTTTTTACAATACATGGTAATCAATAACAAAAGTACCAAAACTTTGTTGCCTAGTGTTGGTTTATACTTAATAAGCATGATTCCATAGTTCTTTCCTTTTTTATTTGTGTTATTTTTATTTCGTCTCTGTCATTCGTTATTAGTTATAAAAAATGGGCTACAATAGTCGAGTACAAGGATTTCAATGGCCCTATGAAATCTAAAAGCAGCTAAAGTTACCTTTTCAAGTGTCCAGTATATCTGCAAAGAAATACTTGATGCTATTAAAAGTCATTGCTTTTAAAAATATTAAATAAAATATTATATTTATAAAAATATTTTAACTAAAAAAAATTATTTATAATAATTAGTTTGACGATTCTGAACTATTGAATTTTATTTTAATATCGGTAACGCCTTATGATGGGATATTGGCGACAAAGGAAAAAGATTTCATAGACAAAAAGCTAAAGCAGTTAATGTATATTATCTACTCACAGAACTTAAGAAATTTGTCAGCGATATTTCTACTTAATTTACAACGAAGATATACCAAACACGTTTATTTGTTTTAATTTTATTTAAGTTAAATTCCAATAGTACCAAATAAACATTTAGATCATGGCTTCAGCCGTCTCTTAACGGTAAATTTTTTAAATTTTTCATAAAGCTGATTTGCTTTACGCCAATGATTATAGAGACTATATTCAGCAATTGAAATCCTAGTGTTTCATCAATGTCTCATTAATTTATATACAAGAATAATTTCTTAGGCTGAATGGATAACCTGGGAACTCAGTTATTGCTTAGCTATAGTGCCGCGGCTTGAAGCGAATGCATTACATACAATTTCAATATTTCCTGTGATCTCATTCATATGAACTGACTTAATATTTTTAATAATTAACTATAACTTCATTAAATCCATTATTTTATAAAGCTGAGGTATTCGCGTATACCCTGATGATAGTTATTAATTTGGAAAATACCTTTAATTAACAATTTCACACTTATTATGAAATATGATACTGAGGAAATCAATATTTTTCAGACTACTTCAGAACATAATGTAAATATAAATTAATTAATTAAAACGTATTGATTATTGTGGGAAAATGAGATACAATAATTTTATCTCTGTTTAATTGCCATGCAAAACCTCTAATTATGTGAAATCTTGGTAGTCAACAATAATATTAAACAGAGGATACATCTCGAGTTTACCTTAATGCGACATTCCATCGTTTACAATTCGCTTTGATGTAGCGCAGGATTTTGTGTGGAGTAATTAAACTGAATATTTGGTAAACTACTTCTCTGTGAATATGAATGCATTAAATATCCAACAAATATTCACAGATATGAAAGTCTATGACACGATCGCTGATTCGTAAGAGTTAATAGTGCGCTTACTTGATCCAATATTGTTAATAACTTAAATTTTTGTACGCACTTTGATATTTTTATATACAAAATATATTTCGCTTCTATTTATTTATAGTTTGCAAAAAGGATACGATTCGAATAAAAACGATTGAATTATAATTTAAATTGGAATTTGATTTCGTGTGTTTTTTTAAATACTTTTAAACCGTAAAAGTAAAAATATAATAATGTATTTAATATGATGTGCTGTTTTTCTGTTCAATTAAATTTTAAATATTGCTTTCAAATTATTTATGGCCTTAAGTTGAAAAGGTTTTAAAGTATTCTGTAGGGAAGAAAAATAACAAACAGTGTAAAATAAAGCCTGAAAAGTATAAGTCATACATTATGATTACAGGGTATCTTATAGCATCAGTCTGATATTTTACAAGTTAATGGGATAAATAAAAACTAAATAAATGCACATGCCATTAAGAAATGATAATACAATAGAACGGCATCTACTGTAGTTACAAAAAAATGTTTCTTTGACCAACGGAATAATCGGTGATACACAGTAAATCAGCACTGCAATATTTTTAAATATGTGTAATAATTACATGTGTATTATGGAAGCACATACATTTGTAATAGTTACAAGAATTCGATACAATGAAATACTAATAGCATTCGCGAAAAGACAATTTTATTCATATAAAATAGTGCAATTTTATACAAAAAAGCAACAGTTGTTTGTCTCCAACTTTTTTGCGTCGTTTTTTAGAATTTTATCGTATTACTGTATTCTATAACTTTATTTATATAAAAAATAATACGAAAAAGTACTGCATGGTTTCAAAATAATATCACAACTTTTACTTTTATTTTTTCAATTAACATTTTATCGAGTATAATTGGCAATTCAAGATCTACTGAACCAATTTAGATATAATCAGAATTTTGGTATACTGTTTTCAATATTTTTTACATAATTACAATTTAACATGTATCATTAATAAAAATTGGTTGAAAATGGATGGACGGGAATATTTAATGGATTCTAATTATTTACAAAAATTATATAATATTTATTATTTCACCATATTTATTATTCCCGACAAATATTCACCAGAAAATTAAATATTTAAAAAAGCAACTCAAATTCTGATAGTAATTTACTATCCGTTTATCCTTGCAGGCTGCTTGTTACTATTTATGTACATACGTATCTATGACTTTTGAATTTCAACTAATATATTGAAAATGTACATATTTTGATACAACCATGTCGAACTTTACTAGTCGGGAAAATTAGCGTGAAAATAATTGGCCTGTAAATTATAGCCTGTTTGTGGTAAACATTAAATTATAAGTTTGATATTATAATATCCTTATATAACTCAAGACCTCACATATTATAGTCACAATAATAATAGATATCATCGCGATGACATCACATCTGCCCGCAGGGATGCCCCTGCCTCTCTTTAACACTTGATTACGCGGACTCAATCATTTCGGAAACAACAGTAAAGCGAACAACAGGAAGTAAACACGTCAACGACTTTAAAATATGCTAACCTAGTTTTATTTTTAAACAGCTATGGTAGCAAGTATAAGTACTATTATAGTAAATACAATAAGCAGTTTTTAAATAATTTTCTCTAAACATACAAAAGGTTCAATAAAATTTTCTTTCACAGTTTGCATATCGATAACAAGTTCACCACTTGCTCTTCAAAAGAACACGCTCGTAAATAAAATTGAAGGTACTTATAATAATTAATTTAAGTATTTAAGGTAGTTATTATAGCGAGTAAACGAGATTAACCATAAGGAAATTATTTCAAAAGAGGAAAACTGATATTTTTTAGGTGATGAATAGTGAAAAAATTGTTTGACAAAAGAAGATCAAAAAGGTTTCCCAATTAAAATTACTACATTACATTATATTTAATTATAAAAATTGTGTTTTAAAAAATAGTTACTTTTAGTTTAACCTTCAAGTTTAATTTAAAATCGAATAGAGAAACAACAAAAAATCTGTCAACCCTGACTTGGTGTCAGTAATTAACAAAACCAATGATATTGCATCTGCATCAAATTAAGAATCGCGAGAAGAAACCACTGAGATAATAATTGTAAATATCACGGAAAGAAAGAAAAGGGGAACAAAGAAGACGATCACAAGGCACAGCTCGCAAAAGGAATAAAACTTTGTTACAAGAAATGCCTAACTTTGGTGACAAAGTAACAGTTTAATTTAATAAAGAAATTTCCTTGCAAAGTTCTTAATTTTTTTTATTCTATATTAAACCCGATTTTTATACAACTTTATTCTACTCCAACCTAATTTAATTTTAATTTAAATATGAAAAGTAGAATTAAGTCACTTGTGACTAACAAGGAAATACAAAGCATGGTTTTTATTTATTAGTTACATGTAACTTAAGTCTACGTGTGATGTGGTAAAATCTGCGCAAAGAATCGGCAAAATAAAAAAAAATATATTAAAATAAGACGGTGACGATACAGCCCACATTTTTTATAATGATAAATTTTGTATTGATTTTTGCATATAATTTATTAGCCTTGTATTAAATTGTCGCCATTTAATATACAATATGGGATGAAATTAAAATTTACGGTTAAGAAATATTCTCCCGGTTTTCTAGTGTACGCACTTTAAGCCATCTTTTGTCGCAACATATTCTCAGATTTAGCATCATGTAACAAACGTGATATTTAATTTAACGCGTGCCTGTTTCCGCGCCATTCGGCGTGAAACGGTAACAAACAGAAAGCTTTCGTCTCTTACAAGCGGAAAGAGAATTATTTGTTCAAAATTCATGTCACTGTACAGTACTTCACTGTAAAAATGTATCTGTTTTTAATTCCTCTTAATTAATTTTACTATTTGTGGAAATATTTTTGCAATTTAACGGCTGGCACTATGCTGAGAATTTCGTTCTTAAAGAGCGAAATGAAATGTACTTTTTTACCCAAAACACACTGAAACGATTTCAAAAAAGGAACTTCCCCATTTATGTTTAATTAGTAATTAATACTTATGCTCAAAAATCATAAAAAGATTTCATTTGACAGTATTTTATGAATTTATAAAAAATAAAAACATATAGGTTAAGAGTATATCACATTACGTTTCAAAGTGATTAATTTGAATATTTATACACACAAACATTTTTAATTTTTCGGAATTTATTTTTTTATTAATAATTTTACTTTCATATTATTTAATACCAACCATCTCTGATAATTTTATTATTGCATATTTGGTAAAATTGTGATGAATTTATGTTTTAAGTCACAAAGTGTGTATATTTTATTAATACGCATTTATTACGTCGGCCTATAACTAAGTAATTATATAGTGGAATTTACGAACCTAAATTTCAAGCACTTTTACTTGTTGTGTCATCATGGACCTTGGCAGTCGTGTGAAGTTCTGATGAGAATATAATAAAATGGTACCTATGGACTTGTTCTATGAAATAGAACCGAAAGTTAGATTTTGAACTCGATAACGGAACAACGTATCTTAACCCTGTTTGAGCTTCTGATTTTTCATCATCATTAAACTTGGCAGTTGCCTGTAGTTTTGATATAATCAACTAAACCAATCTGCCAATTTGAATTCTGTAGATTCTTTTTAATAAAAGGTGTTAATATTTGTAAAAGTAGTAACTAAATATAGTAACTAAATATATTATATAGCAGGTTCAAAATAATATTCTCATATTAATATAGTGCTAAAGGAGCAAATAGAAATTAATAATTTATAAAACTAAAAATAATACGCTTTTATAAACACATGCACTATTTATAAAAACGCTGCTAAAAGGCAATAAATTATTATCGAACCTGCTTTCTCTATCTTTCTATACTTTAGTGTACTCCATGTTTGGCATTGAATAAAATATTTGAGTGTAAAAGTGTGGGGCGTATTTTCTTAAAAATGAGTGATTTGGCTTCCCAAATTAAATTATTTGAATAGAAATTATTTTATACCGTTACGTTATACACGAGTCATGTAAAAATTAATTCTAAAATACAAAAAAATGGAAATTATTTAAAGGGAATTCCTTTCGTGTATAGTGCGATGAAAATAATAAATAAATCTACAACGAATTACCATATTACACATTCTTATTTTCCGCAAAACTAGAGAATATTCCGCAAATCTAGACCAATCAACGTGACAATTCCGTACTCTGTCGTCTTTTACGAGGACTCATTCATTAAGTAAGAAAATATTTACAAGTTAACCGGTGACTGGGTCGAATAAATATAATAGATTTTTATTTAGAAGGAAAAAAGTATAATTGACATTAGTTGCAGTTACGTAGGTAGGGTAGTGATTGATAGTCGTAGTGAATTATATTTTCGTTATTGTAATTTGTCATCACAGAAAACACATGACCGTAAAAGTGTCACTTCTAAAGTTATATCTTTATATTATATACTTTCAAAATGGTATATAGGATGTCCCATTGAATATTAATGTTATTTATTCGTATATGCGTTAAATCCATTTCAGTGAGTTATTACTGGTTACACAAAATGGTTTGTACGAAACAAGGCATTCAATATGACAAGAACTGAATACTATAAAACCTGAATATTATTTTAATAAAAATATAATAACTTCTGCCATTTTTGCGACAAGATAATTTAAAAATACATTCCGCAATACATTGGAGTGATCCGATAGAAATGTAATCAAAAACGTTTATACCGTATAATATATTTTCGAGATTGCAGTGCAATGTTTATTTAAAATAAAAATCGACACATGAGATAAAAGGTGAGATATGAATATTTTAAAATTATTGTATAAGGAAACCGAGTAATATTATTTTTTAAACAAAAATTGTGGCAATCGTTGTTTACTATATATGCTCCATATTTAGTCAACAAATTTAAACTTAGTTCCAAAGGAAGTAAGGAAAATAAAAAAGGCAATCATTTTTTCCAACGCTATCGCTGTCTTATTATTAGAGAAAAAAATTCCTTATCAAAATCTGAACTTTTCCTATACCAATCGAAAAATACGAGACGTGTCTGTGTTAATAACTAACGTGACAATTAAACCATGACTAATAAACCATGGTAACCCTAATATGGGTAACCTTGATGTACCTCAGAACAGTAACGTTCCTTTTTAATATGCTTTTATTAGCTTTACTCTATGTGCGAGTACGTATGTATGTATGAATGTAGCAGAATCTTTCAATTAAATTTTCGCCCACTTCCAGACGTTCAAATTATTTAAATTTTACACACATATCCAAATCCGATGAGAATAAAATAATTTCATAATTTTAGTTATAAACATTATCTTCTGTGCTAAAAAAAAGACGAAAATCCCAAAATTCGTTATAACTTAAGTTTTTGAATAATCTTAAGAAAGAAGTGATTGACAAAAAATTACTTTTATGTTAAAAGAGCATGGGGTGCTTAATATCACTTGTCGTAATTTTTAACAACTATTGATAAAGGTAGAGTCGTTATAAAAATATGAGTCGAGAGCACCTCACCTTTTTTTCACCTCACCCTTGAGGACTTTGTCGATTATTGAAATTCAAGCCCTTATGAGGGAACAAAAAGAGCGTATCCCTTCCAAGCCGTGAATGATGGATACGAACCGTGTCATGATGCGTCTACGAAACTGAAACCGCACCAAAAGCTCTTAAGTCGAAAAAGGATTAACATTTAGAATATTACAAGTTGCTTGAATATCTAGTGATCATGGCTAAATAATGGAATAATACATAAAGTATTTTACGTTTTGTGTACATAAACGTAAAATTCTTTTTTCTTGGGCATAATATAAGTCTATCGGATAATATAGATATAATATAATATAAGTCTATAGGATAATATAATAAAGATTTCTTATGTACGTGAAACATTTTCTTCGCCGGAAAAACCTTTTTTTTGATACATGTTTTTAAATATTGACAATACATTCCATTTGTAATTTTTAATAAATTGAACTCAGAACCATATATATATATATATATATATATATATATATATATATATATATATATATATATATATATATGTATATGTTTTTTTTATTTTCAATGGAATTAAAAACAGCTTTTGTACAAGAATTCGATTTATCCTTAATACGAAATCTTTAATTCAATAAATGAATAAAATATATAATTCGTCGTGTATCGTAATATATAATAAACCATATGTCATCGAACTACAACTTTAAAAGGTCGAACAACTTGTCCAACAAGTCGATATGTATGTTTATAGATCTACCGATCGTATGCCAAAACTTTTCAGCTGCACATATTTTGACAAAACGTTTCATTTACGTTCAAATACAGTTCGAGTAGAAGAAAAAAAGTAATAATTTGGAAAAAAAATAGTGATAATATTACTAATTAATTATATAAAATTCAAGCATGTACTTATCGTACGTAGCTTTAGCATAAACAAATGCAAACAAAGAGCCAGATAATTTTTTGGTACAATCATAAAGAAATCTAATGTTGGTTTTTTCTTGGGATTACTAAAAAAAGCACATGTTGGAAATTTTTCTCCCTTCCTAAAACAATTATTTAATATAAAATGATAATTATTTGCCGGTTAAATGCAGATTAAGGTTGTAATAATATTTTAATAATTTATTTTATCATAAGATACAATAATAACAATGTCGAATATTCTTCTCGTAATGATTTCGCAAGTGGGGTCAGCGACTGAGAGATAAATTGGCAAGAATAGAGGTTTTGTGGTCCTATTTCTACTACCAATTATTGTATTTTTATCGCTACTGAATAAAACTGCTATAAAAAAACAAGAAATAATGGATGAACGGCACATAAATTTTCGTATCGAATATCTTAACAGTGAGCCAGTGAAAGCTGTATGTTAATGTTGTATCTACTCTACATTATGTTTTTTATTGGTTCTAATTTATTTGTTCATTTATTTATGGTTAAAGACTTTAATGTACACAGTTGATGCATAGAGCGGATTTATTGCTACGATGGCAATCTCTTACAGCCAACCATAACTTCATTCTAGCCGTGCTCGACTAGAGGCCGGATATCAAACACGGTACCCCGCGTTGCACCTCGCCATCAAAAGCCGTAAGTTTGTAATCAACCCAATGTGTCACGGCGACAATGGCGTACATTACATTATTGGCAATCAATAAGTTTTCCTCTACATTTTCAATGCTTATTTAAAATTGTTTCTTCAAATTTCTTTTGGACCAATTCCGTATGTTTTTTAATATTTATCTTAATCTCATAGATCCATTCCACAGACATTAATTGTATTTCTCTAATTTTGGTGAGAAAATAATTATAATAACTTTTAGTCTGACCTTTCAGATCCAAAATATTTTACGGACTACTACTATTTTTTAGCCGACGACGGCATTGAATAGGTTTTACATTTCATTGTATGTATACATTTTTCTAAGTTAGTTTTTTCCCTCGTACAGACTAAACTACTAAAGTTATTTCAAGAAATGACATATCCTTAGATTTCTAGTGATCCAGACAATGTTCCAGGGTGTATAACGTTATGAATTTTATAAGCTAAGTATGTGTGTATTTCGTGCTTTTCAGTTACTTTTTCCGTAGTCAAATTTTAGTTTTTCCTCTTGTTATAAATATTAATTAGTAATGGCTATTTTGTCTTTAACTTATAAAAAAATTTATAATAATCGTATAATTTAAGGTAATCTTTATTTTGCCTCTCATAGTTCATCTATCTTTTAGCCCAGAGTATGAGTATGCTAGAGCAACACTCGCTGTAAGTAATTGTACGATTGAACTACACATTGAACATTGACTGTTCAATGTACAGTAACTCCCAAGTTTCATGATGATACAATTAGAAGCCCAAACACGATTAGGATACATTGTTCCGTTATCAAATTCCTTGCTCGATTTCCAGTTCTATTTTACTGAATCAGTGCAATGTTACCATTTTATTGTGTTATCATCAGAAGTACACACAACTATCAAATTTCACGATGATAAAATAAGTAGAAATGCCTAAAATTTATTTTTGTGGATTTAATTGTATAGTTAGTTGCAGTTTGACATAATAAAAGAACGTTAAAAAAGAAATTCGTTGATTTTAAAATTTGATACAGTGAGAAAGTTTCTGTTACAATATATATTCCGGTTTTCTAATCACTAAAACTGTTCATCTAGATATTTTAAGCTATGTGAAGGTAACGTATGAAACTATTCATCTAGATATTTTTCATATGTTACCTTCACATACCTCATGTATTACCTACACACACACTTTATAAAATAGCTAAAAATAACAAACCATACTCGGAAGGAGAGTTTGTAAAAGATTGCATGGTGAGTACGAATAACATTTCATCCCCAGAAAAGAATAAAGAGTTTGAGTCTATCAGGTTGTCGTGAAAAACAGTAACAACGCAAATTGATGCCATTTCATTAAATTTGTCGAATTAATTTAGGCAGTGTATAGAAAAGTTTAAATATTTTTCCGTGACGATGGATGAAAGTGCGGATAGAAGTGGCACTGCTCAATTAGTGATCTTCATCAGAGGCGTTGACGATGAATTTAATATCATTGAAGAGCTAGCTCGTTTGAAATCACTAAAAGGAAAAACGACGGTGAAAATATTTTATAACGAATTTTACGAAGGTCTTCAAAATTTAAATGCGTTCATTTCAAAATTATGAAATATGACTACAGATGGAGCCCCAAATATGATTTGATAAAACACGGGATTTTCAGGTATTTTTCGGAACCAGAATCCTAATCACCATGTTGTATTTTTACATTGTATAATTCACCCGGACGTCCTTTGTTAAGCTGCAATAGATATTACCCACGTACTTATTGTGGTTACAAAACTAATTAATACGATTCATTCTCGGGGTTTGGTATACCGGCAATTCCAAGAATTTCTTATTGAAGTCGACGTAGATTATTCTGACCTTCTTTACCACATGAAAGTAAGATGGTTAAGTCGTGAGTATGCATTTGAATGGTCCTGGAATTTAAAAGAGGAAATACAAGATTTCTTAAAGCATAAAATAAAGAAACCATCGCTAGATGTTTTTTTCGGTTCGGTATTTAGATCCGGAGAATGTCTCTGCAGAATTGCAATTGGAAATTATTGAAATGCAGTGCAGCACCTATTTAAAACTGTTTTTAAATTTAACAAAACTAGATTTTTATGGAACGCTGCCAAAAGCTGAATACCTAAAGATGATTGCTCACGCCCAGAAAATTATGCCGATATTTGCGTTATCGTATGTATACGAACAGACTTTTTCGACCATGAAATTGCGGAAAAACTGAATTAAGAACCGACTTACTGATGAACACCTTTTCTCGCCGCTGAAAGTTACTTCGTCGCAACTTGAACCTGCACTCGAAGATATTATGGCAAATCAAAAGCAATTTCATATGTCTCACACACCCACCATGACAGGGCCTTTGAATAAAAGTTAAATGGTAATTTAGAACATTTGTGCAAGTGTGTAATGCCGTAATGTTTTTATATTATTAAAATTTTTAACATAAAATGCAGTTTTCCCTCCTCTGAAATTTCTTGAACATTCTGGCCCCCCAATAAGACAGTTTGCCTACCACTGGGTTAGCCTGTCTGGTCAATGGTTAAAAAAATTAAAACTGAATTAAAACTTTAATAAAAGTAATTGGTTTTTGTTGTACCGAGGTAATTTTAATAACACAAAAAGAAACAAAACTAGTTACTAAAAACAAATATAATAACATAATTTAATTTCAGTCATAACGTTAGCGATCGAGATAATATACGTAGGTAATAAATTTATTGCAGAATAACAAGCGCTATTGTTATTCGTTTATTAATTATTTTTTATATATAATAAATATCTGTTCTCGAGTAGCGGGATTTTTTAAGTACATCCTTAATGTTTCAATGTCAAAGATAATGCTACATCCTACATTGTATTCGATTTCATGTTCACTAGTTAATTCCATAGATTGAAAAAAAAATATCCTCAGTTTAACTTCAATCTCTAAAAGGTTAACATCATTTTAGACATTATACCTTTGATTTAATACGGCCCCGAGGGTTGATACGCCCGGAAAAAATTAATCTATTCCTTATAAGTTAATATATTAGAATTGTAATTTCCCATAATTAATGGCGCAGATGAGCACAGTATTAGATTAAGGACTATAATCAAGAGAATCCTCCTTTTCATTTCAATTTAGTTAATTAATCCTCTACATGTATCGTTATATCAGTACAAAATCAAATCTGAGGCAACTTTAAATTTTATTCATATAAACCTTATCACCACTATCTAAAGTATTTGTAACTAGTTACTCTGAAACTAAGGTTCATTTGGTTGGACATTGAATTTATGTGATAACATTTTAATTAAAATTATAACTCTTTGAAACGTTTTTACCTATTACACCTTCACCTTAAAAAAGTGTAGTAACCTTTTTAATACGTATTTAGTATATAAAGGTATAGAATACATTTTTATATATACTTCTGCAAAATTGTTTTTAATACTTAACTCTTTGAGCATGTCTTAATGAGTGAAAATTACAAAAATTCTTAAATTTTGTATACTTTTATTGTTACCGGTCTCTGTAAAATACTCTGAATACTTTAAATAAAAATAAATATTTTTCAATGACATTATCTTTGAAATTGAAACATTAAGGATGTACTTAAAAAATCCCGCTATTCGAGAACAGATATTTATTATATATAAAAAATAATTAATAAACGAATAACAATAGCGCTTGTTATTCTGCAATAAATTTATTACCTACGTATATTATCTCGATCGCTAACGTTATGACTGAAATTAAATTATGTTATTATATTTGTTTTTAGTAACTAGTTTTGTTTCTTTTTGTGTTATTAAAATTACCTCGGTACAACAAAAACCAATTACTTTTATTAAAGTTTTAATTCAGTTTTAATTTTTTTAACCATTGACCAGACAGGCTAACCCAGTGGTAGGCAAACTGTCTTATTGGGGGGCCAGAATGTTCAAGAAATTTCAGAGGAGGGAAAACTGCATTTTATGTTAAAAATTTTAATAATATAAAAACATTACGGCATTACACACTTGCACAAATGTTCTAAATTACCATTTAACTTTTATTCAAAGGCCCTGCCATGGTGGGTGTGTGAGACATATGAAATTGCTTTTGATTTGCCATAATATCTTCGAGTGCAGGTTCAAGTTGCGACGAAGTAACTTTCAGCGGCGAGAAAAGGTGTTCATCAGTAAGTCGGTTCTTAATTCAGTTTTTCCGCAATTTCATGGTCGAAAAAGTCTGTTCGTATACATACGATAACGCAAATATCGGCATAATTTTCTGGGCGTGAGCAATCATCTTTAGGTATTCAGCTTTTGGCAGCGTTCCATAAAAATCTAGTTTTGTTAAATTTAAAAACAGTTTTAAATAGGTGCTGCACTGCATTTCAATAATTTCCAATTGCAATTCTGCAGAGACATTCTCCGGATCTAAATACCGAACCGAAAAAAACATCTAGCGATGGTTTCTTTATTTTATGCTTTAAGAAATCTTGTATTTCCTCTTTTAAATTCCAGGACCATTCAAATGCATACTCACGACTTAACCATCTTACTTTCATGTGGTAAAGAAGGTCAGAATAATCTACGTCGACTTCAATAAGAAATTCTTGGAATTGCCGGTATACCAAACCCCGAGAATGAATCGTATTAATTAGTTTTGTAACCACAATAAGTACGTGGGTAATATCTATTGCAGCTTAACAAAGGACGTCCGGGTGAATTATACAATGTAAAAATACAACATGGTGATTAGGATTCTGGTTCCGAAAAATACCTGAAAATCCCGTGTTTTATCAAATCATATTTGGGGCTCCATCTGTAGTCATATTTCATAATTTTGAAATGAACGCATTTAAATTTTGAAGACCTTCGTAAAATTCGTTATAAAATATTTTCACCGTCGTTTTTCCTTTTAGTGATTTCAAACGAGCTAGCTCTTCAATGATATTAAATTCATCGTCAACGCCTCTGATGAAGATCACTAATTGAGCAGTGCCACTTCTATCCGCACTTTCATCCATCGTCACGGAAAAATATTTAAACTTTTCTATACACTGCCTAAATTAATTCGACAAATTTAATGAAATGGCATCAATTTGCGTTGTTACTGTTTTTCACGACAACCTGACAGACTCAAACTCTTTATTCTTTTCTGGGGATGAAATGTTATTCGTACTCACCATGCAATCTTTTACAAACTCTCCTTCCGAGTATGGTTTGTTATTTTTAGCTATTTTATAAAGTGTGTGTGTAGGTAAATGTAGTAACGTATTGTTACAAATATTATCTATTCAAGCCTTTCTGTTTATCTAAGAAATATTTTCGAAACACATAAAATAACAATATTAATTAGGCCTCGATAAATCGTATAACCAGCTTTGTACTTTTTCTAGTAATGTGACGGTAACTACTCCAAAAAAATTTTGTTAAATGCAAGTAGAACACACACTATGAGGTTTTGTAAACATTTAGGCATTTATAAACGTTCAGGGGTGTTTCTATTAAACTATTAACAAATTTTAATATTCCGTCACGTAAATGTATGGCCGACTACATCTTTCACAGACGTAAAATATGGTGCATATTTCAATAATATTATTTAATACTATAAAAATATGTAAATATATTGCACAGTAAAAAACATATAATAAGCATGTATTTTAAAACACAAATATTTTTGCAGTTGATTTAAATCACATGTATGATGTTTTCATGAAATTTTTACAGACTCAACTACATGTCATGACTTAGTCGATTATTACTCGTAAACTAGTACAGTTTATTAAGCCCACATAACACACATACTTTGATTTTATTACATATTTTAATTTTCTTACATATATTGTGAATACATATCAATTATTAAAAAATTGCGGTTTAGCTGATTGGGCCACGTAGCTCTAACAAAATGACCACTTTAAAGCTTAGTACTTTATAAAATGATACCTTAAGTGAAAAATATTCATAACACATCTCCAATATGTTTGAAAAACCTGTTGAAATATATCCTCTATAAAGGAGAATGCAGAAAAAATACATATAGGGCATTCATCTTAAAAAACATTTTTTAAAAAAAATTTCATCATAATTTTGTAGATTTATTTGTATAGGCCCACAAAATTTGAGCTTTATAGTACTGATACTCTGCGAATAAAATGCAAACAGAAATACAGAAAGTCAGACCAAAATGCTCAAACTATAGGAATTCCCTACTTGACTACAAAGCCCTAATAATTTTAAGCAAAACTTTAATTTATTGTGGACGTTTTATTTAACCCTTCTAGGGTTCGCGTGCTAATTAGGGAATTCACATAGAAGGAGCAGAACAGTCGAAAATCGCGATGGGTGCTCCGTCAAAATTTAATTATCAACTAATTTTGGAAATTAATTCAATGAAAACTATCTACAACCATACCTTTTCGAAAAGGTTATGAAATTTTCTAATAAAGAGATATTTAAGCCGAATTTTGAAAAAAACAATTTCTATTATTTAACTAGGTTTCGTGAAATATGGCAGACGCAAAGTAGTTTTTTTGTAGAAAAAACTCAAATAAAATTTGAAGAGAAACATTAAGTTATATAAATCAAAATTATATAGAAATACGCGGAAACAATTTTAAACATTGTGAACATACATATCGAATCGATATGCCCTTGACCGCGCACGAAAAAAAATCACTACATAAAAATTAATTATCTATTTATTTTAATAATGTTTAATGAATTCATTGGAAAACTCTGAAAAAAGTGACAAAATTTTCTGAAAAAACTGAAAAAAGTGAAAAAAATCGGAATTTTTTTTTTATTTTGCTATTTCATAGCTTTGCAAGTGTTATAAGTATGTATGATCATGAGAAATTTCAGCTTTGTAATATAACCTTATCAGTCTTCAAATAAAACTGCGACATACAGACTAAGAGACGGACATGACGAAACTGTAATGGGTACGAGTTTGGCTGTGGAACAGTAACAGCACTATATGTCGTAAGTTGGAGTAAATAGACGTAATCTCATAATTTCTAATGATGTTCCGATCTACTTTTTTTTCTGTTTTCTTAAAATTTTACTGTGCATTTGTCTTTTGTATATGATTTATAAAACAGGAAGATTGAAGGCAAGCGCTGGTCAAGCCTCAAGGGCATACATAAACCATTAATCATATCCCATTATACTCGTATTATAATCGTGGGTCATAATCGTGTAATAAAATATGACTGTAAACGATTTATTCTTATGCATTACGTCATTATCTTTATATCATATCGCGGGCACAGATACCAGTGACGTCGTGTGTAATTAGTTTGCATGGAATTTGGAGTAAAAAAAGTTATTAGGAATTTTTTCGTGCGTCTTATTTTTTCTCTCAGAACTCTATGAATATAAAGTTTACTAAAAACGCTAATAGATGGCGTTGGAGCCAAATTGCAATTTCCGATATTAGCGTGCACAGCGAACGTAAGCTAGAGATTGACAGATCTTGTTTTATTTATGAACCGATTGAATGGGCCAAACTAATCTGCAATACTGAACACCGCATCTAAGTTGATTCAGCCGTTGCTGAGATTAGCGTGCACAACGAAGGTCTGTACAGACAAACAGAAAAAAAACAAACCGACAATTAGACAAACGGATAAACACTTTAAAAACCGCTAAGTAGGGTGTTCTTAGTAGATGACACTTAGTTTTACTTAAAAATATTCTATATACAGACTCATTTTTTTTAAATTTTGTAATTTATGTAGATGCAGTTTAATGTTTTAACTTCTTTCAAGTAATTTTTTTTTTAACCGATAGTAAAATATCATAATATTCACTTTTTTATTTCTAACACAACGCTCTATGATGGTCTTCTTCCATAAATTGGTAAAATTCAATTCTTATGCCAAAGAACATATCCACATATTATCGTAATGCAATTTAATTTACAATATTTCAACATTTATCTACAAATCTTAAATACAGTGCCATATTGTAAAAAATAAAATCTCAAATTACACTCTCAAAAATTCAAATTACATGAGATATATTTTTTTGACTTATGTACATTTGTATAATTACACTGAAGTGAAAAGGCATGACACAATAATAATATTTTAAAAACGGTTTTCCGGTCCAACCCAAATCCAGCTGGCTAATTGGAAATTATCAATAAAGTAAGAAAATGAATAACATTCATTCCCAAAATCCAATCACTACAAATGAATATTCCACACTCGTACTGAAGTATTGCAAATTGGGGAGAAGCTGCAATTTTACAGGAATGTGCATTGCGGAATCTTATTTCTGAAATAAATATAAAATTAAATTGTATGATGTATATTTTTCAGATATTTTGTAATAATTTTTTCTCATAAAATTTTCATTGTGTATATTTTCTTTCAACATTGCTTTCAATAATACAAATATGATAGTGGTATGACAGTAGTGCCACTGAATCATCTAAAATAGTGTACTGTTCCTAGTATTTTCTAGAACCTAAATATAAAAATTATCATAACCCATTGATTTCACACCGTAAGTGAGATCATTTAGTATTTTTTTTTAATTATAGAAATACACTTGATTTGGTTCAGATAAATTTAGTTCAATTTAAATATACTGACATGAAGGAGAAACTGCTAAAATGTTTATCGACATCGTATGCAAAGTTTGTCATCAATAATATTGCTTTTTCATAAACTTTTTTTTTTTTGACAAAATTCCTGTACTCGTGTATACTTTCGTGTCTGAGTGTAAGACATGATTGTATAAAGTCTCTTAACCGTTCCGTTATTAATACGACGACATCTTATACATTTCAAGTAAAATCACAGCTGCTTAAAAGCGATTTCCATACAATAGCAAGCACGTTTTAAATTGAAAATACAAAAACATTTTTCACATCATGTCCACCTATATTTCACAAATATAAATTTGTCCAACTTAAGATAACAAATTATTGCACCATCCAGAGTTGGATGAAAATATATATCTTACAAATCAGTCTGGGTAAAATTACAATCCGTCATTTCAACAAAATTATAACCCTTTTGCCTCTAAATAATTTTCGTGTCGTTGCTTTAGATGAATAGGGCTGTGTTCCAGAAACTTAATACCATCAGTTGACGAAAGATATTTTATTTGAGAATATGTTTCTGGATAAGTATCAATCACATCGGAATATTTGTGTATGTATGTACATATGGATGTGCTCTTTCAAAGGCTTATGCAATTTGAAAAAAGCATCGAATTTTTATCTACTAGTACACTACATAAGGAACAAAACGGTAAGAAACATGTGTTGGTGTTGAGTTACACCACCAATAATTTAAATCAAAGTCTTACAATAAGTAAGGAAAAACGAATTAGGTTGGAACCCACAATTTTAGGATATTTGTGTTAATCAATAGATGGCACTTATTGTTTTCAGTCATAATCGGGAATGATTTTGTTGTTTTACAACTAACATAGCCTGTGATGAGACAGATTTTCATAGGAATATTTTTATACAGTTTATTCTTTTCAATTATAATATGAATAAGTTTGCTACCCTACATATGAAAATTTTCAACACTGTTTGTGATTGATTGATTCAGTACAAAATTGTGAATGTCACATTTTCATTAGTTCAATTCACACATTACCTTATTTTCACGAAAGTTTTATTTTACGGAATTTTCGCCCAATTTCTCATTTTTAAAAGTAAAGCTCTCTATAGATAAATGTTAATTATGATCATAACTCGCTTATTTGTAATATTGATGAAAGTCTTCGTAAATATTTCAGTAAAAAATTAAGATAAAGCTATCTCGGGGCAATAACTAAGGGGAATTATAAAGCTTCGCGCCGTGGTTTTACGCTTAGACTCTTTTAACAAAAAAATAAAAATTTGAATAAATATACTGCAGGTTTACAAAATACAATCCTCATATTTAATTTAAAGTAAAATGCACAATATTTGGACAAAAAGGATAAAATTTTTTACGAAAATTTCAATTCGAAGCATTATTTCGACTACAAATTCGTCGAGTGATTAATTAGGTGATATCAAAGTTTCATGACGCCTATCATTTATAGCTAATTTTAGCAATAAGAGAACTTTCAATAAGTGAAAGTAATTTTTCTAGATATTGTTCTTTGAATGGTCAAGCCTTTACTAGGTACACAGGAGTAAGCTAAATATATTAAGTATATTGTAGGGTATCGGAGCTGGCGTAAATTATGCAATCGAGAGCTAAAATAAACATTGAGTTTCAGCAAAAATATTTAATAATTTCCAAGTTTTAAAACGTTTTTTTTGTTTATGCGCTTTAGGTAGCGCATAGAAATAAATAATTACATAATTACGTAATACGTCTTAATACGTCTTTTATAACTACGTGACGTAATACGTCTTAATACGTTTTACTCGTTTCAATACGTCTATATAACTAAGTCTTTTTATTTATGCGCTACCTAAACATGAATAGAAATTAATACTTACATAATTACAATATACAATAATTTTATCGCATACAGCCATATCAAAACGGTGAACTTAATTCGATATTTTTGCTTGGCCTTTTCGACTTAAGGAAAATAATTAAATATTTCTAGAAATAATTTTAATTAATATTTAAATACCTATAAATTTATTTTGATTATTATTTAATATTTTATTAAAATACTTAAGATAACTAAAACCGTCATTCTTATGTCACGAAACAAAAAAAAAGTCTAGTACTTTATAACGTAGGAGCATTTAAATAAAATATTTACCTATAAGAAATTATATATATATATATATATATATATATATATATATATATATATATAAATAAAACCCAGCATCTGCGTTATCTAAGCGCGGAATGACATTTTGCGTATGCGCAGTAGTCTCTCTTTTTATTGTAATTGTTTCTTGTAAAATTATTGGAATTGTTTCTGGCCTACGAAAACATACGCAGGTTAAAATAAAATATGATATGTACTCTAGCAAAATATTTCGACATAGTGATATTCACGAGAGCCCCATTCGAGAAAAATTTGTGTCAATTTTGCTATTCCTATCTCAGTGAGGGGGTAAAAATGTTTACATTTTCCCTTAATGTAAGAGTGGTTTCGCTCCAAATGAAGTAGAAAACCTAGGTGAAGTAAGGAAATAAATTATTATTTTGCACTTGCCACAAAACTTTCAATGTTTTTGATTTAATAATATGTTCTTCTTAATCATAGATGAAATAAACATTTTCCCGAAAAGTAATTAAGGTTGTTCTTCTACAAAGTTAATTAAAGCTCTTAAGAAAATAAAGCTGTCCGGCAAATTATATGTCTGTATATTTTTGTTACAACTTTACTTAATAAGTTTGTGAGTAAGTGAAAATTAAAACTTAACAGTCTTATAGAACTACTTAGGTCTTCTGTCTACTCAAAATTTTAGTATAAGAAATAATGGAATAACTCACCGGACCGGTAATAAAGCGGTTATTCCTTAATTTATTATAAATGTATTACACTTGGTATATTATAAGCGGTAAATGATCAGCGGAGAGTCATAATTTTATTACGTATTTCTGTGGAGTACAATTATTAAGTTTACTTGATTCTGGTGAAGTAATTTCAGTGATATAATCACGTTTTAATTAATTTAAAATATTGTAATTATTATAACTCAACAGCTCTACCTATGATTTCTAGTTTATAGAAAATCAATATGCATATATATATATATATATATATATATATATATATATATATATATATATATATATATATATGTATATATATACACACATATATATATATATATATATATATATATATATATATATATATATATACATATTTATTTATATATTTTTTGATACTTATTTAAGTTTGTGGCCTATCTGAGCACATAATTACTCCAAAAAGAAAAAGTTGAAAATGTTCTGCACAACATTTTTCTAAAAACTTTTTAACATTTGCATAGAAGTAAATGTTTTGAAAACCGAAATGTGACATAAATACTTAAACTAATTGAATCTTTCTGCAAAGCCGTCTTCTAAATCTAAATTTAATATAAAACAATAGAATACCCAGATTTTTGTTATAAAAAGTAAGACAAAATGTATGTTACTAAAACCAATCTCTCCAGCAAAACAAGGATTCGTTTATTTATTTCAAGAGCACGTATAAGTCCTACACGTGAAACAACAAAACTTTCTTCACACGTCAAATGATCACATCAAGACGGTGATGTGATAGTCTTCCTTACTTATGATAATCGCCACATTGCCATAACAAATGATTCTATAAAATAAGTATGCTTTAACATACCGTGCACAACAACCTTTCAACAACGAAATTTTCATAAATTTGTTCACTAGAAATGAGTTGGCAAAAGTGCTCACGTCATTTTTTTCGTTCAGCCCTGGCGAGAAAGAGAAAAATATTATTATTCGTTATGGAGTATCAACAGCTTCAGTATGAACGAGCACGAAAAACTTATGCGAAGTGATGAACTGTGTGATTCGATTTAATATTCGACACGCAACGCAAATTTATGAATCATTAAAATCGTATCAAAATTTAATTTTTTTATCGATTCAGGTGGGGAAATAATTTTGCCGCTTAGAAATTTATTTATTCCATTCAAAGTTGAAAAGCTAAAATGCATTTTACTTAGTGAAAACTATATATTCGTTTCCAATATAAGGAAAAACTTATTTATCTGTTAATACTACATATGTCAGGTTTGTGACATTTTTGTGCTTCCTTATCCAGCAAAAATATTAAAATATTGCAATCTTCTTGCGCTAAATTAATAGAGGGATGCCATAATTTCGTCAAAGTTTTCTTAAAGGAAGTTTTCCACAAAAATGTATTTACGTAATTCAAGTTGAGAAGTATAAAATCTGATATAAAAAAGGGCGCGTAGGGCCGGCGAGAAATGGAATGAATTATAATAATAAATTGGTTAGAAAGAACGGAATTTTTCTTGCTTAAGTTAACCCGTAGCAGTAATGAAATGCTGTTCCTGAAAATATTTTTCCTTTGACTCTTTGTGAGTATTATATATTTTTGTTTGTATTGTATATTTTTTCTACGTATATCATATATTATATATACTTATCTCCACATAAAGAAAACATTCACCTAAAATATAACACGTCTCAAGTATTATTGTTGATAAGACTATTGAATTCCACATACACATATTTCGAAGCCATTTGTTTGGTCCGAATAGTGGAATAAAATGAATAGTTTGAAAATATTGTAAACAATGAGCTGCAGGAACTGGAAACCACTTTAGGTATATTTTTGTTTTGGAAACCATTTTAGGTATATATTTATTATGTTTTAATTTTAAAATTTAGAAATGGCGCTGGCCTTTTATTTTATTATAGTTTTATATTTACTACAACTTCAATTAAGATTTTCTCACACATTTATATCGGTTTAAAAATATTTCCCGTTCTATTAAAAAACACTCTTTTATAATATATATATATATATATATATATATATATATATATATATGTATACCAATTAGAAAACTCTAAGGTAACCACAAAAAAGGCATAAAATGGGGTTATTAGGACATTGATAAAGAAAAAAACCGAAGTAATTTTAACTTGTAATGTAATTCTATAACCTAGATTTGTTTAAAATTTTGCGTTTATTGTAACTTCAACTCTTTGATAGGTACATCACGCAAACGAAACATTTTTTATTACTTAGGAAAATACAAAAAACATCCAGGAAATTCTCATCAGAATCATATAAATCGTGAAATTAGAGCGTACAAGTAAACCTCCTTTACAGTGTACTTTTGCAGTAAATTCTGGACTGATATTTGCTTTCATAGGGAAAATATGACTCCCATAATTGTTAGGCCGGAAGCTAGCAGTAACTAGTTTACTGATCACTTTTTTTACTCATTAAAATTAGGCAAAAATGTTATTGCATAATTTTGTAACAATTAGTCCACTAATTTCGTCTTCCAAAGTCATAAACCACGTTTAAAATTTTTGTGAAATAAACAATTAAAAATTAATATTTGAAAGTAATTAATTTAAAAAAATAATCACTAGTTTACTAAATATTATGCTAGAGTATAGTACATAAATATAATGACTGACGATAATTATGGGCCGACCGGTTCTCCATATATTGCGATGAGATGGGTGTAGTCATATTTAAATTATAATTTTGTGTGAAACAGAGCTGATTTGCCTTTGGCTCTGTCGCTTAGATCTCTTGATATCTCTTCGTAATAAAAAAGGAGTTCGAAACGAAAAATATATAAATACGTTTGAATGTGAAATTAAAATTCTGATTTTTATTCCTTTATTGTCACAAAAAAATGTTTTCACGCAAACCTAGTAAGATAAATACAATACGCACAGATATTTTAAAATAAAATCAAGATTTTAGTTACCATTATTTCATATTTTTAATTCTTCTTTGCGAAATATTAATACACGCCCCTAATTTTCTTATCATAGATTTGAAAAATCTATAATATGAAATTAACTTTCAAATGAAATTATTTTTATTAACATACATCGACAATTTTACAGAACCAGAACTACAATAGCATACTTGCGTATGTGTCGGTGTACTCATAGCCGTTTTTTTAGGAAACATTGTGACGTAGAACTTGAAATTTAGCATAGTGATAAAACACTTATCACAATAGATATGTGATAAGTGTTTCACGATAGATTTGTGGTAAGTTGTGAAAAATATCCGTATAGAAATTTCAGCGAAGGCAAATAGAGTAATTACTTTTTATTTCTTGTATTTGTGTGATATCGTTTGAAAGAACGGTTACGAGGATTCAAAGACTATTTTAGAATTAAATATAAGACCACTTTAGTGAATATCGAAGAGCTATTTCTCCTACCGAAAAATGAATTGGACACTAAATTTAATTGTTAATTTGTTTGAAGTTTACTTTTAAATACTATTTTGGTTCAATTGATTTAAGGCACAACAGAACACAACTTTATGAGGTTAGGTTCATTTTATTTCTCATCTCTTGTGGTATATCGAATGAAAGAACGGTTACAAGGATTCGCAGACTATTTTAAAATGTTATGTAAGACCACTCTAGTGAATATTTTCTCGGAAACCGTTTGATATGTAAACTTGAAATGTGATACGAGAATTTTTCTTTTTACTTCTAGTATCTTGTGGGATATCGATCGAAAGAACGGTTACAAGTATTCAAAGATTATTTTAGAATTTTATATAAGACGACTCTAGTCAATATTTTCTCGGAAACCGTTTGATATGTGAACTTGATATCTGGCATACGGATATAATATATTAAATAAATATCCATAGTTAACTCCCAAAAATATTCATATGGATTCTTTTTAGCCTAAGAGTTCATTCTCCAATCATCAAAAGAATTAGACTCTTAATTAACTGGTTAATTTCTTTGAAGTGGAACTTTAAATATTATTTTGTTTCAATTGATCCTGGTTACAAAAATATACGGCCGTATAAGCGAAAAAGATAAATTAAGCCCGCTTAGATCCGCTATTTTGTAATTACTTTTTATCGACGACAAATATTTTCTCTTTTTATAACTTTAAAAAAAAGTCACAGTAGCACAGTAACTAGGATATTAACACAAATAACATATGGACGACATAACCTTCATTGCTCTAGTTTAATTTAAACGGATATTAACTATTTTCTCTGCTGTCACAAATTCTGAATTAAAATATCTAAGTATGTACGTAGATAGATTATTTCCATTATAACATCATAATCAATTACTTTGTTTAGCTTCATCGCTACGAAAAGTATGTTTGAGTTGGGAGTTCAGGTAGTGAATATCAGGTTCACATAGTCAATAATTTCAGTACTTTGCCTAAAATTAAATTTAACCTCAATAATTTATACGCAAAAACAGGTTTATTATCTCTGATTAACCTCCTATTAAGGCTTGGTTAACCAATTATTTTAAATATACAGTACGTTAATTAAAAATTATATTGTAGTTGAATATTTATTTCAGGTTTTAGACAAAATTAATTATGGAAAAATTTTAAATGGCTATTGACGTAAGCTATTTGAATTACGCTATAATTTAATCGGTAACGTATTTTATGATATCTTTCTATAATTTTACACGGAAGTCTCTTTTTTGTATGTTTCATACGAAGAAATTACTTATCGACGAATTTCTTTCATTGACAACGGTGTTGCGCCTAAATTATTAAGCTTAAACTTAACTATTGTTTCAATATTACTTTTCAAAACAAAACTATAATATTAATCACATAAATAATTAGGACTGCAAATATTCCATTTTGGCATTTAATAACGCGTTTCGCTTTATACGAAATAAATCCATAAAAATTCCTTAAATTAAAAAAAAAGTGACGTCCTATTCACAATTTGGAACTAGACTTGATAAAAATTTATTATTCTTCTATACGAGGTAATGAGTAACAAAATCACTATAACATGAGTAGTTCAGGTCTCATTATATGTAATTAAGAGTATTTCTGTACTCTAACATCAATCCTATTAAATTTTTGTTTGCATTTTTTTCATTTTGTGGATTCACTGTCAATGATTTTGTGTTATGTAAAAAGAAAAGCTATCAAAAGTAATTTTTAAGCTGTCCAGTATGTTTTTAAATATATGTTTGATGGACATAAAAAGAGGGGCTTTAAAAATTATTTCGGTGCGTCGGTGAGATTCTCATGTTTTGAATATTAACATAATATTGACTATGCCTTGTGATGTAATATTAATCACTAAGGTAAAAGTTTTTATAAACCTAAAGTGAACGTGGTTAAGACTTATTTTGTACTAATGAAGCCAATAAAATTGATCTACCGTATTTTTGTTATAATTGTTGAATGTAAATATACCAACTTTCACTTTTTCCCACACTATTTAAGATAATTTCATAGTCATACCAATTAACTACTATTAAGTTAGTAAGATAACATTTACACTATGTTTTCAGCGGTCCGCTAAGCGGGAGTTACCGAAGCTCTAATTTTTAATATATGTTCTGAATCGAAGTCAAGTAGTACAACAATAATTTTTCAGCAGAATAGATATCTCGGAAACTCAAGTACTGTTTAGCTAGAGCGACTACAGCTTGAAGCGTATCAGTCCAATTTATATTTTTATAATAATTATTTAGTTAAGTGAATTATTTTCTTAAACTGAGGTATTAACTTATAATTCAGCTGTAGTCACTAATCTAAAGAAAAACTTCATTAACAAAATCCCAATTATTTACATAACATGATCTTGAGTTGATAGTTTTTCAAACTGCTCCAGGAGATAAAGGAAATATAAATTTATCAACTTAAATGTATTGATTTTCATAAAAGAAGAAGATACAATAAATTTGTCTTTACTAATGATAGGACTTGTCCTATTAAGCATCTATGAAAAGGCAAACTTTGTAATTAACAATAGGCTGAAACATAAGTAACTTCAGAGACTTCGTGGTCGCCGAATGAAATATTCTATCATCTACAAGTCTCACAATGTCTAATATGGTATAATTAATTTAATGGGATATTTGGTAAACGATTTGTCTATGAATATGGATATATGCATGCTTTGAAAATCCAACAGATATTCTCAGAAATACAGGTTTATGATACAATACGGAAGCTCTGATTTGCAAGATCCGATAGGGCGCTCAGTTAACTTAAAATTGTTACACAGCGTTTGATGTTGTTAATAAAGAACAGATAATGCACTTTTATTCATTTACTGTTTTACAGTACGGATAAAGTTTAAATATGTAGTAATTAATTGTAATTTACATGGAAATTTGGCTTCTATTTTTTTTAAATACTTTTAACCCAGAAAGTCAAAAATTTTGGTTTAATACGAACAAGGGTTTTTGGTTAATCACGAATCTAATATGAAATAGATTTCATACATACGAATTAGCGGATCAGATACAAAGTGGTGTGTAATTATCAATGACAGTGATTATTTGCTCCTGGTCCTTGAATTAATAAAATTTTTATTTTGCAAGTCGTGAATTATTGTTGTTTTTATGTTTCATTTAGTTTCAGACATTATATTATGTAAGAAATATTTTGAAGAATACTATAGAGGAAGGAATAGATCAATATGTTAAACAATGCATGAAAAACACAATATATACGTTATAATTATGCGGTATCTTGGGGTACCCGGCTGATATTTTACACATCAATGTGACAAATAAAAATAAAATTAATTAATCAAGAAGGAAAAATGTAATGAAATGCTATCAAGTGACAAGTCAAATGTTTAACATTTAAACACATTCCGTTTATCCTTGTAGGTTGCCTGCTACGATTGTCACATACACGAGTTCATGGTTTATTGTTAAAGTTTAATTAATTTTTTGCAAACATTTATATTTTTGACTTAACAATATTGAACTTTGCTAGCCCAGAAAATTGACGTTGAGAAAATGTGCCCGTAAGCCATAGTTTGTTTCTGGCAAACACTAAACGAAACATTGTATGTTTTAATATCATCCGATGACTTATTTAATAAACAATAATAACGGAAATCTTATTTAATGAAAAATAATAATGATGACTTATTTAATAAACAATAATAAAGGAAATCAGCGTGACGACGCCACAGCTCTCCGTACAGATATCAATCTTTCATCGCCCAATTATGCGGAATCAATTTATTTCTGAGCGCAGAAGATAGTATAAAGATATAAATTAGTTTAAAATACACTAATATAGTTTTTTTTTAAATAAGATGTTCTAACACATAAAAATAGCATTATATTAAATATAATAAAGAATTTGTAAATTATTTTCAATGAACATTGAAAGGTTTCAACAAAATTTGCTTTCAAAAGGGGAAATCACTTCTAATTTTTTCCCAAAACTTACTGAGAAGGTCCCAAAAAACCTAATTTCCCTCTTTGTATTTAGTGAATAATTCATGTTAAATGTATATCAAAATCTTGAAAATGAGATTTTATCACACAATATTTAATGGATTTCCAAAAAAGTATTTAAATATAAATGGAGAGAATTTCAAATTACCTTTGAATGCGATTAATACCAACAAAGCGATTAATACCGACAAACAGATATTTGACACATTTTTATGAATTTTTGATTTTCCTTATCAACTTTCAGAAACTAACTCTCTTGAAACTTATGATATTGACAAGGTAGGAATTGTGTATATTAGGGGCAGGTGGTCTTTAAAACTTTTCCGGATATATGTTTCAAATTTACTTTGTGTACATTTTCCAAAATTTATTTTTGTTTTCGTATATTATAAACTATTATGATATACATTTTACTGTCATATTAATTGTCATATGTTATAATTTTTACAGTTGCATATTTTAGGAAAATTGTCATGAATGTATAGAAATAACAGACATTTAAATAAACAAGTGGATATAATCATTCCTTAATTCACAATGCATTTTACTATTATTATTTACTGCTATTGCACGCAAAGAGAATGCATTCATTGGCTCTAGAATAATTTGCCTATTTAATGTCGCTCAATTTTAATTTAAATGAAAATGAATTTTCTTTGCGACAAAACGGTAATACATACCTAATAAAATTCAACAATGAATTTAAATTACTGTGATGATTTAATCTTATAATTATTACGACTCTGACTACAGCGACATAAAAAAAATAATTTATTTGCCAGGAATTTGTGCTGATCTCTGCGCAAATATTTTTCACATTGTTTATTCAAATATAATGTCTACCGAAACCTTCACTTTGGCTTTAATTACCTCCTCAAAAGCTCCTTCAGTCGCTAATTTAGTTTCGGTGAAAAGGAAATAAAAAAAAATTGGCCGAAGCCGAGTGATTTATGCAAACAGACAAAATAATTGCTAATGAGACTAAATTTCATTGAAATTGTAGTAATAATTATAATACGGCGAGATACATACACAAAAGTCTATTATTGTAAAAATAACGTTTATTTATCCTATTTAAAATGAGTTGTAAAGACTGATTGTACCTTCGGTTTCGGTTTCGTTCGAGGTAATGACAGCCGAACATTGACTTCCTCTTAAACTGTCATACTGAGTTTCGGCTCGATACTATTCATGTATTAAATAACTAACAAGATACGTCAAATCAATATAATTTTATTACAATTATTTATTGTAAAGTATACTTTTCTGTAAATAGATTTGCCATCAGTGAAAAACATTTTATTCATAATCATGAGACAACATTGCAACAACACATACTTGTGTAAACTCTTCAATCATCTAAAACTATTTGTGTTGAATATTCCGCATCTCCATTCCGTGCACCTGTTAAGGCAAGTAGCCCAGACAAAAGCTTTTAACAGTTTCATCGCATCATCACTATTTAGGTATTTGTGTGAGCTTCATGTCATATATGTATGCGTGTATGTGTGTGCAAACTTTTTTTTCTTTTTTGCTTAACCGATTGTCATGTGTAATAAAATGAATAAAAGAAAAACTGTAAAGCATTTGCTCTATAGTTTAATTAGTATTTAGTAAATAAAAATTATAAAATAATATGAAAATTAAAAAATTTTAAATAGAAAATTTGTCCAATGAGCACAGACTCAATCATAAAAAAATCAGTAGACCGTAGTCGCAATACTAATTACGATGGTTTTTTTCTCCAGATAAAATAAAAGTTTACTCATCCTTGTATAACAAAATGTTCAGTGGAATGACTCAGTCTTTTATAAGGATGTCAAATGGCATCGATCGAAACCGTGGTAATTTTTGGCAAAATGTAAATAAAAAAATTATAAATTTTTTTCAAATTACAGTCAAGATTTCGCCAGTTTTGTTGTTGTAGATAAAATATTTACGAAACATTTTAAATCTGTAATAATTATAGACATGAATATTTTTGCTTCCCCCAAAGTATTAAAATTTACTATATGAAGGATACAGGAAGCAAAGATATTAAAAAAATATAATTATATTTGTTTGCGCATAAATTTTTGTGCAATTAATAATATCATGTTTTCCGTTTTAAAATACCATCGCTATGCCTTTACACAAAAAATATGATAAAAATCTCCAACCATTAAATTACCATACCAATAGAAATAAATTGAGGCTCATTTAAATCAGTATTAAATACTAACTTTATAATTTCAAATATTAAGTTAAAAATGGCAAATAAATAATTGTGATATATTTTAAAATACTAATGTTTCTTTTAAATATAAATTTAAAAGATTTCAACTGTTTCACTATGGTTACCATACAACTCATGTTCATTTGTTGACGACTTGTTACATAATTAATTATTTTATTACTTTCACTTAAAATTCTATAAGCTTACTGCATCCTTAATTTCTACAGACAGAGGACAGGAAAAGTTTATTGCATTCTAATTTCCATAACTTTGCTATGTTTCACTTTTTTACTTTATGGTATGGTTCTTTTCCTTATAAAACGAGCCTTTATATATTCTCCCAAAATGTTTGCTCGGCCTAATTATTTCAATACTCTTTTTTATATTAGCGTAATTGGTAAATCATGGTCTATAGATAAGGCCAATTTTTGCTTCTAAAAATTTACCTGATGAAAATATAAATCGCTTATAATACTAGAATCCAGTTATTATATAACTGTTTAACCTATAATTGTATTGAAATACAGTGTAACTTTAAGAACATATGTTTATGTAATATACTTTAATATTCTGGTATCTCACATATGATGAGAAATGAGAAAACTGAAAAAAATGCACGACTTTTGTTTTCCAATAAACATAATAATATTTATGCATTATTTTGCAGTGAAATTTTCAGTATGTTGATAGTTTTCTGGAGATACTCATTTTTATTCTTTTTTCCTTAGCTCTAAAGAGCCATCAAACGGAAACAGTTTAGATTAATGTTGAGATTACCTTCTAAGATGGCAATAATTATGCCATTAGCACTGGCTGTCATTTTACTATGCACATTACAACTCGTTTCAAAAACGGACATTTCAATTTAGGATATATAATGGGTTCGATGTTCGATGGATTCGGATGTTCGATGGATTCGAACAATCATGTTCGATGCTTACTCTAAAACTGCTAACGATAAAAGTATGTGCGTGTGCGTGTGTACGCGTGTGCGCTTGTGCGTGTATGCGCATGTGCCTGTGCCGCACGCGTGCGAGATTTCTCAAAAAATGTAGTAAGTTGTAGATTTGTCTAAAAATGTTCAAAGTGTTCAGGTTTCTAAAGTAATCAGTTGTAATAAAAATTAATAATCACATATTATATAAACAAATTATGAAAGTAATAAGGCGGTATTTGTAGGTCTTACCAAAGGCAATTTTTTGAAACACTGTTTACATTAAAGGTAACATTAAAATTCACAAAACATTTTTTTTTTGCGTTCAACCTAGCGTTAATAAAAACAATAAAAACGATAAAAGTCTTATTACCCACCCAATGAACATCAATGCACCTTATACAACAGGCGTACAGGATAATGATACTTTATTCGTCTATCACAGGCATAATACAAAACAACGTTAAAAACTGATTTAATAATGAAACGCTATTCAAAAATTTGAAATTATTAAAATTTTCTGTTAACTTCTTTTAAATAACCGAGATTTTGCTGAGGTGGACATTCTGTAGACATATAAGTGAGGTTAATGGGGAATGCTAGAAAGCAACTGTAGAAGTCGGTGGCAATAAAGCTTTATAATGTATTTTATTTAACTTAACAATCATTAGTTGCATTCTAATGTTTATCTTTTTATAACTTTAAAGTACATGTTGTTTCCATCGAATTCTTTTTTTTGAATCAAACATCGAAATAATAGAGAAAAAAACATTTAGTAATATTGTACCGACAAGTTTTTCAAATAAATTTTAACTGTTTTTAATAGAAATAAGTTTGTTTATACTGTATTAACAGAAAATTACTTATGGTTTTCTCAAACACCTTGATAGGTTTCCATACTTCTTGTTAATGCTTCAAACAAGCTGTCCTTACTCATATTTCTAAAATATTTTAATTTTCCTACTGCCAGTGGTCTATAAAACTGCAATCTGCAAAATCATTGAGATAGATTTTGATTAGCTCTCTGGATGTTAGAAGAAAGTGATATCTTTTGTTAATTTATAATTAAATTGGTTACTTTATGTACATATCGAATAATTTAACGTTACTTATTAGAGACGCGGTGCGCCACTTATGTATAGTAATCGAATTTCCTCTTTTATCCAACCTAATATCATAATTATACATTTTTTTAGTGTTTTTCTTTTAATTTATTGTAGCTTGAAATATTGTATTACCATCTCTTTTTAAAGACTTATTTTTGTTTTTCAAACACTTCCGAAAACAAGTGGAAATCGATTGAAAAATAGTGTCATATACCTCCTTTAGCCTACACCTCTCTTCAATAAGAAAATAAGCAGAAGCCTTATTCTTGTGTTTCAGGGTTAATCAGAATTGGATGCAAGAAATTTCATATATTTTTAAATTTCATATAAACATGTATCTCACGCGATTTTCACAGCATCCTTTCGGTATTTACTTCCAATTTGGACACATTTTCATATTATGGGAAATCTTCTATTTACACAATAATCGCCTATGTATCCATACCTTTTTGCCTGCTCGACATATGCAAAACAATTAAATTAACTACACGTAACATTATCCATACTCCGGTCTCATCCCTTCGTTAGAAAACTCCTCCCGATTTCCGCAATTGTGACTTAATATGTGGCCTACACTGTACTGAACAGGTTGCCTCATTAATAGCAGACCAAGAATGAGCGCAATAATTAAAATCCATTAACAAACGCCGCAAGGGATTCTGTTCAAAAGAGTATCGGCTTGGAAAAACCATTCGCGTGCATGTAAAGTAATAAATCACCAGACCCATATAAAAGTCAATACGGAACTGAAATATATCGGGTCTACTTGAAATGCCTCAAAATTATGGGACTATCTCGTCCTAATGGAAAATTAGTTTGAATCATTTATAAATAAACTGATCATTTCCCGCTTATATATTACAATACATTGAATTCATTCATATTTTCTCATGTAACAAAAACCTTATAATAACCGGAAAACGATTTCGTCAAAATGCTGCTTTCTAATGTTTCATTACATTTTCCATTTGTAATTGTTATTAAATATAAATCAGAGCCTAGTTTATGGATTTGGACCTATTTTAATAATATGTCGTTATTAGGTTTATGAATAATATCATTACGTGTTTATATGGACTATGATCATCGCCTAAGGCAAACAGGCGAGCCAGAACTTAAAATAACTACCGGTCTAGCTTACACAGAAGATCAATGTATTAAAAGCTACATGTAAATAAACATTTGTGATATTGAATCCTACAGAGTCTCAATTTTTTGTATTAATATAACAGAAGTATACATAATAAAAAGTAGAATAGAAAAAATATGTCGAAATTAAATATATTTGATTATATGTCCTCCAAGGTATCCATTAAATACGAAATTATAGGACTGATACGAATATTTAAAAATGAACTTAGATATTCATTATTAATTTCATTTTTGATCAAATTTGTAGGAGTCTTATAAATGTATTGAAATATATATTTTTTGTATCTTAACATACCTATTGAGGTTTCACAGGAAACGGTAAAGATATGTGTTTATTACATGTTGAGGTTTTTTTTTATTTTACCATTTTTATTAAAACTATAACTCACGATTAATTTTTTTCTGAATAAATATACTATGTACTATCTAAACTAAGATTTTCCTTTAAATCACTCAGTGTTCTAATGTCTAACAAGCTCAAAAGGTTTTATTCTTTTGAGTTTTCTAATAATATTTTGAACATTTGAAAGTCTTAACACTTCTGGATTAATGTGGTTTTGAAGTCTCTCTTGGTGTTTAAGATATTTAGCGGTGTTCGCATATGGTAATTGAGTGTCATTAATAACGACTGGTTGTCGTGTTATCTTTTATCTGTAAAGTTGATATGTGTTGATTTGGATTCGTTTATTTTAATACGCCATTTTTTGGCAAGATGGCTACTTTATTGAGAGCAGATCGCCATTTTCTAGTTGAACCTTCCACAGTCTCTCCCACTCTCAAAACTGGGCCCAGAACACTACCCTGAGGAACCCCAGCTTTAAGTCTGAACACGTGTCTTCGTATTGAACCTGAAAGTGTCGATTAGACAGATAGGATTTTAAGAGTTGGTAAAAGTGATCAGGAAGGAGTAGTATTAATTTGTATAGTGGACCTTCGTGTCAAACTCTATCAAATGCCTGTGTTACATCCAAAAAGACAGCAGAACATACATTTTTGTTTTCTAACGCTTTTTCAATAACATCAGTAATATGATGTACTTGATCGATTGTCGAGTGGTTGTTTCTAAAACCAAATTGATGTGATGGTATCAGGTTTTTTGATCAAGAACAGGTTTGAGACGCTTTAAAATTAGTTTTTTAAATAGCTTTGACATGATTGGTAAGAGTGAGATGGGTCGGTATGATTCAACTTCACTTACATTTATGCCAGGTTTTGGTATCATAATAACTTCAACTGTTTTCCATGCATCTGGGACGTAGTTTAGCCGAATACAGGCAATGATCAGAGTAGTTAATTTAACCAAAGCTTTTTTTTGAATTTTTTTAAGTATGTCACCTGTAATTAGATCAAATCCAAGTACTTTCTTCGCATTAATGTTGTTTTTAATTTCATCAGCACTTCCTTAGGCGTAACTAATGGCATTCTGACAGGATAAACATTGGGACAAAGAGGTGGCAGAGCATCATCTCCCTCGTTTGTATAAAATCTTGCTTCAAGATGTTGAGCAAACACATCTGCTTTTTCTGAATTATTACGAGCTCGTTTTCCACCAGTCTTTTTTATAGGGGGTACTTGAGCTGACGATCATTTAAGATATTTTGTAGCTTTCCGTAGTAAATATTCAGTTCTGTTATCTGCACTAAGTTCTGTGAGAAATTTTTTGATTGATAATTGTTTGACGTTTTTTATTAGCCCCAGTGGGTATGTTTAGCGTTGAAGTCACCTCCAATGATGAAGCGACAATTTAATTTTTTAAAAAGTGTAATATATTCATCTAGTTAAATATTATATCTAGGTGGACAATATATTGCACTTACCCTAAGTTTTTGTTTAGTTGTCTCAACCGTTACAATTGTTGCTTGGATATCGCAAGTCATATTTTTCTTCTTCAAAGTGTATGATGAAAGTTTTAATAATAATAGCACTACCTCCGCGAGCCGTGTTAGCAGGATAATTTGAATTATAGGTCAAGTAGCTTTTGAATATAATAAAGAACTCTTTAGTAAAATGCGTTTCTGATATAAGACATATATGTCAATGTTTTCTGTGTATAGGATTGCTTACAGCTCATGTTGGTGCTGTAGCAATTCATTGGCATTCCATTCCATAATTCGTAGGGAAGTCATAATAACATATTATCATTATTAGACATTTGCTTAGTTATACGGATATTATCAAAAACAGCTTGAATGTATGTTCTTCCAGAATTTTGAGCATTTTGTGGTTTTGTGGCCTTAATCTGATTGGTCTCATTCTGAGTGGACATTCTTATCAATTTATTAGTTTTTACTAGTTGTTTAGTTTTGTTTTTGCTGTCTCTTACTTTTCGAAATCCTTTAAACACTTCACATCCTCGATAGTTAGCAGTATAATTTTTCCCACAGTGACAGCATTTTGGCTGCATATCACTTGATTTATCACAGTTAGTCGTGAGATGATGTCCAGCGCATTTAACATATCTAGGTGCCTTGTTGCAATAGTTTTTGGTATGACCAAATGATTGGCAGGTTTTACACTGCGGTATTAATTTATTGATTTTAATTGGTTCCACAGTAACGACCGCATTACACTTTTCTTATGCTGTATATTTTTTTAATGACCATATTCTTCTTAAACGCAACAATAAACATATCTAATGGTTCCTTTGTTTTCTTCCAATCCTTGAACTTTTAGATTATTTATGATATCTGTTGGGCTGAAAGAACGATAAATATTTTTGATCATTACTCTGATATCCTTATTATGAATATTTTTGATCATTATTCTGATATCTTATTTGTTTTCGTAGGAATGCCAAGAAATTTCATGTTTTTTCAATTTGTTAGTCAAGGCTCTATATGCAGAATCACTTGAAACATTTATCTTACTAACGTTATTGTTCCTTACTTTAGTTTGAAAATGATCACTCTTAATTGTTTGGTTTATTAACGCAGTTAATTCAATAATATTTTAAATGCTTGTTACAATAATAGGCGGTTGTTTATGCATTTTATTTGGTTGTTTTGGTTGTGACTGCAAAGCAGGTTTGGTATTATCACTTACTTTGTTTATTATTTGTCGACCATGTTTCGGTGATTTTAATATCAGCCAATTTCCTTTTTTTCTTGTTATTTTTAAGTCTTATTCATTCTGTGTCGACCGCAAGGTCATTATCGCTTAACTCATCTGTTCCTTGCGACTTTAATTCACTCAAATTTTGATTTAGTTTTAAATTTTTTATTTCTAATTTCATTACTTTCACTTGTTCCTGAAGATGAATGTTTTTTTGAAGTAAATTTTTCCTTTTCATAACTGCAATTTTTTTATGTAGTTTGATTAAAAGATACAGAAATGTATTGAGTGTTCTTAAAAAATCCGGTTTCTTACTTTTTGAAAACCCATTAGTTGTCAGTTGGATGTTTTCTGGGACGAAATACCTTGAATCTGATTTTAATAGGTTTACTAATTTTTCTTCTTCAAAAACGTCTTTAAACGTTTTTTTTAATAAAAACAACTTGTTATACGTTTAAACAATATATGTTCGATGTGCCCTTAGATTTTTTTCGGAACGTAAAAATGTGGTAATTTCACATATTTTTCTTCCAAATTTCTTAAAATCGCGTTGCCATCGTCCGCCATCTCCAGTAGTTCGTACATATTCTCATTCTAAGACACGCGTCACGACTACTGACATAGCTTTGTAATTTGAAAACTTACACTAATTTTAAATGCATGGTATTAACCATGTCAGTAAAATAAAAATACATTAACTTCCAAAATATTTTAAAAATGCAACATTAGTTAATTTCTTATTAACGTTAACTATGTTTTATTTAGAGCCAAATTTATGATTGTTATTGTCAAGAAATTATACACCCCAATCATATTGCATACAATCAATAAATTGTTCATTAGCCATTTGGAAGCAATTCAGATTGAAAGGTGACAGTTTTCAAATAAATATTTATCAAATTAAAAAGATAAGGATTTCTAATTAAGGGTATGAAAGGTTTATGCTTATATCTGTACGTTTGCATTCTATAAAGCTTGTTATTTTTGTAACTAATGACGAAAAGCTAAAAGCTCTTATTTTATTTTATTTTTTACTTTTTCCGCCATAAATAATTAATTCATCCAATAATAACTGAATGCATCCTTCTAGGTTCCACTTAATAACACTCCTTTAACTTATTCAGTCTCAAAATAAATTACAGTAATATTTTGTTGTAATAAACTGGCGTGGACCGCAAACGACTTTTGAGATGAACTATTCACTATCGAATTAGAGCAGCTTGAAATTTTTAAACCTCCCCCTTCAAAGCGCGTCGCTGATATCGCCTGAGAGTTCACGACTCCTTGAGTGTGAATCTACCATTAGGTTCACTGGCTACTGAATTGTTAAAGGATGGAACTTTAAAGGTCGTTATTTATTTATAACATGGGCTTATTTGGTTATTTATTTAGTGGTATGGGGCTTTTCACCATATTTCGTAAAAGACACACATTAATCAAGCTTATTTCTACTCATCAATTCCTTTAATTTAATATCCATATCCAAGGAGAAAGACGGATAGTAACAGGTCTTTCGTAAAAAAATAATCTGCCAGCTTGGAGCATTTGCCTTATTAAATTTATGAGGACATTATATATTTGAGGACATAATATCTTCCACAAATTTTGTTTGAACTGATTTAATAGTTTAACCGTAAAGACGTACTAAATTTATAGATAGACTTACCCACTTTGGCATTTGTGGTATTTGCATGGGTAATATTCTACAAATAATTTAATCTTGCCTTTTCTCTTGAGGTTTTCCCGACAACTTAAACATAAATTTTAACTCGAAAAGAGCTATAATTTATTGTTCATTAATTTATGCTTTAACGTAAATCTAGTAAAACTGTCGCATTTATCGGAATAATGAAAATAATCATTAACTCAAGTTAAAGTAACTTAAGAAGTCTTGAAATGTAAGAAGACATTTTGACTTATCTTAAATATGTAGATTTTACGTTCTTAACAATTCCCATGATAATAATTCCCGATTCCTTTGGGTTTATCGAAAATATGTAGAATACGGTATTATCACACGCACTTTTCTTACTTTTTTCAAAGCATAAGCGTACCAAAACAGGAAAGCTATGAAAAACATTTATTGTCGCTCCAGATAAGTGCAATGAAACATAGTTTTGTAGCTGCACATAATATTCAAAGCATAAAGCTCCGTGAAGGTCCCACCCATCCTTAAAGTTGAAGCCACGTCAACATGTAAATTAAGCGCTTTGAAACATACTTGTATTTAAAAACAAATAACTGCCATTAATGTTTAAAAAAATGGATGAATATTGAGACGGATAGTAGAAGACATTAAAATTAATATACTTTTATCATATTTGTGAAATACTAGTAAGCCGATATTGTGTTATTTAGTAGGTTTATTTTAGGTTATATTAATATATTTTATTTTGTTATATAACAAATAACGTAAAGCTTGTATTTTTTCTCGGTGAAATTTGTTTGGAATCTAAGTTATTATTTTAGAGAACTTAATAAGCACTTAAAATAAAGAAAAACTGGTCAAGCCCCTGTTTGTATATGAACAAAATTTTTATCTATATCTTTTGAAATGTTAAATACAAATTCACCATCAAATCTATTATTTAGACTTCTTTTCGGTTTACATAACTCATAGGTGAGAAATTGTAGCTAGGGGACACATTTCGCATGTTACATTAAAGCTCAGTATATTAAAATTGAAGATTAAATATGAAAAATGATAAATGTGACAACAACTTCATATTAAAAGACCTATCCATGGATATATGAATATATGAGTTATGCAAAAATATATTTCATTGCTCCCACTAAGTCCACTAACCTTAACCCACGCAGATATTTGAAAATAATTGTTTCCGAATTTTCTGCACTTTCACAACTTAATCAATAATAAATCATCTACTTGTCAAATTTCATACACGGAAATGTAAAACTGTAGAAACTACAAGAGTGTGATAAACAAGGATATATAGATAGGCGGAGGGACATGAAAAAACTATAACGTTTTTCTTTTTTAAAAAAAATTACATGAGAATACTCTCGTGTATTTTTTTCAATATTATTTTGGATTTTACCTCTTTGAATTCTTTTACTTCTAATGCAACGATTCGTCTTTGGTACTTTATCATAGATTGCAAACTTTTATTTCTTCCTTTTTTTAGAATTTTAGTATTGAAATCCGTTCAAGTGAGCCTTGGAACACGCAAAAAGCATCCATATTTCTTAAATTTATGATAAAAATTCTTGCATCTGATATTCGTAACATTTTTGAGAACCAAGTTTGAAAAAAATTTAAAATGGTGACATGTCCCTTTGAAGCTCAATATTTCGAAAACGGGACTTAGAAATGAAAAATGGTAAATAAAACTGAATTTTATTTCACGGAATCTCTGATTTATATAGACCTATAACTACTGTAACTGTAAGCGTGTTACAAAGAGGCAGGTAGACAAATGGAAGGAGATGATGTATTTATAAGTGTTAATATTTTCACAAGAGAACTTTAATTGAAAGTAAAAAAGTAGTTTAAATCATCGTAATAAGGTTACTAAAAGCTATCAATGTATATGGGGTATTTAACGAGAAAGTATAAACATGAAGCAACTCTTATTGAGAGTAATTTAAGAAGTCTTAGAAAGTCTCAAATTAATATTTCACAATAATTCTAGCTAAAGTTTTTTCTAAAAGGTTATGTGTTTATACTGAAAATGCTGTAATTTTCCCCTAGAACAAGAAACGAGTCGCGGGCAAAATTCAAAGAATATAAATCTGATATAAAATGTATATACATTTAAGCACACACACACACACACACACACATATATATATATATATATATATATATATATATATATATATATATATTAGATTAGAACGTAATGATCTGATATTTTTTCAAGAACGCTGTGGAAATACTAGACAGTTCTAGAATATTCTCTGAGCTTGGGAGTAAATAGTGGCAGTGCGGTCTATACGTCAGTTTATAATTCCTTCATGCAGCGAGTTGGAATATGAGAAAAATGGATTAAAAAGACGAGATATTCGTGTACCCCCACTTTGCGAGTTCCTTTTAAAGCAAACGACAAGCGACACAAAATATATGCCGATGTATGTATGAAAATACGATCTCTCGCCATACGGTAGTTAATTGGTTTATGCGCTTCTTTAAAGGAGACTATGACCGTGAAGATAAACCTCACGAAGGATGGCCGGTAGAGTTAAACGTCGAACGTTTAATTTAGTTTATACAAGAAGATTCGAGGAGAACTATATAGCAGTTGGAGGAGAGCTTGGGTCTTTTTATATTACGGTTGACATCTAAAACAGTCGGGTAAAATTTACAGGAATGGACAGTGAATGGACTCCGCTTGAATTAAATGAAAACTAGTGTATGGCCCGAGTCGCGACTTACATCTAGTTACTAAAATCTCACCGCACTTTTAACTGGCTTCGTAATTTGATCACCAGGGATGAGAAATGGATTCTCCACGTTAACAATAACCACAAATGACAATGGCTGAGCAGTGGTCAGACATGAATATCAGTAGTCAAGAGCACAAAGACGACTACAAAAAAAGTGACGTTGAGCGTTTGAAGGAATATGAAGGGAGTTATCTACTGGGAATTGCTACCATCAGGCACTACTGCAAATGCTCAATACATTTACACTATGCTTGGTAATGGTTAACCTGGCAAATAAACTTAAGGAACGACAAGACAAAATATATCCTCTTCATGACAATGCCTGACCTCATTACACTTCAACGACCTATAAAAAACCTTGTAAAGTTAGGCTGTACTCTTTAATACACCTGCGTTCTTTCCAGAGCTTTTTTCTTCTGAGTACCGTTAGTTTCGATTGCTGCAGGATCGAATTACTGGGTTGTCAAAATTTTTCATCTCTCACGACTTTAAATTTTACGAAGACTGGATAACTTTACTACCACAACGTTGGCAAGAAGTTATAGATAATGAATGACAATACACTTGTTAATATTATTTTATTTTTATTTTTAGAATTGAGAAATTAAATATTGAAGAATATTTTCAAATTATCAAAAATATTTTATGTATAACCTAAGAAGTGCATAAAGAATTAAGTATGTCGGAAGTATAAAATGACAATATGTCATATATACAATTTTTTAACCAAAATTTATTTGATATTTTTGAAATAAAATTTCTTATCGCTCTTCTGCTGGTTTAATTTAGTCTAAGTAAAACTACATAAGTAGGAATAATGCGCTTAATGGTCTCTTATGTTGAATTCACAAAATGGTTGTTTATGCGCAGTCATAGTTTATTTAATTTTAAATTGTACTACAAAAGCCTAAAATATCTTTAAACGGAGTTATAGTATAAAGATAATAATATAATGAAACATTTATTCTTATCTACGTGAAAACCTTGACGAGGCCTTAACTGATGTGATTAATGTTACGTTCAGAATAATGGCCGTTCACCAAAAAAGACGGGAATTTCTAAGCAATGTTTTTCTACTTACTTCTCTCATTTTCTTTTATAATGATATTAGATTGAATACAAAAATAATCATTTATAATGAAATAATATTAAGTTTGCATAACTAGTTTCGGAAAGTTAATCTTTAATTACTTAAGAGAGGACATTAGAGTTTCATCAACCTTGTCATCATTTATCTCTTCCTTATGGATTAACGACCTCTCCTAGCTAATCTACATTACCATCATTAGTATACTTTTCAGTCTATCATAGTTTTTAAGGTAACGATTGGGAAACAATTATACAATTTTTTATCAAAACGTTCCAATTGTAGAAAAAAGCGGTCTTGAAGATAAATTATACTACGTGGAGTAAAAACGAGTTTTATGACGTTTCAATTTCAATTACCGTTTCCAGCTATTATTAATTAGTCGCTGTACGCAACTTACGTACGCAACTTATACACCCTTTTGTATACTTATTAGTTTTTCATTACTGGCCTTCAAATAAAATTAAAAGTAATTTGAATAAGGAAAAGGAATCTAATTAACTTTAATTATTTGAGCTTTTTACCACATAAATAAAAAATCTGTAAAACTTACTTAACAGGTTCCGCTTTTACCCCTAATGTTGTCAAGGAGTTGTTAATATAATATTCTGTTCTGAATGAGCTATTTGGATGGAGTCCAGTCCAATCCTCTTTCATTCAGCACTTTCTAGCCGGTATTGACATACCTCGTTCTTGAGTTGACTTCTTTGAAATCTGCAAAATAATCTACTTAATTTTAAAGTTAAATATTTGCAGATTTTTTATCTTTTCTGTGAAAAATAAAAAAAGAGGCAAACGAAGAAAGACGTTTAATTAAATGAAGTTTAAAAAAAGATACAGTTCTACAAGTCATACTATGTGACATTCTAAGTAAAGAATTTTAAATGCTAGCCATTTCTAGTAGCTCTATTCATGATTTCTCTAAATTTGGAGAGTCGAATATGTGGGAATACTTTATTTTTTTTACAAAATATTCAAATGTACTTCATTTTTCTTCCTTAAGAAATGTTCAAATGTAAAAAAAGTTCAAATGTAAACAAAGTTTTCAAAGTTTGTTAAAAATTGTTTATTATACTCTTTAAACATTTTATTATTAAAGACATTTAACGTTTAGTATAACACTTACATATAGTAAAATAATATTTTTTTTAATGTTACTCCAAACCAAACCTAAATTATAAATATTATTATCAAAAAATATTGTAAGACGCGAGTTTATCATCTACCCAAAAATTACTACATATATTTTTATTTTTCTCCGGCTTCTACTTTGTTATTGAAAAACGTATGTACCCATACAATTTTGTTACCATAATTTGAAAACTTGATATCTGGAAAAGTGACCAAGTTCAATTTAAAAAAGAAAATTGCATACAAATTTTAGGTAATAATCTCGTCACATCGTTAATCCTTTATTTGTTCCTATATTTTCTACGATTTTAACCAGTATCTTCTAGTATCTTTCTATCAATCAATTTGAATACAAGTCATAAATATTCATGAGGAAAAAGACGATAACTTTGCGTGGGACACGCCGATGCGAAGGGCACCCGTTAAGATTACAGAATTATATATTTTATTTATAATCGCAAAATCTCTGAGGAAATCTTTTAAGACCAAGGTTGAAATAACCGCATGGTAATCCATTAACCGCACGGTATCAAATAATTAATGATATTAAAGTGATTTATTCAAGCTAATGAATTTTTTGTCTCTGTACCGTATTTCTTCGTTACTACAAGCAATAAATTAATGTTGCGTAGACAATCTAGGAACCATTGTAGTTTGGCCAAGTGTGTCTGTTAGTCAGTTTGTCCATCCATTTTTTTTGTCCAGAATTTCCCATCCATTGAATTGCCTGCCTTGATGAATTCTTTTCTGTATACCCCATTGTGTAGAGTATTGTTGGATAGGTCTTTTAATAGCATCCGTTTATGAAATATTAATGTAAGTATGCACATGTAATATACTTATATTTTGAAGATAGATAAATAGAAATACTACGCACCCATAAATCTTTGTAAGTACCTAAATGTATACATGAACCTTGTAGTGCAAATTCTTCTCATATTTGCCAAGTTTTTGCTTTTACGGAAGTCATATTTTTTACTTCTTATATATTTATTTTGCGTCGAATCACTCTGGGATACGAAATCGTTGAGTAAACATTCATTATAAAAAACCCAGAGTAAAGCCCAATTAGATTAAATACGATCTTTGTCAAAATCATTTCGAAATATTTATTAATATTTATTACTTCCAATACCGCCAAACTAAATGTAGATAACCGAAATATAAAAAGTTTATAAATATCATATAATGACGATATAAAAAATAAAATTCTGAAATTTAATTGGAACTGCATAAATAAGAGAAAAACGAGTAAACTAGCGAGAGCGACACAACAGAATGTCCCGATATGAGCTGACCATTGCCACGCGATATAGCCGAGTGTCAATGGACGCGATTCCCCGTATCTATTTTCTGTTCTCCGATACTATATAAGCCCACTTATGTGTACGTCTGTCCATCCATCTGGCTATACATTCTATTATATGTTCTAGTCTACGTAACATATTTCCTTGGTGAATAAATAATAACAGTTCCAATATAAATTGTATGGATTCTATATATTGTTTCATTCGATTTATATAGTTTATTTAACCTCCACAACTTACAATCCATTAATTTACAATATACAAACTTCCATGTATCACGTTTCGATTTTGTTAGTAAACATTCTTTCTAGAAATATTACACATCTGCATGCTCTATTAATTCTGTAATTTTGTAACTAGTTAGTAGAAATATTCACACATCACGTGTCGATTTTGTTATTAAACATTTTAGAAATATAACACAACTGCATATATGCTCTATTAGATCCGTACTTTTCTAACAGATGGCGCTACTAACCACATGGCAGTATTATGCACCGTTGTTTCATATTTTTTTTATAATTTTTAAAAATATTTAAGTTCAAAAATAGCGATGGATAGCAAATCTTGACATGACTTTAAATTATTATGTTAAATTTCGAATCCAGAGGTGTGATAGTTTTTTCGTAAAGTGTACCACAAAACTGTAAGGATTGTGGGATAGTGTTAGGTATCGTTTCGCTCGCCCTAATTAATACCTATTTTAAGCTCGTTGTTTCGTTACAAGTCTTATTCAAAATATTTTATATTCTACCAACTACCAATTTTCACACACTAAGATGAATATAATTAAATTTAAAACCATTTTAATTTTATTTAAAACCTTAAATATTTAATTTTCTAGGTAAATAACTATCTCAATTATAAAATACGACCTTAATGAAGCTTAAAAATAGCAAGCATCTGTGATTTAGGTAAATGATATTATTTCAGTAAATAAATTAATTATTATGAAATATTCAGTGGATAGCTCGTTTATCATATCGATTCTTGTCGAATTAGCGTGATTCATGTCAAATAACGGCTTCTAGAAAATAAACAGCAAATATGAACTTAATGGATTTCCACAAGATTTTATTCTGGTAGATGATAAGAAACATCGTAAAAATTTTTAAGTGGACAATGTCTCTTTACGTGCATATGCACACTATATGAACCACTTATATTGAAATGTATTAATGTTACCAAATGAAATAATATCTTCCTGGTACCAATTTTACATCGACTCTTTATAGTATTATGAAGAAGTGAGTAAATTTGGCCATATCAAAGCATTTTTAAAGAACTAAAGGACAACATTTTGGTTATGTTTCGCGTTCAACGATGTATTTAGTAATTAAACTGACATCTTCCACAATAATACAGAATTCAGAAATATGTTGTACTACCTCTTATATACAGAGTTGACTACTACGAGACTATCTGTCAATAAAGTATTGGCCATATAATAGACGAAAGATTTTACGTGAAATAAATTAGTTAACCTCATTGCTTTCTCCCAAATGAAGCCGAAATCAGTGTTAAATGCTATTGAATACAAAGTGAAAATGTGCTCATTAAAAATTTAAGAACAATCTTTTCTGCACAAATAATGTAACACAAACAAGGCAACAATTATAAATAAAAATTTATAATTGTTGCCTAATAAAAATTTACATTAATTTATATTTAAATACATATTAACACGTACTAATCGATCAATATTCTTTCATAAATAATAAATTCATTTGTAAAGAATAATGTTGGAAAGTAAATAACAATCTTCTAAGTCTGCAGGTTTCTACATTACGTGGGATTTTTTAATGTAAAAATACAGTCATTGTAAGAGGAAGGTAGCTGGTATTCCAAAGAAAGCTAACGTAGAAAATAACCAGAAACTTTGCGAACTGAAATATTTTTAGGGGCGTTTAATACGAGAAATGTATCGGAATCATTACTTTTTCCTAGCATTAAATAACTAAATTATTTAACATCTAATATTGCACTATAAAATTTTAGTTAACACATTCTCTCACCGGTTTTTTTCAGCTTTTTCTTACCGATAGTTTTTGATTTCGAGAGGAGAGGAGCGATTTTTAAGTGATCTTAGTGACAAAAGAAAATTATATTTTCAAACACTCATTTTAATTAACGTCTTTTATTTCTTCGCTCACTTTTTTCGATTTGCTCAAGATTTCTCTATCCCTGAAACGATAAATTCCGTTTTTTTTGTACAACGCTCGTACTTGACTGACTTGATATAACTATAATAAATTGAAACCATCACCAGTATTCATTAAATAGGTTTCACTTGAACTTAATTTTTATTTTCATCTTCTAAAATTTCAAAATTTTCCTACATTAGTAAAAAATTTAAGAAAGTTTCAAAATTTAGAAAACGAAACCAAAACGTTTTAAGTTTATCTACCTTTATTTTATGTCTAGTTCCAAGATAAAAAAAAATATTAATTTAATTATATTCTTGTCAATGAGATAAATGGAATAATTTGTGGGTTTAACACCCACTTATGTGCATATGAACATTAAATGATGTACGAAATGATTCCTATTAAATTATTAATTATTATTATTAACAAAATAAATATAATATTGCCTGGAATATATTTCATTGATATAAAAATATCACGAGCATCTAGAAAATATTCGGATTTATATTTATTATAGCTCTTTATAAAATTCTGTTAAATTCATATTAAAAATATTTTTCATAATTTCGACTTTGCCAAGTCCGGAGGTATGCGTGAGTTTTGTGGATATTTTCAACAATGCCTTTTAAACCGCAATTATTTTTATTGGCAGTTTTAAACCAATTCTACATACACCACTAGAAAACTTAACTAATACTCTTCTTTTTCCGATTTAAAAATTCTCATTAAATAGTTTTTATTATGACAAGAATTGGAATTTAATTTTCTTTGACGCTTTGGTTAAAATGTAAATGGGCTCCAGATTATTTTCCTAAAATAAACGATATTCCATCTCCTTTTTTCGAGCATAGTTCAGGCCTGTTTCTCCGTATTAACAAAATATTATTGTTTATCTCTCTATCTATTGTTATAAAACACGAGGCTTGTCCGGGAGCGCTTGCCGCAAGCCTCATATACAAAAACAAATCGTGAATCTTATCTGGTTATAATGAAACAGCTAATACTAATTGGTTATATAGTATCATTGCTATTCAGTACAAACACACCGTTACCTACACAGACTCTCTGTCATATTGCGTTATCATAGACACTCAAAGCGCAAGGTGTGCAAATTTTCTACCCCACCTACCTAATTTATTTCATGAAATTAATGATGGAATTCATTTATTAAAATAAATATGAAATTATATGAAAGGATATGCTTAAATTTTTAGTATAATTTGTTGATTTGTTGCAAAATTTACGAGTTTTCCATGGATATATTTCCATTAATACTTCTTTTCATTATATAAATAGGTCCAACTAGGTCATCCGATATAGTGGAATTACAAAAACTTTAATATAAAAGATTGGATAACAAAAAATTCAACATAAATGTTACTATAACTGATTACTATAATATCGGAAATGAAATCATTGTACTCCGGTAATATTTTACTTCTTCTAATGTTAGATACAGGACTGTATGTATATATTGCGAGATACCTATTCCGATATACACAAGAATACCTATTTCCGCATTAAGAACACCTATTCCGTAAACTACCTTTCTTAGTTGTTGGTAAAATAAATGATAATACGTCAGTGGCTTCAATGTTAAGACCTGAAGCGACCGAATAATTTAATATTGGTATTATTTATATACGGTACAAATCATTGTGGATTCATCATCATTCGATATAATCTATATGAAAGTTTCAAATATATTTATGATTCCATTGTGACAGAAAATCCCAATTCAAAAAGTTGTATATTTTTTTATATCAGCTTTTTCCAGATATTTTACTTCCAAAATATATATTATTTTCCCAAAATATTCTTTTTCCTGAACTACGTATAAAGTAAGACAGAGCAAAGTATACTTTTCTGATTTACTTTTATGTTTTGTATTATATTATTATTATAAAAACTACAAAAACAACAATATTCGTGCTTAAAATAGTATTCAATTTTCGTTTGATTTATAAATATTTAGACTTGTCCGACAAATAGTTCGAAAATCATCGATGTCTTTAGATATAAAAATAAAATACAAAATACAGACGCACATGCAATTGAGTCCGCACATGCAATAACGACTGATTTTGATATTTTTTTCTGATATTCTCTTTATTTACAGATACTTAACTTATTATATGAATATCTCGCTAAATTTTAATATTTTGTCATTTTTTTGAAAATGATAAAATATTAAAATTCATTTAATATTTTATCACAAATTAAAAAGTTTTTAATTCAATTAAAAATTGATATAAAAACAAATTTTATAACGTTACAATCGTTTTCCACCTGCCGTTTTTTGCAATAACTTTTGAGATTATTGCGTTCATGCGACAGACGGATAGACAGAGGCTTTATTTTATACTATGTGATGATATAATACGAAATGCGTAAACATCATTATTAGATATCAATTAAAAAAAAGAAAGGAATCAAAACAAAACTTTATTTAAAGATATGTCGAACGACGTTATCTTGGCCCTTCCGTGGAAAATAAGACTCGTGTCCATGTGCACTTTACGAAATATTTTTCTTCAGCTTATTTACGCGCTTTTAACGTAAATTTTTCACTAATTAATTATGTGGCAAAATCTAATCAGTCACCGATCGTGTAAACGAGGTTCTTTTGTTCCAGGAAATGAGACATTAAATTTAATTGAATATATTTGTTTAAATTTAATAATTCGAAATTTTTTATCCCCGATCGACGACCTTCATTTTGTAATCGTCATTAGAATAAAGAAACAATCATTTCTGTAATATTTTATTCATCTGCTACAAATATTTTTAAAACTTTATCTATGTAATTCATTATTACAAATTTTAAATTAGAGAATAAAATTGAAAATAAAAATGTCATGACATTTTGTCAACAAAAATTAAATTTTTTCAAGTGTTTGAAAACATTTTCATTTATAGTGCATTAATATTCACTTTGCACTTCTCATTATTTAAAATTTCTTTACACTTAACTTACATTAAATTTATTATTTCCTTTCTTTCTTTATCATGTTTATCACTCTTTTATTTTGTATTAGAGTGATCTTAATATAAACGTAGTATTATAAAGTAATGTGAATAAACATCGTTTAACATACTAAATTTTCACATTAAAATACATGAATTCTTCCTGGATTACCCCCTTTAATATTGATAACGGCTGTTCGAACAAAGTTAGTAGCTCTTATCTAAATTCATTTCAGCAATGAAGAATGTCTTCACATTTTTATATAACTGTCGGGACTGGATCAGATGTTCTTTTAGATTTATTTATATATTTTAATGAAAAACGTACGTGCGGTTCAGATATATTTAATTCTACCATGTACATTATCGTTATTTTTGCAGAGCTGTGTCGACCAAATATATCTTACTTTTGTTAGAAATAAGCATATAGAAACACATAAATTCATATGCTTGAAAATATTTTGTTTTAGCATCCCAATCGATCGTACTATATATATTATGCGGTAAGTATACTACGAAATAACAATATCATTAAATTCGAATTTATTAATAATCTTTGACAAATGAGTTTTAATTAACTTGCGTCAAATTATCAGTCCAATAATAAATTCTCAAATTTTAAACTCTTAAATTTTCGACTTAAATAATTCGCTCTTTCTACAAATAACAGAAAATTCACAAATTACTTTTCCTGATTTTTTTTAATGTATGGAAATATTTTACATATATTAAAATAATTTGTCAAAAAACTTTTAAACAAACCATTTTCTGTTAAGTTATATAAATGCTCGGAAATGTTTTATGGGTTCTACATAATCATATCTACTGAAGGTATAACCCCCAAAATAAGAAAAAAATAATGATCCGAATTGGTTGATAACTGCCGGATACAGGAGATATAACATACTGAAAAAAATTGAGAATGTCCTCTTTCCTTGGGTCTGTTAAAAACAACAACATTCGTGTTTAAACTTCCTCAATATATCCCAAAATTGTATAAAAGTGACCATATCGTAAATTTCGTTGTTTGTTATAATTGCTGTTTATTATATTAATGAAAGTTCAGTCTATGGAAACCCACGCTCGTCATGTTATGACGAGTTTGTGCACTAAATGCCAATAAATAAAACACTGTTGGAAATATTTTCCTATATGCGTTGCCCGTGAGAAGAATTGATTTTACTATGTTTGGCGTGAGTGTAGAGAAACTTAATTATTTGCCACGAAAGCTCAATCATTTTCTTTCTCTATAAGTTTGAATGAAACTTAGTGGAAGTAATTACATGCTAGTGCACAATTAAATATTCATCAGGTACGAGAATTTCATAACGTTACGTGCTGGTGCCAAATTAAATATATTTCTGCAAAGGTAACTTTAAAACTTTATTGTTCTGAATTATATGTAACAAGATTCAGTCGTAAATAAAATATGCATTATACGAAGTCGATTCACTATTATTTTAGTAAAATTATTGCTTTTAATCTTACATTAAAGTTGTATAACACGCTTCCAAGCTACGTACGCTTACAAACGTATTATGCAACTTGATACATTTTGGATTTTCGTCAATTAATCTTAATTATAAACTATCACTTTTTCAGTAGGGAAGTGCATCGTGTGATGAGTTACGGTGTATTTGAGATTAGAGGGCAATACATTTTCTTCTAATTGTTAAAAATATTCGAGTTCGTGATGGCGTATCAAATTACTGACATGATTGATATTAAATTTGGGTCACGTACGAAATGATGTCGATTAAGAAAATATGTTTATAATATATTTAACTCTTCTCAACCGTTTTCATTAGGTTATTGCTTTAAACTTCAAAGTAAATTCGCATTAGATTTAAAAGTATTTGTGGATGGAAAAATATATTTTTTTGGTGTGAAAAAGTCTATTTGCTCGCCGAGTACAATGAAAGCCAAAATCGAACTTTCATGTGTTACAAAATACCATAATATTTGGATCGCTCCTAACAAAGAGGTTAATAATATCTTAACAATGGTGAAGTCGACAATAGATAGAGCATGCCGGTGCGTATTTGTCATGCATTATTTATCTTGCCTGTGACGTTATCGGACTAGTGTAGGTGCATGCGCATGATAGTTGCAAATTAGCGTTGTGTAAAGTTATAAATCAGTGTACGTTTAGCTAGGATGTTTATTTGTAAAGAGCTTGCTGGGTACTGCAAGGTTCCAAAGTAATTTATTAGAAAAATTTTCCAAAATACAAGTTAATGAAAAATTCCAAAAAATATGCTTTGAATTATAGAAAACGAAATTAGAGAAACAAATCAGACGAAAGTTCAATGGCGATCTCCTAATATAATCGTGTTATCAACGTCGTGCGTCAATGTGACCTTGACAAAAGTTGAGCATAGATGGTGCTTGGATAGCTAACATAGCTACATATAATTTATCTATTATGTAATTATTAACCATGTAACCTTGTAATTTATCTATTACAAGCATATTTACTACTCTGCGCAAACTTGTAATTTATTTATTCTGTAATTATTATACTACTCTGTGTAACCTCGTATTAGAAAGATGGGTGATTATATTACATATAACATGAAATACTTGTTATGATTTGATCCCTATGTTTTCAAAGAAAATCTACTGTGCAGACCTAAGCTTTCGGTTTATTTTAATTACGAATTTTTCTGCAATAATTTTAGGTTCTCAGTTTTCATATTCTGTTACTTTTGTCGGAATTAACTGTACTGAAAATTAGACAGTGTTGGCTAGCAGAAAGCAGGTAAACACATGAGCGTAGATTCAAACTTGTTTTAGTTATGTGATACGTGGAAATGTATGTGGTACAAGTAAAGAATACCTTCAACATTATAAATTTACTTCTCACTAGATTACAGCCGCTACTAAAGCTTCTGGCGATGGCGCAAGTTTGATATGCATTCAGTGTGTGCCCATAAAAATTCTGGGTGATTTCAGAACTCTATCGCATGAAAGTGGCTGTCCCCTTGAGACAGGCGTGATTTTGTGTATCGTTTAACCTTATTCAAAAATAGAAATATAATTAAATATGAGAAACAATAATCTGCAAGGCATGCCATATAACTATTAAATTACTTAGAATGTCATTAATGTAATTAAAATATCTGCCAATATCTTTGAAAAACATTTATATAATGATAATATTGGATTACACTTGATAGATAAATATGCATAAATATCTAGTGAAATTAAATAAAAACATTTATTCCAATAATAATTATGTTTCTTTGATTCGTCTTGACGCTATTTTTCCTCTAACTTGCGTCCTCTGTAATTTCGAGCATATCCACGATTCATAAAAGATTACATCTTTAATTTCTTTTTGTAATGTTCCATTCACTTTTTTTACTTACATTTTGGCAAATATATGTATTATCTCAATTTTTATCCTAGTAGTGTCCCGCAAGTTCTTCATAATCAATATCCAATGTACTAATCCGATGACTTCGCAGGTAAAAAAAATATTGCAAAACAAATACACAAGTAAAAAAATGCATTTTGGGTCTTAAGAAAATAATTGGTCGTTGCGCTATTTCTTTCAATTTTACGATGTAAGTTGAAATGTTTTGCGATGAAAAGTTTTACGATGCAATATTTACAGTTTTTCTCTTCTGTATACAGATACACCTCTGTTATAGTTTATTTTTTATTTTACGAGCAAATTAATATTTTCCCTAAGGTAGTACAAACATTTCAAGTGTCAAAACAAATTACATCACACCGCTAAAATGAATTGAAATTTACTGTCAAAAATTCAATTTTTCGTGAAAAATATTTTCATGAAACTTAATTATGTCTCAGAACTTATCAAATGAAAGCGTAATATGATCTGTCGCCAATAGTATTTTATTTATATATCTGATATGCGATTTTTAGACAAATTGAATGATGAAGTCGGCTTTTAATGAAATTTAAAATTATTTAACTTATTCCAAACATTATGCAACAACTCAAAAGTACTAGTATCAATACTATTTAGATAATGATTTTTATCAAGCAAATACGTAATTTTTACTTAAATCCGAAACTTAAATGAAAGTTTAGTATTAAGAAAAGATATGTTTTGGTTTATCATTATAGTATGTAAGAAATTAATACATTATGATAAACCAGTTATTTATATATAACATTGATATGAACACTCGTTAGATGCAACTATTAAAAGCAATAAATCATGGGTGAAATAAAAAACAAATATTCTGCAAATAGTTATAAAGATTGTAACTGATTTTCATGAAGGGAAATAAACTAAGCACAATTGTTAGTATTACTTAGTTTCGAAGAAAATTATTTTTTCTTTCATAGACTTAAAAATAGGTATTCAATTTTCAGTCACCGGTATCTTCAATGTTTTCTTTGTAAACTTTATAAACTGTCTGATTTAACAATTTATTCTAAATTTGATATATAAAAATACGTTTCGGGTATCATACATTTTTCTAAATTAATTAATCATGATTATTCTTTAGTAAAATTAAAAACGAAACTACTCAAATATTTTTCTAAATTATTTAAATTATTCCCTATTTCCATTATTATATATCTCTATTCCCTATTTCCAAATTTGATTGAATTTAACTAAATTGTGCAAAATTAGAATATATTGTGCTGTTACAATAAGGAAAGCAAGCAAGAAAATAAATATCTGGTGGTATTGTTTCTGTTTTTGATGAATCTCCATGGCATGATCCGGATATTAGGAAAGATGACAAAATTAAGAAGATTCAGAAAATTTGGGTCAAAAATACTTACTTGCTAATTATATACACCACCGGTACTTGCTAATTATATACACCAATGTTTTTAAAATATAGTTAATGAATCAACCATAATGAGAAAGACTATACATTCTGTTTATCATATTTGATCCCATAATTTAATGTACTTATACAGTGCCCATAATTCATCAATCGAAAGAAAACTATTTTGTTATGAGAAATGAACATTATCTAAATATTCACAATTCACCTTAAATAATAATATCATTATTTATAATATTCATCATATCGAGATGTCAAATCTTTGTTCGAATATTTATTCTATTTCTTTATTTTTGTTTCGTAACAAATATTGATTTTTTTGTCTTTACGAGAAAGCTTGAAATATAAATAGAATTTTTTTTTGAGGTAATGTAAAAATTGATGGAGTCAAATCTGTAAAACTGAAATTGTAATAGAACCAAAGAAACCAAATGCTTACTAAAAATGTCAAATTTATCTTACCTTTGCACTTCTAGTTTTATAATATGTGAGCTGTTAAGATTTCAACAGGAAATTAAATATTTCGAGAGTACTTTTCGATAAATACAAATCTATTTTAGATCTTGAAGTAAGTCACCTCAAATTCATTAATTCTAAAGATTTTATCGCAAGTTTGAAATATCTTAGATATAGATTTTTGCAATCGAGGAAATGAAACTTTGTATGAAATTACTTAAAAGATTAATAAATATGTGAAATTAAATAAAAGAATCTATTCATCATTTAGAAAGCTATATTTTAACTTGTCAATAAATGTTGTCAATGAAGTTATATAAAATTAATACGGAACTTACATTTAAACACTTTTATTTTGTGTGAGTCCTAAAAATCTCAACCTTGCAAAACATTTTTCTCTCCCAAACCTGACTTTAATACGGTTAGAAAAAAGTATTATAAAATACCACATATATTATTATATGCGGTATTTTATAATACTTATTGCTAACCGTATTAAAGTATAAGTATTATAAAATAATATAATGTAATTCAGTATTATAAATACCTTTTATTTAAATAAGCTGCTACTATCACTACATTTAATAAATTTCATTAAATGTATATATTCATTATTTCATTATAAAATATAAACAAAAATAAATGTGCTGCATTAATTACTAAATTTATCTATCAATAAATGAATGTGTCAAATCAACTTTATAATAACTAAAATTATTGCAAAAGAAATTTATTAAGCTGTTATTGAGCTGAAATTTATTAAGCAGTTATCACTCATTCATGCAACGTGTTGGATGATTTGCATAATTTATGTATATTTACATATATATGTATGTGTGTGTATTGTGTGTGTGTGCGAGTGTGTGTGCGTGCGTGCGCACGCATGTGCGTGAGTGTGTGTCTTACATGAACTTTAATAGAACTTTGAACTAAATATAATTACTAATATTATAGCTTTAGCAAATAAATTTATCCATAATTTCCTAGTGCAGTGTTCTATTAAAGTTCATTAAGTAAGGTAATTAAGTAAGTCATAAACAATCAAAAAAATGCAAAATTATACGTATTTCTACAATAAAAAACACTGTATCGAATTCTAAAGAAAACTGTAACATAAAATTTAAGTGGTACATTATTCCTTATTGCAGAAGTCGACATAAAATTATGAAGTAATTGAAAAGTATTATTAAATCCTTTTCTTATACTTACACTAGTTAAAATGTCATCAATTTTTTTTCATATTCAGACTAGTTAAAATGTCATCAATGTCACATGTTATCAATGTCTCTCAATACAATTATCGACCTATTTCATTGTGATATACAAACAAAACACCAGAAGGAAAAATTACTTCCGACCTCCATGCTTCTTGTGATGAAACGTATTCTAATCTGAATAACTTAGTCTAAAACGTCCACAGTAATGATACAACATTGTTTTAAAAACTAGTTGGTAGGTAAAAAATAATTCATTCTCATTCTTAATCATACTCCATTTTTAAACATAAATCATTCAATTTCCAGCTGATAAGCAAGTCGTAGGGTTTAGGTTGACAGTACCCCCGCAGCGTTACAACTGAGGAGTTTAAACCTGGAGTTCAATGACAAAGTCTCTGCTTGAAATCCACGTTTTGAGAAAACTCATCGATTATGGACTCGATCTCAAGCAGAGACTCGATCTCTGCTTGAGATCGAGTTCATACTCGATGAGTTTTCTCTTCATCACTGAAGAGTTCCTGTAACCTCATTCTGGCTTCATACTTGTACCCTAATTTTAATAAAGAGCAAATTTATGTGGCCCTTTTTTGTGTCTTATTAGATTATCATAAAACCGAAATCATCGAATATCGATCACGACACATACGCTATTCAATGGTGAGAAGTCCTAGGGTATATTTTCAATTTCCAAAGTAAAATTTTAAGCAAAGTTTCATGGACTGTACGGAAAATATACCCTTCCAAATAAAATAAAAATCATCCAAATTTGTTGAACCTACATCAACCGAACTCAATCACCGCCCCTGTGCTTTTGGAGAATTTTATGGTATATCTTCCATTTCAATAGTAAAATTCTTACGAAGTTTTCATGGGACTATACTGGCAGTATATCCTGCCAAATGAATATAATCATCTTACTTGATTGAGAAATGTTAAATATATGACATACATATATAATGAATGTAGTCGAATTGAAACTCCCCTCCTTTTTTGGAGTCCCTTATAATTTTTTAAGGCGATTCGGCGATATAAAGTTCCTCTTTGCATCTCTCGTAAATATTCACACCGTTATTTAAGTTGAACTCTTAATAACAGTGCTGTCTCATCAATATCTTCATTATCAAAGATAGTTAAATAGTTTATTTACATTTTGAAGTAGACATCCAAATCAAATTTGTATATATTTAAGCTGTTTTTCTTTCTGTTTTGGTTTGACATGAGTCCAAAGGTCAATTTATTTTTATGTGGAGAAGTCATTAGACTCATGGGAGAAGTAGGTATTATAATTTTTTTACAGATTTTATTATATTTTACAGATCGTAAAATATGAATCGGGTTTGTTTGCCCTATTAATTTAGATACAATTTTAAAAGTTTTAGAAACGGTCGAAGTACACACCATATATTTATAATATGTTAAGTGAAATATTGCTTTAGTTAATTTAATTGTGCTTGCATTTAATGTTCTACTTAAATACTGTAATATTTGATGTATGGCATACTTCCAGTAATTTTTTGCTAAAAATGAGTGGTGTGGAATATTTATTTAGAAGTGTAGTGTATGAAAGTAACAGATAACTCAAAATAGGCAAAGTAGATATAAATTTGTAATACTTCACGTGAGAGCGTTTTCCCCCGTAATAAATATTTTATATTATTCTACATGAAGTGGTATTGTATATTATATATATATATATATATATATATATATATATATATATATATATATGTATGTATATAAATATATATATATATATATATATATATATATATATATATATATATATATATATATTATCTGTTTCAAATGTGTTTGTAAGATATAGTAGCATGTGTGTAATAAAAAAACCTTTATAAACTCTTAATTGTGCATAATATTCCTATTAAACTATGTACAAAATTTTAAGTTTTTAGAACGAAAACATATTGCCTACTATATCTTTCACAGGTGCGAAATAAAGAAAATGTTTTTTGGTGTGATATCCAATTAAAAATTTTTGGGTTTTTTTTCTTTATTTGTGCTATGAGATCTTTCTTCTTGACAAAAGTTCATGATTCTAAGTCAACGAGAAGTATCCTATAGGATTTGGTTTATTTGTGAGAGTCAATAAATAGGGCATCAATGGCTGTTTTTAGGGTTTTTTTAACGCTTTGACATAGAAACTTGACTTTTTTACAGCTCGAAGAGACCGTAGATCAGCTTGCGTATTTGATATTAATTTCAACTTGAAACCGCCACGTGTTCCTGAGAGAAAGGGTCTCGATAGACGGACAGACGGAAAAGGAAGTGATCCTATAAAAATTTCTTTCTTCCTTTGGATTTACGAAACCCTAAAATACTGTTATATACCTGCCTGTTATATAATTTTTATAGATGAAGATACCAAGTTTTTGGACCTTGGTGTTAGTTAAATTTGTGCCCATGGAAAAAGACAAATGTCTGGTTAGGGATCAGCTTGTAAATTCAATGCAAAATAAGTAATGACCAAATATTTGTTTTCTGCAGCAACTAACATCCTATTAAGGTTAATAAACTTTATAATAAACCCAAAAAAACTAGATATCTGATAACCTGCTCCACTTTCAACCTTAAAATTAAAGACTTCTTAGTTTCTGTTCAAACCGTTATCTATTAGGGGTTTCCAGAAAATCATAATTTTAAACCGATTTCGAGAATTTATAACGATTATAAACAATTAAATGAAACTACGCGATGTAGTATTATTTCTACTATCTTTAATTTCTTTACCACGACCTAGGTTTCGTTGTATTACAACATCTTCAGGTGGGATATTAGCAAAGATAACAACGAAACCTAGGTCGTGGTAAAGAAATTAAAGATAGTAGAAATAATACTACATCGCGTAGTTTCATTTAATTGCGAATAATGAATTTCTACAAAATTAACGCCAAATATATTCAATATTCAACGATTATAAAGTAAGACGATGCAGATTTCGTTTTTCTGATTAAAATTTTCCCTTCAAATTAAATCTGATTTTAAGTAAATTTTAAAGAGAATTAATCCTTTTCTGTAACTTCTAGGTATGCATATGAAAAACCTGAAAAATTACCATAAATGCATTTTATAAGCACCCCAATGAAGAATTGTTTTAGTTAACTTGCATTAATTTATTAAAAATACATTAGTAAATAATAGCATTAACAAAGGCGAAAGTGTAATGAAAAATTAAAGATTACGAAAATCAACTTCAAAAACTAATCTTTTATGACACACGGGAAAGTTAAGAATAATCGTTATTTCCTATAACCAAGTACTGACATTTAAGTAAGTACTAATTATTATTAGTTTCTTTCTCTAGTCGGTACCAAATCCAAAATATTTACAAATCAAATGAAGAGTACATCGGATTTCGTTATAATACCCATTTATTTTTGTTTAATTTTAGTACCAACTCCAAACAAAACTAACTTTGATCGTAAAAAGAACAATGTTTAAGATATTAAGTACTCTAATCACTAGGTTTTTAAATTCGTAATGATAGTTTATGAATTTAAAAAGCTAGTTATTAGAGTACTTAATTAGGGTAAATATATAATGTCTTTAGCTTTCTAGTACTTTATATATACTTTCTTCTATAAGTAAGTTTATCTTTTTTTAAGTTTTATTTAATTTATAATTTTTAGTAATTTGTCAGAAAGTTACACACGTACGGCAATATTAATTTGTTAACACAGACGAAGAAAAAGGGTGGACCGTTTGAAAAAAAAATAAAGACAATTATATTGAAAAAATAATTTCAAAGAGAATTTTAAATTGGGTGACAAAACAATTCTGAGTTTTCGTCAATAATTAAGAGCTTAAACGAATAGGATCCTGAGTAAGTAAAGCGTAGGAGTTCATATTAACCGCTCAGCAAGGTATGGCTTTATATTGGTCTTTAAAAATGCGTTATTGTCGAGTGATATTCTGTTGTGAAGTTCTGTTGACAGAAGCTCATACATCTTCAGCATCAGGTTTCCAGCTGATGGTATGGTTACTCTGTAAACAAAAATTTGCGAAACGAAAAAATGTCATTATGTGAGGAATACAGATTTCCATTATCTGTCTCTAAAGTACATCTTCAGATATAAATAAAATACATATGAATTTGTACCCTTCGAAATAAGAAATTACCATTAAAATTCAATGACGAATGATCATAATCTGTGTCTTTATTTAAGTATAATTGTCCTGTGGTTATATTAAATTAAATTTGTTCCATGGTTATGTTGAAAATTGCAGGTATGTTGTATTATATTTATCCTGTGGCTAAACAATTAATTTTATTTGCATGGATTCAGCTGATCTCGACTCGTTTAATTACGGATCCGTAATATTTAAACCACAAAAAGCTCAAGTAGGCGTTTGTATATCGACTGAATCTATGTAACTTGTTGGCTTATTACCTCAATTTAATATGTGTTCAAATTCGTCTGAAAAAATTATTTTACATTTAGTCTAATTACGCATATGTGATGTATGTATGTTACACGAAACAAAAAAAGTCAGTGGCAAGCAACAACAGCAAAGGTAAATTTCATAGAATAGTCCATTACCTATCTAATTTATGTTATGAAGGAAATAAAAATAATTAGAAACAAAGTATCAAAATCAAAATTGCTACATAACGTTTATTAAGTCTATATAACGTCATTAAAATATAGTAATTAATTAATTAACCTGATTTTTCTTCACAATTAAATGAAACTACGTGATGTAGTATTATTTCTACTTTTATAAATTTTTTTACCACGACCTAGGTTTCGTTGTATTACATCTTCAGGTGGGTATTGGCAAAGATACTAGCAAATCTTTGCTAATATCCCACCTGAAGATGTAATACAACGAAACCTAGGTCGTGGTAAAGAAATTTTAAAAAGTAGAAATAATACTACATCACGTAGTTTCATTTAATTATGAATAATTAATTTCTACAAAATTAACGCCAAATATATTCAATATCTGATTTTTCTTAATGAATGTACCAAAATATGAATGCAAATACATAATTTCTCAAAGAAATATTCTTCAAAATGAAATGCTGTTTTAGAGACATCTTGAGTATCGTAGGCGCATATATAAAAATTAAATTCAGACCGTTTTATTTTTTTAAGTTATTCATAAAAAAAATTTAAACAGATGTTATAGTGTTTAAAAAATACTTTCTTATATTTTAATACAGGGCTTTGGTTTGAGGATGAATTAAGACGATTTTTTTTTAATTAATAAATTAATATATTTATTTCTTCCATTTACATTTTGTAAGCTATTTTTTGTCACATTTTATCAAAAAATCGCCTGAAATAGTGGATAACTTGGAAACAATAGAATGGATACTAAAGTAATAATAATAAAGTTGAAACAAGTAAACTCTTACAGTTTTTAAACAACCAAGAAATTGCGAGCACTAGATACATGGATAATATAAATGGGTTATTACTCACTTACGTACATCAACACGAGCGTATGAAAAATTATGTTTTATCGAAAGGTTAAAATATTGTAAAGACTTGATGTGCTAAGAGTTATGACGTCACTAACCTAACTATGTACGTGACTATACCCTATTTGTCTTGTTCCAACGAGTAGATAAATAAGAATAACATGAAATGTTATAATTATAATATTTACTGCATCATTCTCTTGTTGATGGCTTTAAACCTCTATCTGGAGAGTATTAAAATATTAAGACAAAAAAGCAACTGTAGTGACAACAAACGACTGTTAAATAAACCCGAAGCTGATTGTGAGTCTCTTCGCCAAAACTATGTTTATATTTAGTTATAGATAGATAGTTTATTTGATTCCTTCATTAAAATATATATATAATTTCTTCTCTATAGTCTTAAGCTAACAAGAAGAAAGATATATTTTTGTATAAAGGAAACATGTTTAGAAGTACATGATACAACTCAAAATGGTTAATTTTACCTCTTTGAATATTAATACAATATCTACCTTAGAAAGATAAGCGGCCATAATAGAATGCTCTTTTATATTCAGTCGTAAGAGCCTGAATATAAAGAGATAATGTTATGACTCCTCATACTTTCATTTTTTTATCATTAAAACTTATCCCTCCACTTCCTCCTTGATCTTCTATATTTTATTGTTTCTGTCGTCTCTTGCCTGTTATATATTTTGTTAAAATGATCAGCTCTCATCTTTGCGCTACCAGCCCGTTGAATTTATGTATATAACGTACAACAGATGTTCAATGTTATTTACGAAACACAGATAGTATTACATATATTACTTCAGGAAAACGACAATTATAAAATTATTAACCATTCCATATCCTCGTTTTTGACTTGTTAAACTTGTAGTCGCAGTTGTTAATAAACAACATAGATGAATTTAAATTATGCGTTCCTAGATACACCACATTTGAAATGGGATCGGCTGAGAGCGGCCATGAGCTCGCCAGTGAGCCTGCGTTAATTAATTGCACGCACTGTTCGATTGAAGATCTTCAATACTATTAAATTGAAAGCCTTAATAATTAATTCCACGCATATAGAGGTGAGTTATTGTAAACGTGTTGAAGAATGATACTGTATGCAAGAGCAAAAGAATACAATAATATCATTGTCGTCATGTAATTAAGTGGCTTACGTAATTTTATTGTCAGTTGCTCATATCATTTATCAAATTAATGTAAATTTACTCGTTACCAATTTTACATCTGTGACTGAGATATTCCTATACTTTATACAATGTAGTATAAGCTATTAAAGGTGAGTATCTGTAATTTATAATAAGATAGATAATTCAACCACCAGGCAACGCAAGGCAACTCCTAAAAACGTACTCGCGAATATTGCCAGGTCGTGATGAGAAATTTGGCATTTAGTTGCATTCCAATATTATACTGACATTAAATTTTAATTAAAATAAAAACTATTTTAGACACATAAAAAGGAAAAACTTTTAGTCTATTATCTGCTTTTTGATAAAAACATATTTAAAAATATTTCCAGAATTTCATTGTGTTGAAATTTAAAACAAATTGTTTTATTGTACCTGCGTATATTAATATTTACTAAGAGTGTTCTATACTAAGGTTTGTACCGCGTACAAGTAATTTATGAAAAACTGATATATCTTATTGGTGTTAAATAAATTTCAGGGATATTTTTTTTAAAAATCATATTTGTCTCACGGTTTCATTATTCATTAACTTTACCTCTCTATACACATGGTAACATAAGTCATGAAAACCTTAACCCTTTAAACAGCTAATAAGTTTTATGTGAGCAGCTTCGTAAATAGCTCGCTTCAGTGTTCGCCGAAAGGAGAAATAACGTGTCTGTTTATTTTGGCATCGAGGTACACCTAATTACAATATTTAACACATCAACGAACGCTTCTCATTACTTTCGCAATGTTTAAAACCAGACAAGCAATATTTCAAAATTAGAGACAGATATTGAAAGAAAAAAACTTGGGTCTTTAATGGTTTTAACTATTTTTAAATAATTTAAAATATATTTAAATATAACATAGAACATTAAGGTAGGTGTAATATATTGATTTTAAATTTTTAAAAACAAGTATGAAAAAAGTTCACCTTTTCTTTTTTGTTAAATTCCAATCAAAAACCATTTAAAATAATTTAAAATTTGTTTAATGGCATGGCTACTTTCATATAAATTATAAGAATGCAAAATTTTATTTATTTTCATCTAAGTTATATTTTTTACAAATCACATTTAAGTACTTATTTATCAGGAGATATCAATTTCGTATCCGTTAATGAGAAATGTTTAATCCCAAATAATTTACTTAATTTTAAAATTTACTACGATATTATAAGCGTAAAATTAAATCGTCATCTTCTCCTACTTGTTCACAAATTATAGCAATGTAATATAAAGTAAAACATACACTCAAATGTTTTTATAAGCAAAAGAAATGAGGCACTGTGCGTTTATAACAAAAGGCTTCCAAGCAAAATTTTAACACTACAAACTGCAAATTACATTTATTCGAAATAAAACTTTTTACTTTTTAATTACTAACAGAAATTGTAATATTTTTAACTCGGATTCATTTATCTCCAATGGGATTTTGCTAGTAAATTTTTAATAAGCTAAGGGATTTTAACGTACATTTTTAAGTAAAATTTATAAATAAATTTATAATATTCCGAAAGCTTTATTTAATGTCAAACAATCCTTCAGTACTCAACTCAGCAGTCTACCGATAATCTTCCTTTGACGGCGTCTTATTGAAATGCTCCGTTAATACAATTGCCATTTTCGATTCTGGATAATAATGGGTTAGTTATATGAAGTTATTATATATCTTAGTGCTTGTTTATTAATGGATGATGAGCTTTAACGTGAAAGCTTGTTGTATATAAACACATCATCGACAATAATTAAACGTAGCGTTAGTGACCGTTTTGTCCAACGTGAAAAATCGACAGTATTTTTTTTCCTCATAAAAAACACCATAGTTCCTCATAAAAAACACTAGTTTGAGGGACATTAAAAAAAGAATTAATACTAAAAAAATCTTAAAAAATTGGTGTTTTAAATTTAATGCTGTTCCCACAAAATTTCATAAATTTCTGCAATAAAAATTTTCATCCCTTACTTTGTCCAAGTATATTTTTCCTCATTATGTTTTTGTTATTTATATGACGTAAAGATATGTAATTGAATTTAAGGTATATTTTTATTTCTTATTTGCACTTTTTCTTTTGACTACAAATTAGCTACTCCTATGGACTACAAATATAGAAATTTTGTATGTGTAAATTTCCATGTACTTACTTATTATATAATACGGTTATGCTTACAATTTTGATTAAATAAAGGTAATACAAATTAAAAAAAAAACTGTTTTCTATTAAGTTCAAATCATGCATAAATTCTGGGACACCCATTATTACATTTGAAAATATATACTGATTTTATGAAATCTTCCCTAATTCTCACCTACGTATTATGAAATCAATTATTAATGTATTATATCCTTTCGTTTCATCCAAGCATTTTACTGTGTATGTGTATGTAAGCTTTGTTCATATTTATATTTTGTTTTCGATTCGGTTCTTTTTATAATTCCCATTATCGCAAACATGCCTGTATCGCAAACATGCAGAAATTCAAAAAATATATAAAGACAAATAATATTCTCGGGGGAAACTGGCCACCAGAGAACGCATCCCCAGGTAACGGATAGGGGAATGCTCACCATGTGCCTCAAAAGTAGCACTTGGAAGGTAGAAGCGAAATAAAATGACTCCCGCGGACCAACTGATCGGAGAAGGTAATTTCGTAGCAAACCAGCTTCAGCGAATTGATCTGAATAATTTCGTAGTTAAGGTCGATGATAGGGCTGTGCGCTAGCCGCGGATGAGGATACACAGAAGCGATGGCGGTGGAGGATTCTAGACACAGCGCTAATAATATGTGCAAATCTTCGTGAAATATCAGATCACTGACCGAACGCAGCCAAGAATTGACAGAGACTTTACACAGGCGGAATATTAATATTTTCTGCCTGCAGGAACTTAAATGGAAAGATGCAAAGTCCAGAGATATTGGCAAAGAATATAAACTCAGAGGAGTTATGATTCTCTGTATATATATCGGTTGTAAAGACAACAGATATAAATACAAAGAATCTCAACCGAATCAGATAGGATCCAAAGTAATTATAATAACTTTAAACTTTGTACCGTTCCTAACAAGGTAGTTCACTATTACTTTTGCAGTTTTAGCGAAATGTCATAATAAATTTTAAAAACCAGTAATAAAAATATAATAATCTATTAAAAAACAAAGGAATTGTGAGCATCCTAAACTTCTCAATAGGATGTCCCCTATCTTATTTGCTCTCGTAGAATGAATGAAGTGTTATTAAAAATAACATTGCAATTCACTAATGCTTGTTTAAACATTAAATATAAAACTATAATTTTATAACTTTTTCCCCTCTTCATCAGCTTGTACCTTGACATGTTGACATGCAGAATTAAAAAGAAATAGGTAGAATAATTAATAGGACATTATGAGATGTTTAATAATTAAAACTACTCAAACGTTAAAAAAGTTTAACGTTGCCAATTTAAAATATTTTATAAGTAAGTAAATTTGTATTATATTACTTGTTCATATTGTACTGTAACATTACATTGAAATGCGTAAATTTATATTACATTACTTTTTCACATAATACAATATTTACTTTCTTACATAGAATAGACAAATAAATTTATTAATTATTCTTCATTCATTCTCATCTATGCTAATATCCCACCTGAAGATGTAATACAACGAAACCTAGGTCGTAGTAAAGAAATTAAAGAAAGTAGAAATATTACTCACGTAATTTCATTTAATTGTAAATTTACCAAGTTAACTCATCAAATTACCTGGATTTGTTTTCGTATATATTTAGAAAAGAAAATTGATATACTTTCGGCAATTTAATTAACAAAAAAATGACCTTTGTTTTCTTTACAACCTATTCAATAGAATGCTCGAATTTGTCACAAGAAATAAATTTCATTGTTGGCTCTATTGAACTGCATTCGTTTCAATTTCATTTTCAAAACCTTCTATTTATACGAAGCTAGTTTTTGTGTTCCATTATTTTTAATAAATCAACTCCGGAAAGAATTTTTAGATGTGAATTTCAATGAAACGTTATCACAGTATAAAGAAGTCATATTTATTAAGTCATCTTTTCGACGAAAAACAATTGGGTGAATAGAACTGAATTATGTTATAATATTTTTAAGGGACTTGAGTGCATAAAAAGGAAGAAAAATAATTGACAACGTTTCCATATTTAAGAAACAGGGGATTATACAATTATATTTAATATCCTTATGTAAATTCATTCAAAATTTTGATATAATAAACGTTTATATTATGAAAAGAAAAAAAGGACTTCATGTGTACTCTAGGTATTTTTCAAAAGACATATTTTTCTTATCATAATTTTTAGAAATATGAGGCTAATATGTTTCTCAATTTTTCCAATATATCTGCCATTTACATTCAAAATGCTTTATTTAATATTTTCATCTCTGCTCTATCTTATAAATAACGTATAGAAGGTAATTTATCACTAGAAACGTATCTTTATAGATTCAGAAATATTTTAACGAAACTGAACTATTAATAACTGCTACTTTCAGAAAATAATTTTAAAACTTTTATTAACAAAATTATAAATATGTAAGTAAAAAATAAAGGAAGTTGACGTATTTTATACCATACAATTTGGTAATAATTAAAGAAAAAATCTTCACAAAATATAAACATTTATAATTGGTTTGTTTTCATAAGTGCTCCTCAATAAAATTAGTTTGGTTCGACTTCCATTTATTGCACTAGTAATGACTAGAATGGCTTTGTTCTAAAAAAGTTCAATGGCTTTGTTCTGGAAGTGAATAATTTTTACAATTGAATTAGCTTAATTTTGTCATACTCTTACCTAATTACAATAATTTGCTGATTATTTACATTAAAATTGTTACTGAGCGTATTTAAGATATTTGGAAAATGCCTATAGGTCTTATCATTGCTCATTGAATCTATGAGATCCAAAAAAGAACCATTCAAATATTAATTTTACTTTATTTGTTGTGCTTTTCAATAACTGTTTATTAATTTTAAATGTACATACGACCCGCTAATTCATATAACCCTCCTTTTATACGTATTATGTTTATGTTAATATTAGTAACTAAAAATAGATCAAATAACTTGCAACCATTCAGACTTTCATAAAAATAAAATTCAAAAAACAAAATATCCTTACTTAGTCAACAATATAACGAAGTTAAAATGTATGCAAAGCAATAACATGGATTACAACAACCACCTTAAGCAGCGCTGTCTGTGGGAAACAATGAATAATGTAGTAATGTCGCAGCACACTTAAACTGTGTATTTGTCCTAAGTAAAAGCAGGGTATTTCTGTTGTAGTCAGCTCAGCAAAATCAAAGAAATAGACATGTCTTATCCTAGTATGTCATGGGAATAAACAATTTTCTGCTCTATCTTAACAATTAGGTTGTAATGTAGGTTAGCAATTAGTAAATGTTGATATTTATGACAGTCATGAAATATCTATTGCTGCGGAAATAATTTAAATAAATGTTTTATTTTGTATTCAATAAACGTATATGTGCATTTAAACTCATAAAAATGATAGATTACTTTATTTAGAAGTAACATAGGTGCGCATACATTTGGTAATATTTTAATTATTGTGTTCAATGCAGACATACTTGCTTAACTGTCAGGTCTCAGTCGTTGGATTTAATCATACAAAGTTAAATACATAGTGCGTAATCGAGCAACGCCGATTTTACTTAACAGTTCTCGGTGAAATAAGTAGCAAATCGTTTATATAATGTCAGTCTTTGATTTTCTCGAATAAAGAGTCTATCACCACAATTATTAATGCTGTCTTACATAATTTGGCTTACAGCTCTAGGTATATTTTATAAAAATGTGAGCTTTGCATAATTGTACCTGTCTGGTCAACCTCTTATCAATTGCATGTAGATTGCATGATGAACATAAGTTCTGATATAAAAAAGGGATTTTTTGCGCATGGTGTGAAATACTTGTAAATTTAATTTATTTACAAACGAAAATAAGAGTACTTATAATTGCATTTAAATATGGAACCTTCTGATTTTATGAGAGAAAGTTTCTTTTTCGTTCTGATAAATCACGAATGAAAGGATTGGTAAAAGAATTCAAGGAAAACTAGCCAATATTACAAATATTGACACATATTTTTGAATGAATATATTTTGGTATTCTAGTATTAGAATTTCGTATCACACTATGCGTTTTGATTTAACTTAAGTTTAAAAATATCATTGATTTCAATACCAGTGGTCAATCTGATTATTAAAACTCTGTTTCTCTGTTATAAAGTTCTGTCTGTCACATTTATGTTATATCAGTATTGTCAAAGATATGTAGATATTATTATATTCAAATGACAACATAATATGTAAAACTAAAAAATGATCGGTTTGTGATACGTCCCTAATGAAAAGTTTTTTTTAATATCTCTTAGATTTAATTTAATTTTAATGAGATGAAACAACATCATGGACGAAGACTACACTTAGTAATAGGCTTCTACTAGTGATACTAAAGAATAGAGGTTATAAAAGCCGTTTACTATTTTTAAATACGAAATTAAAAACCTGCATTTTTAAGAACTATCTGAATAATGTAAAAAAACGCTATCTAAATGATTTGAATTTTCGTAACAAATTCAAAAGATAATTTAAAAAGACCCAGAATTTGTTTAGATCCTTCCGTACGTACATTTAGGCTGTAAAGTTACTTGACTACTACTACGTTAATATTATCGCCAAAAAGACAAATGGACGAGAAAAGACAAATGGGCAAGGAAACCTTCAAGAAAGGATGTAAATACTAAATTAAGTTCACAAGACCGTTAAATGGAAATTTACCGCGTTGAACAATACTGGACACTAAACTGATTTATGATTTTATTAAATTACTAATAGTCAATACTGTTACAGATCAAAGTGATTATGTCTAATGTTGAACGTAACATAGTTTTGGCAGTAATATCCAGGGATTCAAAGTTCCACACCCTAAATTAATTGAGTTTCAATTAAAACTTTGCGTTATCCGTTAGTTAAAATTAAACGTGTTCATCACCTCTTTGAGTTTCGTCGCCTGAACTGAATATTGACAAAATTCGTAACTAATTATTTTCTGTTTATCACAGATCTCATCTGCCTTCCGATGAGACATGCGGCGAAACATGGGATATAACAGGAAGTTGTTAATAACGATAATGAATATTAATTATCAGTTTTATAATTATTAATTTACAGATTATAAATTTACAAAACTCTTCTCCAACTAAGTCTTTTTTATTTAGGACAACTTGTCTATTAAAGACCTTATCAATTTTAACTTAAAGACCATTTATATTCTAACGTTGTTTTTGTAGTTATTATGATTTAACTTCGTATTATATTTGGAATGCGAATGGAATGCGATTCCTTTTCGTTTCGTGATTTAATATATTTTTAATACGCAGTTTGCCATTTGAAACTTTCATCTCCGTTTTATAGTGGGTAATGTCCACTTTTTAAATACATAAGTTTTAAATACATATTTAGAGTCTTTAGACTGTAATAAAAGTTATATTGCTTATAGTAAATTTCTAGTACTTTGTAAATTTCTATCTCGATAAACCGCATGCTACCTGCATCTTCATAGAAATTCTACTTTAATATATATATATATATATATATATATATATATATATATATATATATATATATATATATATATATATATATTTGATATAGATGGTGGGCTTATTGCTACGGGAGAAATCTCTAACAGCCAACCATAACACCAGTCTAGCCCCACTAGACGAACGGCTGGGCATTTAATCACGGGTCCCCGCGATGCACCGTACAGTTAAAGGCCGTATGCACTGTGATCAACCAAACACACCACGGTGATGAGAAACTTGGCCGATAATCTTACATTATAGCCGTAAATTATTTGGACAGTGTTCAGTCTATTTTCCTTCGGTAAATTGGCCCCTAAACTGAGGAGCACGATGGATATAATTCATGCGTCCATGATGTTTGGCTGCTCAGACGAGATATTAATGCGGCTTTGTATGAATAATGCCAACGCTCGATGATATCCTTTAACTGTACATGATACGGTGTGGTTCATATTTCTTGATACCCAAACAAATAGCGAGTTTAAATATAGTTGAATATCAAACTGGCGGATTTGCCTGCGTATTATAGTCTCAAAGTATCCGAATCTTGATATCGAGTTTCCGTAGAGTATCTGCGGAGCCGATTCGGTGACGGGTACTCTGTGAATATTCACAGGTCACATTCCGTAGTGACTGCCTCGAACCATCTGGTAGTTCGATCGATAATCCTGATCTGAAGTCAATTGCTATACCGTGTAATAAGTACTGACCCGACGATGTTGATCTTGATATATTATAATAAATCTATTGAAGGAAAACTTGAAATGACGCTTGTAGTGCGGCGATGATTTTTTTTTTGACGGGGTATGCTTGATCCGTTTATGATTTCCGTGTTCATGGATGACCGAAGATATCTGTGCTAATATTTCGCGCATAGCCCTAATGGTGGATTGAGTTATATCGTGCACTGATTTGAAAGCAGTATACCGATACTTTCCGGGGATATGGGTTGGGTTGACGCCTCATAATGCATTTGATTTGATGTTGGGTATGGGAACTTGTTTAAACGATAAGTTGTTTTTTTGTCTAATAAATGTATCACTCTGACCTATGCCTCAGCTATTTTTTTGAAGTCAAGCATCCATGAGTTTGACAATGTTTCTACTCGACCGAAAGTATCGATTACTGTGTTGTTTTATCCACTGATATGGCGTACGTCGGTTGTTAAATCTAAGATGAAAAGTAATTTTTCGTTTCTCATAGCTTTTCATTGGGCAATATTGATTTATTGAGAACGTATGTGAGACTAAAGTGTTTGATCGCCATGTGTAGTTATGGATGCTAACAGTGCACGATAATTGGTACTGTATTTTTATTGAGCTATTGAAAAGTTACTGGAAAAGTAACAGTGTGGTCGCTATTTCTCGTCAACGAATTGCTGCAGAAAGGCGCTAGCTGATAAGATAGATGCATCAGTAAATAAAACAACAGGTGCATTGTGCGATGAGTGAGCGAATAAAGCTGCGGATCTTTATGCTGGTCTCGCAGGTTTCAAACGCTTAACCTGCTTCCGGGATCTAAGCGACGGAGGTTTTGGGTCGCATTTTTGCTTTATGTAGGTATACCTTCAGCGGCGCTTGTAGCGAAGCATCGGTTATATATTAGCGTTAGTAACTAATCATACCGATGAAGCATCCAAGTTCATCGATGGTGTTGAGTTAGGAGAAGTCGATGACGATCTTGTTCTTTTCTTATGGTGGCTTGATATTATCTTGATACATGCAATGCCCAAGAAATCTGACTGCTTTTGCCTTGCGGAAATTGTATTTGGAAGAGTTAATAATGATTTTTTGCTTTTCCTGTCGTTGAAATACAGCTTCGAGAGTTTAGCAATATTCGACTTCGTTCCTTGATATGACCAAATGGTTGTAAAAACATTCATTATGTTTTAAACATTTTTTCAATGTTTCAAGATATATTTTCGGAAACTTAAGAGTTGGTGGGTGAAGTCATTGATTCGCGATATAAGTTCAAGGGTCGGGCTCCGTGATTACTTTGAGCCTTCGGTAGTTACCGCATGCTTAGGCGTTATTTTCACCGTGTGACTAGTAATGCTAGGGCATTTCACCCGTATGTCGTGGTATGGTTGCTTTACGTCCACATTTCTAGTTGTTGGCAAGTTGGTTGCGCGTAGCTGTGCATTGACGGCAAAGCTCGTACTATTGTCGTCCAGGAATTGGTTCTTCAGGTCGGCAATAAGCTGTTGGTGTTTCAGGAAATCGGTGTCTAGGATTGGCTTGCTGGCTGCGGCAACGAAAAATTTATGTGTTTAACTAAGATTTAAATCGAGGTCTAGTTATTTTTGCCGTAAGTAGGAATTAAGGTTATTTAAGAGGAGGGAAACTGCAATGGCAATGACTGCATTAAAGTTTCGCGTCTTCGTGGTATAACGGATAATTTGGTGCCCGTATCTACAATAAAGCAGATTTTTTTCAGTAATGAAAAGGCGATCTGATATCTCGTGGGCATTGGATTTCGCCACATCTAATGTTCTGTTTTGATTTTTTCAGATCCCATGATATGAATTTATTTTTATTTGCATCGATCCTAAGCCTCTGATGATAAAAACAGTGCGATGGATATGATGAGGTTTGTTGGTCTGACGGTAACCGGTAGCACGATCTGGGCTTTGATGATTGCAAGGCAATTGGCGAGCATTGTAATTGTATTGCAGCCTCAACATTCATTTCGTGATCTAGATGAAATCTGATCAATTACAGATATTTCTTGCGTCTACTCAAGCAATTTGTCGGCGAATAGTGTGAGGTTTTTAATATCGTACTCTTCAAGAGGTTATATACTGAGATAAGGCGGTTCTTTATGTGTAACTACGCCTCTGCGATGTAATTATTTTTTCTGAATATTGCCATTTTATTCAATATCCTGAATCTCTAGTTGTGCGATAGCCATTCAAGCCAATACACTAACATTTGTTTTATTCACAGGTTACTGTTTTAAAATAGGCAAACCATCCATGTAGCCAGTCCCTACAGAATGGATTCATGTAGCCAGCAACATTCCGGCGAGTTATAGTACTATTTTTGGTGCCATAGTATAGATTAGCCCTCGAGCGGAAATTCTCGTCCGAATGTTCTTAACATGGGGTCACCACTGAAGTGAGTTATAAAGCAGGTAATTAACTATACTAGTATGCATAAATACGATTTGAAATGCGAAAGTCTAAATATTGGAATGAATTTCTTACTAAACGACATGCCCTTTAATTCTATTCAAAATAGAGACGGCGACATAAGAGAGAATCCATGCTAAAGAGAGAATCCATGACAGAGATGGACGATGCTCCGCGCCTTATAGACTCAAGGGGCGGGGCCCCTTGAGTCTATAAATAAATTTACGCTGAGCACACCCTCTCTTTTCCGCCACTGATTGTTGAGGGAGGTAAAGGCACTAGAGCTCCATGTTTGCGCGCGCCGTACCGGTGCTCGTCAATAATGATCTAACAGCAGCGTTCGAGTGTAATCATTGTTAACCGGGTCTGACTTTATCTTCATATATATATATATATATATATATATATATATATATATATATATATATATATGTATATATGTATATATATATATATATATATATGTATATGTATATATGTATATATGTATATATATATATATATATATATATATATATATGCACATAAATTATGATGTTGTTAAGAAATTAATTGTAATTTTTATTTAAATAAAATAGTTACGTAGATTATTTTTAACTCTTTCAACGCGACTAATACGACAAAATTTACTGAAGATTTCTTATATTAAAATACATACTCTGTATATATTTTATAACACCATGATTAGTTCAAATTTATTAACATCTATTGGGTAGTTTTTTTACGATAAAGTATATAGAAAAACAAACATTTAAGTAGAAAAAGCAAATGTGAAAGCAATCTCTTTGTAGCACCTCTTCTTCATATCTACACTTAACAAATAAAACTTTAAACATAAATTACCGACAATAATTTTATTTACAGATCAAAATGTTTCATATCGTCCTTAAAATTCTTTCATCGGCGATGCAAATCAGAACAAGTGCCTAAGGTTGCATGTACCACAGCAAAATGGCGGCTTCAATAATTCTATAAGTTCGCTAACTGGATACTTTTATGATATACAATTTATTCGCTAATAATGAAAAAAAATTCTTGACCGCACTTTTAGTCTACAGAAAAACATAGATAGTCTTATTGAGACGTTTACGTGCACGAAGTTAACTTCATTCAAGTACGAGTTAACTAGATTGAGAGGTATTGGTAGGTGTTTATGATAGTATTCTGATACTAAGTCGCGAATTCCAATTTTATGTTATTAGCAAACAGTTAATATTGCATCTTATGTAAAGCTAATACTCAAAAACTTCTTAAGGTTATTTTCAACTAAGTCGATGCATTCACAGGTCGATTACTATGAATTGAGAAATTTTAAATGGCATTATTATGAAGAATAATTCTGAAAAATATTGAATAAAAAAGGGAAAGAAAATATTTATACTCAGTCATTTTTTGTTAAATCTGCTACATTTCTGTCCCAAGAATTTTTATTCAGATTTTGTTTTTTTCTTACAGCACCGACTTACATAAAGGAAATCGAATATTTTTGCCGCTTTGGAAATGAGTAATTCCTCGAACTTATTCCAGACGGAAAAGTGGATTAAATGTATTGTTGAAGCTGATCACTAGCAATTGGAAACAGATATATGGCAATAAATTGTTGGAAATATTGCTTGAAACTAATAACCCTTAGTAGTTTTTTCTCCACATTTTGTTTCAATTGTATGAACTAAATTAGATAAGAAATAAATAAGGTGACTATATAGCTTAGTGCAAAAATTGGTTACTTTTCTTTTCGTCTGTAATTTTGCTTTATATTGTGTTAGCAATACTTTTAATATGAAGCGTTTTTTGGATAACGTTATTTGATAAAATAACGATAACATAATTGTTTAAAATATCATTTTTTATAATATTATAATTGTTTAAAATATCACGTTAAAATCAACCAGATTGGCGATTTATCTAAGTGAATGACTTACAATTAAAACATAGCTTTTTATAAATTCAGTCTTTCATTATTAAGGCAAGAAAATATTCTGTTAATTTGTTAAATTAATTTTCTAACTAATTTTTTGATCATATTATGCATGTACTTGTATCAAACTTTTTCCCTATGAGTATCGTTCAAAAAGTTCTCGGCTTTATAAAGAAAAATTTTAAAGTTTCTTTTTTATTTTCAACCTTTCAATTGAATACTTTTGAATTATATCTAACTTTTTAATACCTTCAGTAAAATTTTTTCTGCAAAATATGAGATGGGTTAGTAAAATATGTGATAGGTAGGTTAGTGCATGTAGGAGTATATTGACGACTGTACCAATAATTTTTCAACAACCGAGGACATATGAAAGTGTATTACTGAGGGCGCTTGTTTTTGGCCAGCTATGGTCGTTTGGCTTTAAAAGGTCCATTCCGTAGAACTAATGTTTTTCCCCTCCCATTTTTCCACGTAGTTTATGAGATTCGATAACTCCTAAAAGTAATAGTAATGACTTTTCTTGAAGACGGAACGGTATTCAAAATCTTAAACATATTTTTACCTACTTTTACCCACTTTTTCTATTTTTGATTCATTTCTACCATTTAATATTGAATTTTTGTTTCATCATCGTCAAAAAACACCAGTTGGTAAAAAAAATGATACATCAGATCTTGTCTAAACTAGGTGGAATAGCATTTAAATAAATTAAAAGTTTTTTATTAATACTCGTTACAATGCGTTCTTTGTCAACGATTAAAAAACTCAGCATCGACCAAGTGAAAACCTATTTGCTTAAGGAAGCATTGTCAGCATAAAAATGACCAAAAATAAAACGATATGTATAAAAACATACGAAATGGTATAAAATCGAAAATAAATAAAACGAGGCAAAAAAACAATAAAGAAAATATATACATTGCAACACGGATTGCTCATCAATATTGCACCCCAGTCTAGGTTATAAATAATGTACTCAGAGGACAACCGGAGATAGTTTCGTTTATTCTTTGGGTTTATCACCTCCAAAACGCCCGGGTTAATTTCTCGAAGGGTACAAATTTTTCATTGTTAGGATACAAGTGATAGTAGTTTATAAATTGTGACAGTGACTTATAATATATAATACCACATTTATTTTTTAATAATTCCGTAGGCAAATTATTTAAAAAAACAATTTTATTTATTTTTACGTAGATAAAATCGGAAATATTGAAAAGTCCTAAATTTGGAAAGATTTTAATAGTACTGTTTTATATATAATAGGAAGTTATCAAAACTGCGGTACCCTTGACTAACAATATTGAATGGAATTTAGAATAGTACTTGGTTCATTAATGTAAAAGTTGTCGCCACGAAAAATCTGGATGACAAATTTCTGGATGGATCACAGATTATACGAAGTTAAAAAACTTTTCCAAAGTTTCGAAGAAATTTTCAAAGCGCTAAATTTTCCTATGGAAAAAAATAAATAGAGGAAATTAATATAAAAAGATGATTCATAGAAGGCTTTGACACTCGAAAAGTATTTAAAAATATATCTTTCCTTTTTTACCGCCTGCCACCTTGAACGTTAAATATACATACTAGTTCCTAAATACCCAGTTTTAAAGGAGGAAAAAAATTATGTCAAATCAAAACTTATGCATCTTTCTTCAATAAAGAAGGCCAAAAAACGTACTGTTCATAAAATTAATATTGTTTATTCCTAAAAAACTTACAAATGTCATCACATATCCGTTTCCCTTCTTTCTTTTCTTCTCGTCTTATTTTCGCATCTTGTAAAATATTCTCCCAGAAAAGTAATTTATCTTTATAAGGCCATTTTAAATAAGCTTTCACTTTCCATTAGTACTGTAATAGAAAGTACAACAATTTGTAAAAACGTACTAGCAATGTAATTTAGGTAGTTCTACTCTTTTTTATTTTTATCCCAACAAAGTGTTCACTACATAATCTAATAATTTATTTTATATCCAGATGTGACAGTACAAATTTCAAAATTCCTTGAGGCAACATACATTCGCCAAATCAGTTTCTTAAAAATTCACTTAAGATTATTATTATTCGCTGTAAAATTACTTGGAAGCTATGACTATGATTCATATTCATTGCTTGCTGTCGTAATGAGTGCCAGTACAAAAAAATAATTTTGAAACGAAAATTTTTGTACAAAATAGTATTATGATGATTGTTATTACTGTTACTCGATTAAAATCATTTGTCATAATAGATCACAAAAATGACTTGGATAAAATTAAATAATATTTAAATATAAAAACAAAGAAGTGAACTGACTAAAGAATTAGATGAAAATTGTGTTTCTTTACTTATATTTTTTTTTTTCAGAATAATATCCTGCTCATCGCAATCATTAGAAAGTCTTTTAACTAGTATATACATTTCCAAATTAACTAGGAATATTTTTCAATAATTAAAATATTTTTCCCGGTTCTTCCTCTTTACAAATATTTTTCTCCGGTTCTGTTCCAAAATAAACCTTTTGAAAAGAATACATTTCAGAATAATAATTTTAATACACTTAAAATTAAAAATATTTTTAGGTAACGATTATATTCAGATAATTTTAAATTTTGAAAGTTAAAATAAAATGCTTAGTAATGTTTGTGTCTTCTGTTTCCAATTTGTTTTCTTTAATTCCTATCTAAAAAATAAGGTTTTTACCTAATTACCCTTATTATTTATATTTTAACATATATTTTAACATGAGCTGATAGGAACAATCAAAATAAATTTATCGTTCAAGATTATTTATAAAAAAGGAGACCCACGTCATGAACTGATAAGAATAATCAAATAAATTTATCTTCAAATTTATTAATAAAAAGAAGACCCCGGTCACCTTTATGGTAAACAAATTATCGTGAAAAATTAATTTGGTCTCTTGTCAAATTGTTGTTCAATTTTGACATTTATTGCTATCATGTGAATTATTTCTTCATTTTAGAATTCAGCGATACTTACTGTTTTAAAATAATAATTTCAATAACATAGCTAAAATGTATGGAAGCTATGAAATGTAAAGTTAATTATCGAGAAAATTTTCTTTAACATAATTTCTTAAATAAACGACATATTAATTTTATTTCACACTATATATATATATATATATATATATATATACATATATATATATATACATATATATATATATATAAATATATATATATATATATATATAAATATATGTATTTCTAGATATATCTGGTTATACGACAAAATATCACTGTTAAATGTCTGTAATTAAATTATTCCAGCAGATAGCTACTCACCCCGTTGCAAATCCTACATGATACACCGTTAACGGGAATCCTCTGCAACTCGCATTAATTGCAATTAAATTTACAGGATCTTTAAAAATTTTCAACATAGACATGTCTACTTTAATTCATGTCCATTCAAATTTGTTTACAACTTAACAGAAGATCCTCGAATATAATGTATATGTATTTATGGTTTTCGAGCATTCTAACAGTCCCGTGCTCAGTAGCAAAATTTTTAGGGTGAAAAAAGGAGAAAAACGGAACCCTTAAAAGTTAACTAACGTGCTAGACAGTTTTTTTTCAAAACCGTTTGACGCAGGAACTTAAAATTTAACATAAAGATATATAAATTTAACCGTATATAGCCAAATGAGCACACAAAAATATTGACATGAAAATTCTCTCTCTGTCTTAGATCTTATGATTTGTTTAAATATATACCATTTTTTTAGGTCTGCGAAAGAAATAGTTTAGTAAAAATAATATAAAAATTTCCTCCTTTGATTGAAAAACATATAGAGAATCCTTGTGATTCAACTTTTTCTATTGCTTGGCAGGTTTTTTTAAAGAAAAGTATCATTATTACATTTCATGAAATTGTAATACTTGAGTCAAATAATATATGGATTTTTCGATCTTATTGTTGGTATTTTAGTGACGCTAAGCGTTTCAAACTGCATTCGAATTTTTAACTCGAATTCACGTTAAAAATCCTTAGGAACATACAGGTGAAACTGTTGAAAAAATTAATTTAATTAATTCCTTTGTTTCTAAAAAAGGTTCATTATGAATTGTTCTCATACTATAAGTGATGTCTACTTTAAAGATTAAATACCAAATATTGAGAAATATTCCTCTGAGATAAATACATCATATTACAAAAAAAAAGAAAAACATATTACCAAACGACACTTACTTTTAAACTGAAACTCAAAATAAATTTGACATAAGGTAAACGTGTTACATTAACAGAGGAAAGGTTGACAACCCTCAATAGCCTGTACCACAAAATATTTTGTTCTAGATATATTGTTACGGTATACTGGCGACGCAAATTTGCATAATCGTCATTTACCTCATTTGTGTTAGAAATTATGAATGTGTAAGTGGACAGGTATTACGTTTATTTGAACTTGGAAGCTTTAGTCACATGCATGTAACGATTTTGTTTAAGGCTTGAAAGCAGTTGAATCTTTAAAAATTATCTGATGACCTATTTTACATAGTAAATGATATTGATTTATATATTTTTAAACGAAATATATTGAATATTCTTTGATATGATATCCTACATACAGTACAAAGACTCGAAAAGAAGTTACGTTCAGTGCGGTCTAGAAAATTGTGATATGTAACATCGATATCATCACTGAACGTTTCTCTAAGTGAAAATTGTGACACGTATCACGTTAATTTGATAAAAATGAATTAAAAAATAACGGTACTTTTGAAAAATTAACGATTAATTTTCTCATATATCTGACGTCAGACAACAATGACATGTCAGACAAATGAAATTTTTTTAACAAAATTAGAATATTTTTTCTAAAAAAAATTACTAAAAGAATAATATTACATGAACTGAAAATGTGTCCAAAAGTATTAGAAATACTTACAAATGGCGAACTATGTATGATGTAAAATTTTTAAACTTAAAATAATAAGTTGCTGAATCTGTGTATATATGATATATTTGATACTAAGTTTGGTGTATAATTTAAGGAATGCAGAACATACAAGATAAGAAAATAAAAAAAATATATATCAATTGGCAAAACCTAAAATTTCAATTTACTTGTTACTTGTATTGTTAAAATTTTCTTTAAGGCTGAACAAATGCAATGAAAATGATGCAAAATGGAAATACGAAAGATCAGAAACAAAAGAGAAGAAAATAGTTTCCTTCTGACGCTTGCAACAGGTCTAAGACAATGAAGTCTACCTATAGTCTATATTAAAAGCACTGCAGACGAAATATAAATTTCGCTTTAATCTTTATGGTGATCAACAATAAACTAACACTGTACGGAACATTTTTATTTTTTATGTAAAAACATTTCCCGCAAAAGGGAGGTCGATTTATTAGGGAAAATATAGGTCCAAACGTAAAAAAAGGTTAACCCATAACGCAGACAACTGTCAATAATCGAAGAAAGTAAAAGATTATAGATAGGTTTTGCCGACTCTCGTCGATCCTTTCCGAGTCGATGCTAAGTTAGAGAAAATCTTGGAATTGTCTAAACATCTTTTCTTTCGGAAAATCCAATATATGAAAATACGCCGGAATCACAGCACTTTCATTATAGGTGCTTACTAGAGTTTTGCGTATATACACTCAGTATATGTAGGACGAATACGTCGACTCGATGGAAAATTGGCCACCGACTTTCATTTGACTTTTGTGGGTGGTGAATCAGCAGGCGGCATGTTGGGATTTTTGTCGGCCACCTGCTTGCACGTAATGGCGACGATCTTGTTGTCGTATTACTATTGTGGGTATCGTACACTACCACCTATTCAATTATACCTCGACCGCGTAGATTGGTGAGTTGTGGGACATATTACATATTCGGTTCTGATTTAGGAGATATCGACAATTTTTTTCTGTTACGTACGACTATTTTGAACACTGGCAACTGGAAAGACAAATTTAGAACGTAAAACATTTTTGTTATAATATTAGCCACAAATCATATAATTATATATTATAATTGTGAACACAAAAATTTTATTTTTACTCTATATAAATAAAATTAAAATTCACTATATGATTAGGAAAAATAATCTTGACTACAAAAACGTCCCAAGAGTTTTTTTATTTATAATACGAACAAAGTTTTTTTTTTAATTTTCAAACTGACTTTTGAATATTCACCGTTTATATAGCTTGTTTTTCTTGCTAATAAATGAACCGGTGTGAAGATAGCTCTCACTTATCTCAGGTTTAAAAAACAAAAAATTCTATTTTTTGTTTAATAATTGACAACATTTAATCAGTTTAAGCTTGCGTGCATTGTGCAAATAAGTTAATTAAAATAAAATTATTATATTTAATTATTATAAACTAGCTCGCGGCTTTTCCCGTTGGCTAGAAATTACTAAGTAATCATGCATTTCTATAAACCGAATGAACTGTGATGCCTTGATATGCACACAGACGAAGATGAAAAAAAGGTATGAAAAATATATGATATCTTGTTTCATTCCACAAAAAATAGGTTTAAATAACTGATTAATCATTTATGGCTATGTTACGATCCGTATATGTAATGTAATAAAGCAATATTCAGAATAATAAATCCCTCCAAAAACCGTACGATACTTTCCTTTAGAAAATATGTCAAAAAACCTACCAGGAGAATGCTCTTGTTCCTCCGGTAGTTCTTTTTTATAAACATATTTTGAAGTAGTCCCGCGAATAGTACTTTGTTTTTCACAACTTTCTGCCGAACTTATGGCAATTGCATCTGCCAAGTTTTTGGGCACAGCAGGTATTTTGTATCATCAGTCTGTATTATCTTCATATACATACCCTGCGAAAAAGAAATGTTATAAATAATTAGAAACTTACTGCTTGATTTAAGCAAAAAGGGTATCTTGTATTTAAATCTATAAAAGGGATATAAGATAAAAAAAAATCTCATTAAAGATTACAACCACAGACGCATCATAATGCCGGACAGACACATCATAACGTAGGTAGGACACATGAACTGTTAATATTATTGCACATGAGATGGCCATAATATCAATGATATTTAAAATGTACATAGTTTCCTAATAAGTAATTATGGACTTTAGATTAAATACAGGTATAAATAGCTTTTTTTATTCGCCCCGAAGAGATCTTAACAAAAAATCAATATGGGTGGTTATATCCCATTAAGATTTTAGTACTGCTGGACTATTATTGTTAGGTTTAAATATTTTTTTTAAATTTTTTAAGTAACTAAGGTATGAAATGTAAAACTAAAATATTAGGGTAGAAGGAAGACCTATCAAAAACACTTTATTAAACACAAATCTTTGTTTGAATAAACATTTTGTAAATAATATAATTTTTAAAACATATTGGTCAAATTATCAAAAAAATTAGGTGAATATCATTAAAATGATTGATACTATTTTATCGAAACTTTAATGTATTGATAGTGAGTTTTACATGTTTTTATTGCATTAATTTACTTTGCCGGCGTATGCCTTTCTCCATATTAATGGTAGACGCAGTCAGTTACCACCCTCAACTCTGCTTGCAATAGGCTTATACTTTCATATTTATTTTCGATATAAACGCGTTCATTTAAGTTGCAGTTGATTATGCAACATTTTAGATCTGTTAACCTGATGACAATATATGTATTTTAATTTAGAATATCAAAACTTTATATGTTTACCTGTGCAAGCGAGTTTCACGCATGAATAATGGGAACAATTGGGCAAAAATACCATTAGCCAAACAAATTAATGTACTATAGTCCTATTAGCAATACCCGCATTTTAATTAAATTATTACATTTTTGCATTCATGTTTTAAGAAAGTCATTGATTAAAAAATATTGTAGTTATAACTTCAATGGCACACGCCGTGTAAAATGGTTATCATAATGCTCTGTAGCAAACATACTTCTGAAATTACTACGAGTAATCGACTAATTCAATTCAGTACCTCTTATGGCGACAAGTTTAATTTTAAGAAATTTCCTACGTATACCCAGGAAAGTTTTGTAATATGGTTTCAGGATAGATTTTTCTTAACTATACTTTTGTTGTATAACTACATCAGGGCGGCAATTTTAACTTGATATATCATTCTCGCTACGTCCTATAACCACGTCTTGGTATGTTCACGTCTGATATGGTGTTATAACTGATTGACATTTAATAAAATAACAATCTCTGATAACATTTTTACATCCTACGGAGATGTCAAACTCTTTTTTGGAATATAAGTTATTGATTTTTATTTACCTTGTTATTTTAAATATGGGATAAATACTAAATGTGTGGTAACAAAAAGAACTGAGAAATTTGAGTCGATATAATTTAATTTTTTAAACACTATCAGTTATATAACTTAGTTTTTTAAGTACTATCTGTTATATTACAGTACTTCACCTTTATACGAATCAGATAATTTCAAGCATGCAGACCAAAGTTTATTATTATAGAAATTTTTAACCTTAACGAGGTTATTAGAATAAATTATAAAGTAACGTCAGTATTGCAATCTCATAAAGCGGGACTCCGCAATCCTTACAAGATTTTGGAATTTGAAGATTTGCGAAAATTTACATCGTTTTAAGAATAGAAAATTTTACTATGCAAAAAAAAAATTACAGACCACAAGAGGTTAAATAATTGCTCTCGTGGCATATTTGAAAAATTTATTGGTCATGAAATTCAAATATTTTTCTATTATTTATGGTTATTTAATGACTATCACGCCAATAAGTGTGGAGGTCAAAAGAATTGTTTCTGCTGCTGGATATATTTGAAACTTATTTAAACAAATTTTTTAAAGAATATATATAAAGAAATTTCTCAGTTCTTGAAGATGACGGTCTTCTGCTGCGAGGCTGGTCTTCTGCAAACGAGTTAAACCTGTGCTCTCGACAAAACACTGTCTCCATAGGCCTGGCAGAGTTTTTCAAATATTTAAAGATGCAATACGATTGTATAACAATATGAAATAAACGGTATACGTTGAATGGTTATATTAGATGGATATGTGTGATAATAGTACAAGAACCAATAAAAATGTTTACCGAATCCGCAATCTCCTGCGTTCAGATCGTCGTTTGATAGTCAGAATGATCGGCGAAGAGTTGACTTTGACTCACACATCCGTTCATAAAATTTTGACCAATGAATTGATTTCTATTAATAAGTATTTGGCCAGTAAAACATTCCCGTGGCTCCTCAACGTCGTTATTCACCCGATTGGAGTCCATGTGACTTTTTTTGTTTCCAAGATTGAAAATTCCCCTCAAGAATCGTCATTTTGGGACATCGAAGAATATTCAAACAGCCGTAACCGACCAATTTAATTCTATTCTAGTATCCGAATTCCAGCACTGTTATGACGAATGGAAGAATCGTCTCCAGCGTTGTGTGGCTTCCTAACGTAGTTACTTTGAAGGAGACAATGTTGAATTGTAATTTTATTTGAAAATAAAAAGAGAAAAAATCAGTCTCATCGCTTAATTTGCATACCTCGTATATATATATATATGTATATATATGTGTATATATATATATATATATATATAAATATATATGTATATATATATATATATATATATAAATATATATGTATATATATATATATATATATATATATATATATATATATATATATATACTATTTTTACATATTTATCTAATATAACCATTCAACAAATACCGTTTAACTTATATTGTAATACAATTGTATTGCATGTTTGTAAGAGCTGATACTAGATATTGAACATTTTTTGACAAGAATGACTCCATCAAAAACCTAGGAATATATGATAATTTCTAACTTACGAATAAGTTACGTTAATTTATTTTGTATTTTTTTCATTAATTTAATATCGTAATTATATGTAATGTACGAAAATGTTACGGCTGTGTTGAATACCTCCCTTAAAGCTAGTTGCTTTTCGAAGCAAATTATATTTATGTTTCTTAACTCGATAAGAATAATTACTAATCCTGATTGGTCACCCTGGTTGCAATTGAAAATATTTCCTTTATAGTGTGTAATATTAGTTAATACTATTAAAATTAATTTGTACCTAAACAGGTTTTATGAGTGTTTCTTTTTTCTTAAAACTTAGGCCCATATCAAATTTAAGGGCACATAGCGCACGTATCAATTTTTTACATATATTAGTACAACTGTTCCATATGTGAATATTTTACCTAGTATATTGTTTGCAAACGTGAATATTTTTGCTTCTTTTAGGGGAATTTTCAGTAACTCCTTTTTTACATAACTTTAATTTAAGCAATTTTGCAGATCCTAAACTTCAAAAATTCCTCATGATACATGAGATTTAAAAAAAAAACAATTTCGTTTGCTTTATTTGTCCCTATAAAACTATTATATGGATATTTTTGAGTAATTATTTAAATGTGTGTCTTTACCATTACGGCAAAATCAGAATATTTTACAAGTGAGAAGATTTTATAAATATAAAAAATTCATGTATTTTGAGTTAGGAATTAATATCTGCAAATTAAAAAAAAATTCTTAAACTTATCAATAGCCTTTTTCTAAGGTCTTCTTGTGAAACTCAGAATTTCTAAAACACTTTGAATCAAACTATGGGTTATATTGTTTTTTTTAATTCACTTCCACCTCGATATGAATTTTCGACAAGAAATACCTTAGAAGTTACTTTTACCATGAAGTCAAAAATTTTTGATAAACCAGTTCCATCGATTCTACGTGTAAAACATGAATACGCCGTTTTCTCTTTCACAAACACTAATGAATCAATTATTCGAACGTCTGTGTCATTATTATTCTGTTTGAATTTCATTTGAGGAGAAATAAAAACTATCTAGTTATATCGGAATTGATAATGTTTCTCTTATATCTGAAAGATGCATTCATAAAACGATTTTAAACGTTCATTCAAATAAAATGCAGACAGGCTAGATTCGTAGAAGAAAATGTAGTAGATTCTGCAACTTTTCTCCGTAATATAAATAAAATATCTACAAAACGGCAGAGACGTTACGTTAATAGACTGTACTATAGGTATGTGACGCATTATGGCTTAAATGTTCATTTAATAGTCAATATATAATACCGGGTACACAACATTCAAAATTTCAATTTGTTGGAGGTTTCGGTTTATTACGCACACCGTGCTATGTGAAGCGTTACTAATATTTTATCGCTCAGAACGTCGATGATTCGAAATACCTTTCGTGGAAGAAATTTTATAACATCAACGCATGGACCGTTTTGAAATGAATAGAAATTTGTGTGAGATTAAAAAATCGAGTTCGAACTACGTCACGGCCTGTGATCTATTTGTATATACGATGCACGTACAAAAGTACCGAAATACTCCGACCACCATGAGATGGCCTTATTTTAAAAATTCAATATTTTAAACTTCTTAAATCCACAAAATGTCATATTTTTGCAAACTTATATACACTCCAATTCATTAAAGACTTTTGTTACCCCAAAAATCTTTCAATAATTCTTGCAGTAAATAATACTGAATATATAACATAAAATTTTAAGAAGATTTGACGATTAGTTTAGTTGTAAAAACGAAATCAAACAAACAAATTCACTTTAGCATTTATAATTTTAAATTATTATTGCACGAATACAGCCAACTTGTTAAGTTTTGTTGTTTCAATTAACTAAAAGTGATTGTTTGTTTATCTTGTGGTAATACCAAAACTTTGTAATAACATGTTTATATTATGTATGAAATATATATTCAATATTGGTAAATGAATATCGTAATCGATTGAAATAACATGAAGACGAGTCACCTTCAACGTGGAAGTATAATTTAATTAATTGTATTTAATTCGGAAGATTAAGAATTACTTCACAGATAAAATAATTATATTATACTTAGAGCAGAAAGCATGATGTCTTCAATACTCTCAGTGAAATTTGTTACTTACCTTATTACCCTGTAAAATTAATGTTCGGTATGAAGAAATGAGAAAGCTACTTTTCTAACAAACTTATATATTATTGAACACGCGATACCTATAGACGATAATTTATTTCCAGGCTCTCCCACTCACTTTACTGTACTTTTTGGGCCCTTAGTAGGTTCAAAAAATACAGTGAAGAATAAAAAAGCTGAGGTACTTAAATAAATTCATATTCAAACTTTTTTTCAAAATTTGCTACCAAACACTTATATAAACCATCTCGATTTATGTTTTCTGGCAGAATATCATTCAAAATTTCTTCACCCATTTTCACGGATTTCTTGCAAATTATTAGGATTTTGGAAAGTACTAAAGTACTACAGAACTGTAAATTGAACAATATAACGTTAGTTACAATTAAACAGTATTACGTGAGTTGGTTTTCTTGATAAAATTACTTTCTGTATAGAAAAATATGAGTTTTTCCTCGCGTTTTATTCTAAATCACATTGAGTATACATTGAATAAAATATATTAGGATAACAAAAGACCAAGAAAGTGAATGCTTAAGGTTAACTAACTTAATGATTTAACTAACGAAATATAAAACAACCCTACTACCAGGCACTTTATCTTATTACAATTCATCAATTTCCATAACTTTTTGTTGCTTATTCAAAACGAAATTTTGATAAGGTAAAAAATTATTTTTATTCTTGTTATTTCTTTGACATTTTTCTTCCAATAATTTTTAAATTATTGATAGAATAACAATGTTGAAGAGAATATTCCATTGAAATGTTGAATTATATTAAAACATCTCAAAAGTTTTACTCGTGTTTTTAAAATTGAATAATATCTTATAATATATTTTGCTTCGAAATAACTGTGTGCGAAATAAGAATGTTCGGATTGCAAAATATAAAACTTCAAACAGATGATCTATGTGTCCTCCATTACTGTTCGTTTCATGCTTTTGAAAAATTTTAAAAGCATTTAATAAGAACTTTAAAATAATTTTTTTTTTGGTAAATTTCATAATCAATTTCAAGACATACATAAAATTGCAAAACCCTGCTGCCTCTATGTGTCGATACACACTATGTCGTTTTATTTAACGTAATTTTCATAAAACTATTTTTTACTGTTCTTAAATGCGTTGAAATTTTAACAGCAACAGATAGTGAAACAAGTACAAGCTAAAGTAAGCCACATGCAAAGAGATGTAATAATATTTTTATGTATTAATAAAATATTACAAGATACTTGCGTTTATATTAATGCTAGTCTGAAATACGCAAAGAAGATTTTAAAAATGTACTCTATAAGTAATAATTTTACGAGCAGTTTTGAGTGAAGTGTTCAGAAATTTTTTAAATAATTTGTTTTATAACCAAAAGTTTCATCTCAACTTTCAAATAATTTACGCGGTAGTGTAAAAAAATTTATATGTCATAAAAAAACTGAAGATACGCATTTTAAGAAACAACTTTTTAAGACAAAATGGAATAAACCTACATTTTTTCAGCATACTAATCTAAGAATTTGAATATGAAATATGAAAAATGTACTAAAGTGAAGTGCATCAGGGTTATCTTATAAACACTAGCAGTTGAAAAAAGTCAGAGCATCCAAAAAAAATTAATTTTCACTTTATGTTCAATATTATTCTCAATTTCTCATTTTATATAAAACATATTTCTCATTTTATATAAAAAAGTGTTATTTTTCCATTTTTATTACCTTTGATATCCTTTTACTCAGAATGCCACGAACTTATGAGATCAATATTTATAATATTTCAATTATTGAAATCGTAACAAATTTTCCTGAACTTATATTTTTATACATATATATATATATATATATATATATATATATATATATATATATATATATATATATATATATATATATATTTACTTTGTTACTTCTTGCTTACGGTAAAACAAAGCAAACGAGTCCAAACTCGATGAATTTAGTCCTCATCACTTAAGAGTTCTTGCTACCACTTTCCGTTTTCATTATTTTAGCCTGATTTTTTAAGAAGAAAATTTACCTTTAGTGGTGTTTTATTAGATTGCCATTAGAACTATATCATTTAATCTCAATAACGGTGTCTATATTGTTCAATGTTGGGGAATTCGAGTACCTAGAATTCTATTCTATTTGATAGTCAACATCTGCCAGCACCGGTTATACCGGCGACTGCTACGAATCTATATCGATCTAGAGGTACTTAAAATGTTTTTAAGAGAAACCATTGAATGTTAATTTTTTGAGACAAACATAAATTTTCTCTGTACTTTTCTAGGAGGTATCGATCTTTTCTGTACCAAATCTCGCTACGTCCCCATCACGTGGAAGTCGGTTTCCATCACTTTACATGTAACTTAGCCAACAAGATCATTTCTGTACAAGGTCATATCTGTAGCAATAAATAAATTTTTTTATAAACATATATGAAAATTTGTCTGAAACCAAAAAAAATATACGTAATGTTTTCAAAAAAAAAAAAAGATAAAAATGTTATTTTTGTTCTACATTCAGCTATTTAAATTCAGCCAGCATTTACCTCCATTCTCAACAGGTCTACAGAAATGATTATTGTTATTATATGTTTTATGCAGCATAGCTTCTTTCCTTTTTCATAAATGCCCTATATCAAATCTGTGTCAAAAAGCAGGAAACCATTAAGGTTAATGGAATTTCAAACTTTTGGCCACAAAACCTAAAAAGTTTTTAATCGTCTGAAGATACATTGAGTTTCAATGTCTCACAATCGCGTACGCGCCTTTGTAGTTTTCTTCAATCATTTTCATCTCTCCCTAATAACAATGACACGTTCAATAATCATGCTTAATTTATTATTGATACACTTTTATGAGGAGATCACTGAAGCAAGTAAAGTAGTAATGTAATCTGAAAAATATATTTCTTGACGAGACTCGTGGGGATTCCAATTTAGAGTGACCAAATTTAATTTTTTTTCTTGTTATTATTATTCTACAACTTATATAAATTAATATCAATCGGCAAAATATCATTGAGATGCAATTCTACTACTATCATTATAGTTTCATTATATTATTTGTTAAGTTCATTCGCCATTCAGTTTCAAACCCCTCGAAATATATCTTCTTGCTTTCACTTCTCGCACTGTTCACGAACTGAGATGAAAATACAAATTAAAGAAAATTAGTTTTTTAGCAATGTAAGATACTAATGGTGTATTTATTAGACAAACAGCTACTCAACTCGCCAGACATGAATGATGTTAAATACTTCATGCACATTTCAGATCAAGAATAATGAAATTTCATGATTTTTATTATTTTAATAATAATATATTAATAAATATACAAATACAGCTTATTTCCTTTCCATATGGTCTGTTGAATATTAGCTCCTTAGAAATAATCATGACTCTGACAATAAGAACTAGAATTTAAAATAAAACAATTATATTTCTATTTTTTGATGGGCTGGGCAAAACCATGTTTCGATACATAGATTGAATGAAAAATCAAGTTTGCACTTTAAATCTGATCTGAACTATCCATACAAAAGCTACGAAAGACACCCTAAGAAATGGAAAGGCGTTTTTGAGAGCGAAATTCTCTGGACCTTACTTGGTGACGTTAATGTACACAGCGACAAAGAAAAACTTCGAAACACTATAGTAAATGAAAAGCCAAATATGGTTACCTTTATAAAAAGTTTTGAAATAAAGTTGAATATGCTTGTCTTTCAATTAAAGAGAGCGCCATAAAGAGATTATCCATAAAAAGTCCATAGGAGTTAAAGCAAAAGAAAGATTAAAATGAAATTCACTTGCTCGAAGTAACCTTAAGGTGCTTAATGTTAAAAACTTGCAGGTAATCACAGATTAGCCTTGTAAAAACAGTTCGGTCTATGCCGTCGCATCACTAAAGAAGAGAAACAATCAAAAGCAAAGCTGAGATGATGAGATGGCCTTATTTTAAAATATTGAATTTGTAAAACAAGGCCATCTCATCGTGATCGGAGTATTTCGGTACTTTTGTACGTGCATCGTATAGACAAATAGATCACAGGCCGTGACGTAGTACGAACTCGATTTTTTATTCTCACACAAATTTTTATTAATTTCAAAACGGTTCTTGACAACGAAACAACGGTTGAACCACGATCAAAACGGTTGAACCACGAAAGGTATTTCAAATCATTGACGTTCTGAGCGATAAAATATTAGTAACGCTTCACATAGCACGATGTGCGTAATAAACCGAAACCTCCAACAAATTGAAATTGTGAATGTTGTATACCCGGTATTATATATTGACTTTTAAATGAACATTTAAGCCATAATGTGTCAGATACCTATAGTACCGTCTATTAACGTAACGTCTCTGCCGTTTTGTAGATATTTTATTTATATTACGGAGAAAAGTTGCAGAATCTACTACATTTTCTTCTACGAATCTAGCCTGTCTGCATTTTATTTGAATGAACGTTTAAAATCGTTTTATGAATGCATCTTTTAGATATAAAAGAAACATTATCAGTTCCGATATAGCTAGATAGTTTTTATTTCTCCTCAAGTGAAATTCAAACATAATAATCATTGATGAGAATCATTGATTCATTGGTGTTTTGTGAAAGGAAAAACGGCGTAGTTGATTTATTCATGTTTTACAGAATCGATGCAACTAGTTTATTATGTTTTTTAGAATCGATGGAACTAGTTTTTTAAAAAAATTTTGACTTTATGGTAAAAGTTACTTGTGTGGTATTTCTTGTCAAAAATTCATATCAAGGTGGAAGTGAATTAAAAAAAACAAACTCATATCTAAAATAATTATTTATTTACTTGATTTTGAATATCAAATATAACCCATAGTTTGATTCGAAGTATTTTAGAAATTCTAAGTTTCACATGAAGACTTTAGAAAAGGGCTATTGATACGTTTAAGAAAATTTTTTTTTGGTAGATATAACGCATAAACTATTTAGAAGATAAATTTTAGTCGATATAACGCATAAACTATTTAGAATTTGGTAATTTAGAAAAAAATTAATCACAGAAATTTGAGTGTTTAGAGTTTTCTCCAAACATTTGACAAACAATGACAAAACACACACTGCCAAAAAATGGTTAGTGTTTTCATTAAACATTTTTTGTCACCGGAAATTTTCCTAAAATTATAACTTTAGACTCATGAATGATTTTGACTTATCGGACTTGTACTTGACACACTGATTGAATAACTGAGATCTGTAGAGTATCATGAATCTATAGAGTAACATAATTTATCATGAAATGGCTTCAACTCTCAGAATGCTTGTTCAAAACAAAAAATATGATTTTTTTCAACATCTTTGATACTGATCGTCATAAATACAGCTTCTTCTTATAATATACATTTTTAAAAATGGAAACTAAAAGTCCAAAATACCGATGCACCAGATTTAGTATAAAAACCATATAAATAACCAATTTATTGAAATCAAAAACCATAAATTGCGGAAAGAATCATCTTCGTTTATTAATTTTTTCCCTCCATGCAAAAAATTATGAATGTTCCAAAGTTTTCAAAACATGGACTGACAGAAAATTGTTTTTAGGCATAAAATATTTATATTAATTAGCATAAGACATCCACAGTAATAGTTGTTTCAAATATTTAAGGATCGCTAGGTCTACCAAACAAAAATTTAACCCTCCATGTGCCGGTATGTAAATAGTTTTTTACAATTTAACTGTTAACACGCAGCCACTGACTAAACGCAGTCAGTCGAACAAAAATATCACGTATATATATTTGGAAAAAGTTTATTAATTTTGAGAGGTTTATATAGTTGTCTTGAGTCAACATAAGCGAATATAACAATGAAAATAAGCTTTTAGTCGAAGTACGCAGAACTGCAATCTTTTTCCAGAAAACATACAAAGACTGCCAGTAAAAGAATATTGTAGGCATAAAGAAATACGTGTTGAAAGAAAATATATTTCAATAAAGAAATAAACTTGCAAATACAAAGTCTTGTCAACTCGCAAAGAGGTCACAAAATGCAGCTTTATGAAAATACAATTCAAGTACATGTATTCCACTGTTATTGTTATTCTTATATATATAGGATAACCAGAAAAAAAAGTATGTTTATTGAGCATATTTTTGAATCACTTTGTTCACATTTGATAAAAAATCACTAATTTCTATTTTGAAAAATATATTCTTTAAGGCAAAGCTATTCACAATAATTGAAAATGATTCATCTCATGAGAAGCAAGATGATTTAAAGAAAGCCTGTCAAGCACGAGTGGAACTCACGCTACGAGTGTTCTGTACACATTTATGAAAATCACTGCTTTATGCCGATCTCAGCCATGACCCCCAAAATATCGACACAGCAGTGATTTTTACAAATGTAAAAAATGTGTCTATATCTCGAAAACTAAGAGATTTTTATAAATGTTGGATTTTGTCACTACAGTCATAACTGTACTGAAAAGTAACTGCACTCCCAAACCTTTTTTAAATTATAAAACAAATAATTGGAATAAAATATGATATATAAAAGAAGAAAATATTCAGAATAATCACTCATGCCATTGCAGGGTAAAACGTCAAATCGGACGTATAAAAGCTACTAAAATTTGCAAGCTTTTAGATAAATACTGTTTACTGTAATTGAAAAAATTATAGAAATAAATAAATATGGCACACGTAAAGGATTTCGTGTTTATCCATACGTGTATATACTACCCTGTATTTTGCACTTAAAGCTGTCGAAATTAGTAATACCTTAGTCAAGTATGTAAGTAGCTTAGTATACAAACGACGCGATCCTTCAGAAAAAATTACTATTTTGAAATATCATGCGTCAACATTAAGATTAGACAAATGAAAAAATGTTGCAAATAAACTGCTAACAGTCAGATTTAATGTTACTATAAAACGCTACCCGTCACGTATTGAAGACGTTAATATGGAGAAAAACCTCGGCGTTATAAAATATTATACTTTTTAAACCTTGCAATAGAACAGAATAGTCATAAGAAAATAAGGATTAATTTATTTATAAAAGCTACCATAACCTAAATTAAAAAAAATCGGAACCTGCCAAACTGCTGCGCCTTCTCAGCCACTCTTATATAAGTAAAATATGTTTTTTATAAACAATATCAAAGAAAAATAAATATTTTCGTGCTTTCTCCCTGACACATGATGGCAAATCGGTTGTTAACCAACAATTTAATGTTTGACATATGTTTTTATTGACTTGCTTATTATTTCTTTAGTGCATTAAGTAGATTTAGTATATTAGTAATATTGTACATAAGCAATGACATATTAATTAAACCATCAAATCCCAAAAGTAACGCGCTTCACGATAAACATTGAAAGATTAACCAAAAAAAAACGTAATTCAAAATTTAGTAAGAGACAGCTTCTGTATTACATCTGATGACGTTTGAGTCAGTCTATTTTGCCGCTGTAATAATAACTAATAATAATCATAACCTGTGGTCTACGAAATTCAAACAAACCACAAAGTGCATCAATACGGAAACGGCATGGAGACTACAAAAAATAGTATTATTTTTCCATATAATATAGGTAATAACATAAAAAAATATGAAAAGCAGTTAGGTCAATTCAATAAAGAGAGGCTTCGCCAGAAAGGTCAGGTTCCTCCATTGCTTCCCTTTCGGTATTGGAGAATTCGTTACCTATCCACGTGTTTTTTTATTATACAGCTGTCTTCAGGAAAATAAAGGTAAAATTTAAATATCCCCTTTTACAACTCCGGTTTTTATGAATCGATAAAGTTGCATTTGTTGAATGTTAGATAAAAACTATGAATTTATTTTCTATATTTAATGATCGCTACATCTTTATTAAAGTTTGATTTAATACTATCATTATACTCAATTGTTTTTCTTATTCTACAATATATTATTTATCAACAGCTTAATTGGAAAGTTGGTTAGCAAAATTGGAAAATTAATTTATAAATTAACCAATTAGTTTCCTTGCGTTGTTCATTTTATATTTATTTTTAACATAACGTGACGAAATCTTGTCTGCCACTTTATTTTATGCGCAAAATATTATCAATCCTTTTAAGGAAAACATTAACGAATTTTGAAAGCGAAGGGATGATGCCAGCATAAACACGCCTCCGTCGGGTCTTGTTTAAGCATGTCTGTTTTAATAATACGCTCGTCTCGTTTCTGCTGAGAATTATTGATCTTACGCCATTTTTTTTGGGTACACGCGTAGCTCAATCACCCGTTATGAAGTTTCATCCACGTGCGAGATCTGTTAGCAAGAGAATGAAAATATCGTTAGTGGCAAATTACATTCTTTTGCCTACAACAGAAGTTTTCAAATATTGGATATATTTGGCGTTAATTTTGTGGAAATTCATTATTCAACATTAAATGAAACTACGTGATGTAGTATTATTTCTACTTTCTTTAATTTCTTTACCACGACCTAGGTTTCGTTGTATTACAACATCTTCAGTTGGGATATTAGCAAAGATCTTTGCTAGGTCGTGGTAAAGAAATTTAAAAAATAGAAATAATACTGCATCACGTAGTTTCATTTAATTGTGAAAATAAGTTTTATTCAGATTTCATTTAACTTTATTCGACATTCTATTTGAGATACGTGTTTTTTATCTTTAAAATGTAACATTATTTACATAATATTACCAACATTAAAAGATTGAAAATTTTACATATTGAAAAAAACACTTTGAAATTACTAGTGTAATGTAGGTTTGCTGTCGATATATATATATATATATATATATATATATATATATATATATATATATATATATATATATGTATGTATATATATATGTATGTATATATATATATATATATGTATGTATATATATATATATATATATTATATACTATTGAAATTAAAGTGAAAGTAGAAGAAATATTTGAGCGACAATTTTTTGGAAGCGAAGCAATGTATTGCGATACCCCGAGCTAATTAGTTGACAAAAGTACTGAAATAAAGATATCATAGAAACTAAAAAGTTTTAGAACTTCTTAAAGTTTACTCTGATTATGGCTTTTTATTTAGGAGGTAATAAGAAGAAAGTGTAATATTGAAATGATAGATCCGACTTCCTGAAGGCTTAGGACAATTTATGATTAAAGTAATTTTCAAATTAATTCGTTTTATTTAGTTTTAAAACCGCTATTACACGCATTTTATATAGAACTACTTTTAAAATACCCTGTACCATTTTTATATATTTTTCAGGCCTAGAAAATAATCGAAAATGCAACAATTATCAGTAAAGGTACATATTAATATATTTGTGTGCACCGGTTTGACTTGTTTTTTTTTAAATTGCATTTTAAGCTTAACACATTAATAGTAACATTAATTATAAGAAAGTATTACATAACAGAATAAAAAAATAATTAGAGAGAATAAAAACCTGTACGAGTGGCCCTCACAAGGGTTTTGCGCACAATTATATATTATATATTTAAAAGGTTTAACTACTCCACGATATGTGGGTTAATATGGTTTATAATTTCAATATCACACAGTTTTTGAGGAAATCAACTGTAGCAGGTCCATAGACATACATGTTACATTTATATCTTTAGAACTTTTTCTTTTTCACTATAAAAACGGTAAATGAAATTAAATTTGATATTTAATCATCTATCCAGTGACACACTGCGAGACGGTATGCGTGAAAAAAATTTACTTAAGAGGTGGACTAAACAGTTTTAGTGTTCTAATACAAATTAATTAAGCCAAATATTAAGTAGCTTAAAACTATCGAAATTTCGATATCCTTATATGTACGAAGGAAGCGATATCACTAAGGAATATCGCTTGCGTAATAAAGCTCACGGGGATAATACTATTTTTTAAAAAGAATCTAATTAGACGTTTTTGTCTTTAAATAGCGGATTTCAGAAGTAAAAACTATCCGAAAAAGCATTTCGCCTTTTTAAAGGGAACTTATCGAATTTATCTAAGATATATTAAGCGAAACATTGTAAACTTTACGAATTGAATTTAGAAGTGATTCGCGTGGTGAGACAAATATTGACGAAGTTCATCTACGTAATGAACTCAGTGCTTTAGAATCGCATTCTCTTAATCAACCTGAAAAAAAAATTCGACTAAGTTTTGCGGTATGCAGTTGTGATTGAATGTCATATTTCAGGTACTTAAATTCACTGTTTGTATATTTTATCTACATAAATTCAAGTAAATGAATTTCTTCGATTTAAAATTAAAAAAAAGGATTTTATTATGAGATATTTAATACTAAGTAATTTACTCATCATTGTAAGTAAACGTTATGTTTGCCCTCTACTTAGTTTTATTTTTACCTATTTTCTTTACACGCCAGCTAGTCAATAAAGTTAAACTCACGCAAATCTGCAAAAATGTAAATGTAACTGAATATAAAACTAAACGAAAAAAAAGCCAGGGAAAATTTAAAATTGCACGCAGGCACATACTCCCTCTCACTTATCATTTTATCTCAAAGGCTACAAATAGCCTGGAAAAATATAACTAATTGCTATAAGAAAAATATTAAGAAAAGAATAGCCACTTTCATAATAAAAATTCAAAAACAATTATGGTATGAAATTATCAGTTAGAGGTCTCTTATAATGCGTGGGATCTCTCACAGTGTATCTCAAAATAGAAGAGAAGTTATTAGAAAATAAACACGATATGTACACGAACAGTACTTTGGCCCACTCATCGAAGTTATATTATGTAACATATGAGGGTTTGGTTATTACATACAATAATATATACGGTTACACACATACGCAAAATCTCACTAATAAGTACCGTGTTTTCTAATAAGTATTTTCTTTATATGTCCTGTCTTGTATGTGACTATTAAAATAAGTATACGAATTTGTCGAATTAATTTTCTAAAGATTTAATACATATTGATATATATGATGAATTTGAAAATAATTCATAAATTAGTTTAAATACCTTTGGGTTGAGAAGTACAGAATTTATAATGTCGAACACTCATAATATTGAAATCAATTTCAGTAGGGAAGGTTGTGAAAATTTAAATAAATATTTTCAATTTAAAAAATGTTTATGTAATTACTAAACTTCTTTTAAAAGTCAATAGTTTTTGCTTGTTCATTGAGTTCAGCCATGACCAAGAATTATTCTGTTTATCATCAATGACAAAACAAAGGTTTCTTGCTAACTACAATATGCTAAATACGAATTTCTCATTGTTTGTGAGATCCCAGATAGCAGCATCCAAGATAGCAGAATTATCATAATATTCGATTTTGCCTATTTTATGGTGCTGAATTCCTATATCATAATATTTTAGAAATCCAAAACCGCGATATCTTCGTCATATTTTGTCTATTATTACTTTGTCATATAGAAACTTTGCATGGCAAATCAATAAATTTTAGCAAGTTTATGTCAAATTTTTCACCCATTAATTTTCGGGTGGCCCAATTTTTGTTTTTTCATCCACATACATTTTTCATAATTGTTTTTACCATGTACAATTTCATGCATTTTTATCAATATTTTCCTTTAAGTTCTATAAATAAGGTTAAATCATACCAACATTTTATTCCTTATTATTAAATTACTACTTTTACAGCAGATTATGCTAATCGTATCTATGTATTTGCTACCCGAAAACTTGATGTTTGAATTCTGAGACTAGATCCGTACATCTCATTCCACGATCTCGTCTATATAACTCGCAGATGGGTCGTTAATATATGAAGTCACCAAAATAAGATTAGTTTAAAATTGAAATAAATGTCTTTTACTTACAAATTACTGAAGAAATCAAAATTCAAAATGAAATGAGAGACGCCTGTTTATTTATCAGGGTATTTGCTGGGTGGCTTAATAGTGAATATCAAATAAGTTAAATATTTTTTTTTTTACTTTTATACTTAATCAGTTGCAATGATATCTAAAATACTTCTTAAGAGTTATATAGCTTGTAATATTTACATCAAAGTTTTATTACTGGCTCGTAAAAGTGCATTGAAAAAAGAAAACTTAAACCACTATCATTAATGAAGACATTGTTTTTAGAACAAATTTTGATAATTGGTTTCTAAATACTGAAATATTCCTAAGATATCTCGACATGGAAAATAATTCCATGGTAAATCTTACTGCGTATGCATTCATACTATCGAACCAATTTCTTCGAAGTCTGCCTAACGGTTCCAAAGTGCCTGTATCTTGAAACAGTTTCAAATACTTGTATTTTCTTATATGGTCATTGTTTACATTATTAAATTAAAATATCATTATTTGACTATCTTTAGTTTTTTTTATTGTCGTTTACAATATGCGTTTTTAATTTTTTTATAAAAGCTTTCTTAATATTAGTTTCAATTTATCACAATACTGTTTTTTAGTGTTCTGTATTAGAAAGTTTGAGAGGAATTCAGTTATTTTCATTCGATTTTTTGCCCGTCTGTCTTCACACCAACACCCTTTAATTTTTAAATTATAAATTCTTTCTGCATAATATATGAAGATATTAATTAATACGATAAACCGAAGCTAGAACCGAATTATGGTGGAGCAATTTTTTTTTAATATTTGTACTTACGAAATATTTTTGGGGACAGAATTTTATGGTCGATTATAAGATATTATTTTTAATTATTTAATATGGTAATTTGATTTCAAGTCTAGTGGAAACTTATAAAAATATATCTCCATATTATTTCCTAAATTACATGAAATAAAAATGCAAAAAGCATCTAGCAAGTGTAGCTTACACTCAAAAGTGTAGCTTACACTCATAAATTTTGCTTGGAATAATAACAAATTAATTCCATTTTGATGAAAGAAAGAGTGTCTTCAAGAGGAAATTCTTTGCAACGTCTGAGTTATTCTCTTACGCTAAAATCGTGAAATGCTTGACAGATGGATAATGGAGACAATAGACATATGAGGGAGAAGAGAAGAGCCACATTAGAAGTCAAGAATTAATACGTACACTAGATTGTATGTTTGCAAAGATATTGCATTTCATCTATGAGGTTATGTCAGCGAGGCTCACTACTTTTTTCCTTTTTACTTCTTCCGCTCGTGTAAGCTTATTAGGAAATTTATTTATTTAGTGAAAAATAATCCGAAAATTCCCTAAATGTTCATATTTTTCTACGTATTTATGTAAATATGTGCGGAATATTGTTAGTGAAATTCACACCTATTCAACAGATTTATTGATTTTTTCCTTTGTTATCAATGTTAACCGGCGATCAAAAACCTCCCCTTGCCTAGCTTATTAAGTTCATAGTGAGACTTTGTTAGTAAATAAATAAAGAATTTAAAATTTGCTCACTTACCAGTTACATTTCGTTTAACCTATTGCAATTATACTAACCTTTCATTGTCAGTTTGTACATTTATTTTACTATGTTGTAATTGTTCGATTGTGTTACAAATTTAGAACATATGAAGTATTTGTGGTAAAATCACGGCTGAACAAAGTAATAACATAAGCAATTAGTTCGAAATTAGTTGTTTGAAGGACGTCCACACATGTACTAGAGTAAAATTCCATTGTATTATTCGGCGAAAAACAGCTCTCTCTGATCTACTATCCGCAAAATTATACTTTGTGTATGACATCAAATGTTAATTTTAGTTTTTGGTGACTGAAAAACGTTTGTAAATAACAAATGTTTCAAAATGATCAAATTTTTACCCAAATTTTGTTCAAATATCATGGTTTTTTCTTGAATAGTATTAGCAAGAGTGATATCTATTCAAGAAAAATGCATTATTTCGTCAATACTGGGACTTTATTAGATAAAATATTAGCATTAAAGAAGGAAAAATGCATTAAATATTTACTTAAAGTTTACATCTGGAAAACAACAATTTTGTTGACGAAAAATATAAGCATTGATTCAAAATATGTTAGATAGCTGCATAAGTTATGTTGGCCTACTTGTTAACATTATGCTATAGAGAATGATAACAGAAGAAAAAATTAAATTATCAATATCAAGAACTAGAGATTTGTAAAAAACAGGTTGTGTGTGTTCGTTACAAAGAGCGCGTAAGAATTTGTTTAAAGCAATCTTTAAGCAGAAAATTTATATTAAAATTATTATTACAACATGTTGAAATCACTAAACGCGTATAAATTTAATAACAATAAATTATTTATTCATTATTGTTATCTAAGAAAACATGCAACGTAAAATACACTAAATCGTTTAGAATTTAAATTAAATAATACGTAAGGTATAATGTGTGCAAAATAATTGGCCACTAGAAATAATGAGTTAAATATTCATGGAATCCTGGAAATGTGAATTTAATAATTGAAATGTTTAAAATACAATGAAAATTTAAAAGGGATAATGAATACAGTTCCACTGTCACTTTCAGATTGTGCGAACGTATATTCAAATGAAACATCGACCATAAAAGTAATTAACATCGGTCTAAAGCAGATAAATGCTCCATTCACGTGCATTTTGATTACCATCCTAAAAGATTTCCCTAAATGAACATGAAATATTTTATTAATTAAAGGCCCCCTAGGATAAAATGTGCTTTTGATGTGGGGGTAGTTAAAGCGAATGTACAATGAAGACTTTGTCTGTGCATATACGTAATTATTTGTTTATCATGACTTTTAAGCGCAGTTTTAGATATAAAGGAAAGGAAAACAATTAATTCAAATTGGTTGATTATGTTCAGAGGACTATCAAAGTGTTGCTGTGCAAGCTATCAAAAGTTAACAGTGACTTATCGGGCTGAATAAGTGATGATATGATGAAGTGGCCTCTATAAAAAAGTAGAAAGAAAAAAAAGGCCAAATACTAACATGAGTCTGATGTATATTTAATACTATCATGATAATTTCTTTGAATGAGTGTCTTTCTTGTAATAAGTATTTGCATCTAATATTTGCGTCAAATATACCTTTAACCGGAGTAAAAAACTATTATGTGATCTAAACCTTTAAACTGAATCGCGGTGCTAGTGTTGACAACTTCTTTTTCTTAGTTATTAAATCCGTACATTCGTGAATGCGTGTCGTGAATACCAATGAGCTTAACTTAATAGTATTAATGATAATTTAAATTTACAGATAAAAATATTTTTTTTAATAAGAAAACACGATTTATTTAAGTATTATAAACTTATTTCTGATTATATGAATAAACACTATAGTTTTCCGGAAAAATATTTTTAGAAGCTAAAGTATTATTACGAGTGAGGTTGAAGCGATATTAACGTCTTACTAAATATTTATATATGTATACTTATATATACGCTGTTTTCCTTGATGAAGTGGCTTCTTTACCAAAAAAATTCTTTCCGAGATAGAGTATACCTGATATTTATATCACTGATACAGGCTGTATAAAACATCGCAGAGATTGATTGAGATCAAATGTGAAATTGGGGCAAAAAATAAACAGACTCTCTTTTTAATTTATAACTTCAGTCAGGAAAAGTGCCTTAAATACGGCAAAATTATATGACATCCTTCCTTAGAAAGAAAAAGATCCAAGTTTACTTTTTCACTGAAACGTAAATCGATAATATATTGTTACGAATTTAATTATTTTTTCGAAGGATTGTGTTATTTTCTTTTACTAGATTTGACGTACCGTGTTACTACAAATTTTAATTTGAGAAAATGCGTTGCACGTATATATGAGCCTCAACCCAAATTGAAAGTTTTAACAATTTCATTTCTTGCTACACTTAATACAAGAATTTAACAACTGTCAATCACAATCGACCAGAGCGATCAGATCAAGAAATAATTTTTTACTGAGTTAAAATCACAAGTTGTAGAGTTATAAAATTTGAAGCAATATCAATAGTAACTTCTATACTCATAGATTTATATCGCAAATAAAATAACTCATAAATTATGGTTGATCCAATTCCATCAATGTTTATTCCAGTATAAGTTGCTATTGCATTTTCTCTAATAGAATAACGAGAACCCACTTAATGATTCAAATAGCTTTGACATAGACATTGTTACCACAAGTTTATAGTTAAGTTTCATACAAGTTTTATGGTCTCTATTAATTTTGGTTTTAAAAACTTATTTCAATAGCTAGAAGTTATTAGCAGTTAATTTGTGAGCGACAATTAATTTGTAATCAGCGTATTTATGAAAATGTAGCGATTTTTATACTTAAAAACATATTAATGAAATTCTATTCTTGGTATGGAAGCATTTGTCGACTGGATATATATCGATATCATTTTAATATTATATGAAAATTTATTCATTCGCAATAAAATTTTGTCAGAAATAAATTGCGTTATGCTGTATTAATTAAATATTTATTAACCTTTTTTAGAATTCCGCCTTCACTGATTCAGCTTAATATCGTTTTTTTAATTTTTTTTCTCCAACAAAAAAGTAAATATCTTCTGCACAAAATAATAAACTTTTCCTGACTGACGTTATAGATGCAAAAGAGAATGTATTTATTTGTTTGTCCCACTTTCACATCTGATCTCAATCAATCTCTGCGATGTTTTTGATTTATGGATCCTGTATCATTGACATAAATATTAGGTATAGTCTATCCTGGAAAGAAATGTTTGCTAAGAGCCAGTCACATTTCAGTGATTTTAAAACAAATGTAAGATATTGGTATCGTCAGTCAAAAGAATAACTAATTCGGCTTAACATGGTTTTTAATTTTTTTTTTGGTTGAAGGAAAAAAGCCTCACAACAAAATTATTATACGTAAAGTATTAACAATTAATTCTGTTATTTAATTATCTTTTAATATAAATATTTGAACCCACTGACTTAGCCCGTCGACATACCTCTTAACGATTAGTTCCTTAATATTATTGAATGGAAGATTCATGTCGTATTATGCAATAAGTAAAATTTTTTTACAATAATTTGGACTTCAAAGAACAACAGAATAAAAGATACTAAAAAATACAAAATAATAAAAATTCTTTAAACTTCTTTGGTAAAATATCGTTTATGAACGTAAATATATTTGATTTTCAGTGCGCTTCCTACTCAGTGGGTATTTAAAATCGGATCGATTTTCTTTTAAATGTGTTATTTTTCGATTTTCATTGTCTATGACCTCATATGTTAACAGAATGCTATGAACTTAAAATTTATTCAACACAAATTTCAAATTAATTCTTATTAAAATTGGTACAGACGTTGGGGACTTTAACGAACCTAAGAACAATCGTACAAACATACATACATTTGAACTTACATCAAAGACCTTTATAAGCACATGTATATACAAACTTGCGAACGTATAAGTTGTATTTAATTTTTGACTTTATCATAGTCAGTACTTCATTCGTGTATATACTCGTGCAAACAACCTACCTGCTTACTAATATCTTAAACACTTTATGCATTAGATCTGTGCGTATGTATTTACCAGTTTATTAATATTCTAATTATTTTATGTCTTTTATATACCTGTATATACTTTCATATGTTACATTTTTTGTTTCGAGCTTACATCAAGACAAGTCAAAAGGGCCAAAAGTTTTATGAATTTGCCTGTCGTCACTGACCCCTTCTATAAAAGTTTTCATCGCCATCTTCCGGTGCTAGAGGTAAACACTTTCGACCAAAAGAAGAATCATCCAAATTAACGATTAGACACTGGAAATGTAAAGAAAAATGCCTAAAAAATTTGTTTAATGCTTTTGTTTATACATACTTTTATATCTATTGAATTTTCCACTTTCTTACTTACCTCCAGACAAGTCCAACAAGTCCAAACCAGATACGTTTAATCCTCGTTACTAAAGGGGTCCTGTTTTTCATAAAATGCAGATTTATATCACCTTTAACCATTTCTAAATATTAAAGACTTTATTGTTAGATTATCATCGGACCTATATCGTCGAAATTTAATCACGGTATATGAGAGCCTTTCATTTTTAAATTATTCCATCGCGTACCTTCGATTCAGTTAGTAAAATTCTAATTAAACATTTCCCAAAAAAGTCCTTATAATCAGTTGATATTCACTGGAGATATGAGGTGACAAACACAAAGAGATCGATTTGGGAACCTTCCCCTTTTTTAAAGTCAGTTAAAAATTATCGCTTGAATAAATAAATTCCAAAGCGACTTTGATTTAAATTCAGTAAACAGAAAAAAGGAAAACGTTTAAATATTCTAAGCAGAAGGGCGCTTTTGCGCGAAGCTTTCAAGCCAGTTATCTGACTAAACTCTGAACTTAATATATCCTGTTAAAGTACTGTACTGTAATTTATTGCTCAGTAAGGGCTCGGATATGAATTATGCAAGGACATAAAATACGTTATTTTGTTGTTTTACTAAGAAAAAATTGGTATTTTATCATCCAGACATAATTTACGAACCTGGATTCAATTTAAAATAACTTAAAAATTTCCTAATATCTCCCAAGAAATTGCCTTATTAAATGAAAATAGTGAGAATGAATTCATCTTCTGGGTCTTTTCATCACTCTTCTTCCGGGTCTTTGGATTCATTCAATCTGAAAACCTGTTTTCCCTATTCAGTAAAATATTTTTTCTATTCAGTAAAAATTTCTTTCTTACCCAGAAATAACTTTTTATATTTTAGGGCTGCAAAAGAAAAGCCTTAAAGTTCATATTTCCTGTCACCAAGTTATTAATTACAAAACAGTGCTACCATTAGATTTGTCGTTCCAAAGTATTAAATAATGTCAAAACCTTTTGCGTCATTGGTAAATGGTACACCTGTCTTTATTGTTATATAGAGAGACATTGAAACGGGGAGAGTAATCACACGTATTTGCTAATGCAGCATTTCAATTCGGAATTAGTTACAGGTAACTCATAATGCAAAAATTATTTTATTTTTCACATGCATGCATAAAATGTTTTTTTCGTAAAAATATTTCATAAAACATACACTACTTATTAATTTAATATGAATATCAATTTTGACACTATACTCTTTCTCTATCTCTAAATATATTTTTAAAAACTCTCGATACTACTTGGCCGAATCATGTGCGTCGATACATGTTAGATTATGTAATATTTTTGGTGAAAGGATTTCTCTTATACATTCATAACCTAATAAACTACACATATAATAAAACCATGGAAATGGCGTGTGACAGACAAGCCAATTAAACATTTTTATAAAAAAAATAATTATAGTCAGTTACTTCCATGATGGACATCATACAAGGAAATGAAATGAAAAACATTGTTGTTGAACTTACTTCTGTTTTTTTCTCTCTTTATCTATTTGTTTGCTTGTCTGTTTATGTCGAAGTGAGTACTAAGGCAGTACTTGGAAGATGAAGTCAATGAAATAAAACACAAGCCCACGTAGCCAATACTGCATGAATTCAGATCTACGACATACTCTTTTATACACTATGAATACGACACCAAGAGTGAGAGAGCGAAATATGAAAGCCGAGATAGACCACAGTGACGAACAATCGCCCAGAGAGGTAGCGCATACCTTGTGAGCCCCGCGCCCCGCATAGCAGAGTCTACAAAATAGACCCCACCGCTGGCGCGTTTCACAGTTAGCCGTTGACCGCCGTAGAATGCAAAAGGAGCTCTTCTTTCATTGCGATGTGCGGGCTGCAGCTATTATTTGGCATTTTCATGAGCAATTCAATTTTTGAACTCATCTTTTGGGCTTATAATGTGTCAACATTTGGTAGATAGGTGTTAGTACAGCTTCAATGTATTTCTTTGAACACGAGTCTCACAAAAAACTATTACTAACCCAGTCTAGATGGATTTAAGAAAAGCATAGTTGTCGATTTGAAGTAATATTTCGTTTTTATTTCAATGCTATCACTTTACTCAACGAGAATATATGCGAATTTAATATATAAAATTCATTTACATCGCATTAATACAATAACAAATAAGTGTCTATTTCGTAACTTCGAGTGGTCCAAGGGACACTATAAATAAAATTGCGGTTGTGAGGGCCGCATCATAAAATTATTGTATGCAACTTTACCATCGATTTGTAATAGATCCAAAAAAATTTGGTTTTCTTAATTATTTTTTTTTATTAAAAAAAACAAATACACAAGAATATTATTGCTAGTTTTGGGGATGTTAGTTTTCACTAACTAGTATTTGAGAAATTCATGGTATTTTCACGCTAAAAAATATGTTGGGTAATATATATTCATACTGAACAATGACACTAATAGTTTAACAGATCATATATAATTGATGGTTACTTTTTTTACAAATATGTAATTTTGTGTGAAAATCTCGTAGTGCGCGTTCTACTTGTTCTCAATTTGTGTTTTACCACTTGAGGCATGTAACTTTGAAAATGGACAACTGTGAAGAATATATAAGCAAGATAAAGATCGTGAAATATGGAGTAGTTGGTAAAACTGTATAATTAATACACATTTTAATACGCCCCATTGGGTAACCTAACAATTTTTTTGATATCTAATTTGACAGAAATATTCATTAGTACGTTTGATAATTTATGTTAAAAAGATAAATAGACTGTTTAACTTTCGAACTCAGTTAAAAAGTATTTAAATTATTTAGCCATATTAAAACAAACTCGCGTTTCGTATTTTATGAGCAATCATTCAAACCATCATCAAATTCGCCCTCTCATAACAAAATTTTATAGATTGGCTGTGTAGATATTACATTTAACGGTGTATTTGCGTATTTCTGAATATTTTTATGTGTGCAATTATTTGCCATATCTAAACAGAATATACCTCGCTATGCATAAGAATTTGGTTTTTCAACTAACTCAGTTGGAATAATTCTACACAAGAACTTGTGTCTTCGCCCATATAAAACCCAATTAATATAGGACGTTGAGTTAAGTGTCATAGGTTACAGCAAGTGTTTGTTGACTGGGTATCAGCAATCTGTAATTAACCCCGGCAAAATTATTTTCACTGACGAATCACGTTTTGAACTAGACGGCTTTTCAGACAATTAATATACATGTATGGGCTGAAAAGAATTCATAAGAGATCATGAAGTATCCATTGCAACCGAAAACAGCACTATTTATGTCGGCAAGCGTTGAGGACCGAGAATTATCTGTCAGTGAACTAAGGAATAGAAAAGCAATAACTATTCGGGAAAATATTAAATCGACGTGCCAAACTTTGCAAGCCAAACTTTTCAAGTAAAGGAGTTGATGAGATCAGACAATTTTTAGCATTAATTTTAATTTTTAGCATTAATTTGGAAAATGTTTAAAATTTTGTATCGTTATTATAATTTTATTAATTTTGTTTTCTTTTCGTAATTGTTGGCTGCATCAGGTTCAATGGTAGACGCTAAATATTGAGATATATTCATGGCAATATGCTTGTTCACTGTGTCAATTTCAAGTTTCGAGTTAGGATTTATCATCAAAACGACGCCTTTGGGGAATGTTTATGGACATTTGTTTGTGATGGAATCGATTATTATCAAAATATTGCTATTGACGTGAAATGAGGATATACTGTTTTTGGAAAATGTAAGAAATACGTACATTTGCACTTAGCGGGATACTTCTTACTTTGTGTGTATTTTGATGTGCCGTACCTCTAAGGGAACCTTCATAGGAGAAGATACGTGTCTGCCCGCTAACCCGTCTGTCACACCCATTTTTTCGTAGAAATGGTTTAAGGGAAAAACTTAAAACTTGGAGTAATGATATAGCATATCTAGCATATATTTTAATAGTTAACACTCGAAAGTACTTATATAAAAAAGTAAAGTGGGAAAATAAAGCAACACATTTCTTCTTTTTTTTTAGATTTTATCATACGTGGTAAGCACAACATGATAAGATAAAATCTATTTGTTTCAGAATTTTATATGGGATTCTTCTAGAGATGTTGTTGAAAAGGCCCACCAAAATTAGGTCTGCTTTTCAATTTCCAAAATGAATACAACCAAAGATAACAAAAAAACAGTTTTACTGGTATTTTATCCTTAAAATTACTAGAAAGCTACACAGTCTTTGAGAAATTATTGGATACCAATAATATATTTACTTAACGAAAAATAGTTTTAATATTTGCAAATATTTAATAGATACATCACGTACATTTTAAAGTTTACATATTAATGCAGAAATGTATAAGAAACAGTGCGAGTTTTCTCGTACTTGGCAAGTTTTTTAAATGTCAATATCACGTTACGTCCTAACAACCCCAATGCTAATCGATCATTATCAATACTCCAACATTATCATAAAGATCACGTCTTGATTGGCTAACGATATGAGAATTATAATTTAACTACAATTAAACTTATTTAACTTCCGACTAATAATTTTATTAAAAATAATTGAAATTACACATTTTTATGGTTTCGTAAATAAATGAAAAACGAAATTCTCATAAATTTTTCATGTACGTCTCTCTGAAATAACAGTATCGCAATTCTTTTAGTTTATGACTATTATTAGAATAAAAATGAAGACTGTTTCTTACCTGCCTACTGGCACCCAGTCACCCGTGCTATAAATACTTATCTTAATTCCAACTTTGGAATTAATGCCTTTGCTAATTTAAATACTATTTTATCTCCCTAACATTATTTTGCCTGTTTAAGTATCTTAACCCGTAAAATGACCTCAAGATTTGTTTACACCCAATTAGGTTAAATCCTGTCAATCTACAAAGAATGTTATTAGCCGGATTTAAGGAGAACGACGTCATTACCAATTAATATTATATTATTTTCACCGCGTAATGTCACGTTTTACGTCCTAGATTTTGGACCAGCCCAAATTTATGTCAGAATATTAGTCTGTATATTTCTCATTTATCATTATGTATTTATCAATATGATTGAGATTAATATTTGTTAATCTATATATTTACATGATTTACGAAGATATTGAGTGGTTGATGATAGATCAACACATCTTCATTTCCAACTCTTTGCTAATAATGTTACCTGACAATAGAGAGAATAATGAAGGCGACTAGCCTCCGCTGTCACACGTGTTTCATCGTAACACGCGTAATTTACTTCCAACAAATCTCTTATAATATTAAATAGCAACAACAGCCCTGTTTTAGATGGAGCTAAATTTATCATATTTCAATTAAAAATATTTTAATCAGTATTATCTACTTAATAATTATCTATTGCAAATCGTATGTTATATTATCAAAAGGTTTTGAGGGATGTAAGTACAGTCAATTTATTAGTGTTCAAGTCACAAACTAATTCGTGATATAGGTTTATATTACATAATACTATTTCATGATTTACGCTTATGTGGAATATAATGAAATTTTCTGATGCTGTGGAAGCCACATTTCTAATTTACTAGAAGCCACACTTTACACAAAAAAAAAATTACAATTAAAATTTAATTTACTACTACTATAAAATATTTAACTTATATTATTGACTAGCGTGACCCGTGCGAAGTCTTCGCATTATTTATTCTATTATGAAGCTCAGATGACAGATCAAACAAATATTTTACTAAAATTGACATATAGAGGCGCAAGTATCAAAAGCATTGAGCTAAAGCGCCACTTTATTTATACGTGAGTGGTTTTGAAATTAAACAAAAATTTTACCGACCGTCAATCATATTGACGTTGAGCCGTTAGATGACAGCATTGCTGTTTTGTGTATATAATTTTAATAATTAATTAATTTGCAAAAACAATAGCAATAATAATTTTTTTAGTTGTGGATGCCGGTAGAGCAAGCAATTATCTATAAAATGATATATAATTTATGTGGATTAGTTGTGAGGTTTTTTCTAAAAAGGTGTAACATCTTAACCTTAGCGTATTAATATATATGATGATGATGATGATGATTATGATGATGATGATGATAATATACATACGTTTATTTTCGATGGTATTGAGGTTTGTATGAAGAACAATGAATTAATTGAGAATTAAAGTGATTATCTTGCGGTAATAAATTTCTGCAATTCTTTTATCAGTACAGCTGAATAACAAATAAAAAAGAAATGAAAATATGAAGAGTTTCTGCCGCATTTGGACAAATTAAATTTTTAATTATTCAATATTAAGTTTTGTATATAAATTATACGTAGTTAAAAAAAGATTGAACCGGTTTTTTAATCTAAATCTAACTTTAACCCAGGTATTCACACCCATAGGTAACCGTATGTTTAAGTACACAACGCTACTAGCAATGTATTTCTATACGGAACAAAGTGAATTTCTTTAGAAAGAAAAGACAGTTACCAAAATACAAATATTTTAATGGTTAGAACAGTGAATCAAGCTGATAACATTCATGAAATCACATATAGAAAATTTCTGCATAAAACAAAGATGAAATTAAAATGTACAAATTCTATTGTATTCAATACTACTAAGCAATGACGTTATTACCAAGCTACAGGGCTGCGAGTGATTATAACTAGCATTGAATTTAACATTGTTTTGATTCTTACAGGCAAGGGTTTCAATATCCATATTCATAAATATTCAATACGAGTAATTCAACAAAAAAAACCATTTGCAAATTTATAAACCTTGTCTTATTTGTTATTTAAAATTAATCTTATCTTCTCTTCGAGTCCCATCGTTTCAAAATCCGTTGTTCGAGGTTGTTAAATGTAATGTATGTAACAGAATTTGCATTTCCCGTCTATGTTTAATGATAAACCTGGTTTAATTATAAATCTTAATTATCAGTATTAAAATGAATTTGAATTTAAAAACACCGGAGGCGTTACTTTTTTAAAGATATGCAATATAGTTTTGTTTCGGCGTTCTTTACACAAAACTCACATACAACCCATGATTATTTACTGTTATTACGTATATTAAATAACATATATATTAAATATACTTTCGAGGAGCTGACGAAATATTACAGATGGAAAAGTTCCGTCATCATCTTAAGTAGAGCACGATGATTAAACTTGTCCAACTCGATCATAGCGGACCGAAAATTGAGTTTGTATGCAATTTCGATAATGGATTGTCATATGTGTCGAGTGCGGTTCGGCGATAAAGTGTTCGGTTAAATATGCAATATGCAGTTAAATATAAATTTGTTGAGAATTATTTTGATGGTAGCTGATGACCTCTCAATAATAATATAATAAGAAAGAGTTTGTTCGATAAAGAAGAAAACAATCGAAATAAGTTATACATATTTTTATGTTCAACAACCAAAGATTCTCTTTAAATTTTAATAGGTCAATTTTGTACACGAAGTTATATCTCTTTGATTAATTCTTTGTTGATACGTCATGTTACATTGTTTTATAATTTTATTAAAAATATGATATTGATGAGCTAAATACAAATTCACGGGTTTTAAAAAGTTGAAAAGCTTTTTAATACCTTCTGAACTTTCAATTTATGAAAGTAATATAAAAATTTAAAATCAGCAAAAACTTCTTCTTGATGGTAAAATATCCTACTACTACATCACCACACTGTTAGTATCATAGGATATTTTTTGTTTTCTGGCAAAAAATGTGTTTAAATATATAATATTAATAAGGCATGCATGCATTTCATAACCAGAGATTGAAATTTGGTTATTTTCCAAGACTACATTAACGGTCTCATAATTAAAAGTAAACTTAGGTTTAAATATTTTACCACGTCCGAATTTTGCTTTTGACTTGCTTGTCATTTTGAGAATTATGTAATTTATGGCAAAATTGAGTTTTAATGAAACATTTTCTTATTAGAAAGAAAAAAGAAAAAAATACCCAAACCGCATTAGAATGTTGTTTTTTTATGTAGGCCCATCGGAAAGCAAGTGTTAAATGGAAACATTGTATGGAATTTCAGGCAGTGTTCCGATTTCTTTGAGATAAATTGAGTAGACAGTAAATAGAATCTATGATGACGTACGCTATATTTATTGAATACTTTTGTGTCTGTAAATCATTCTCGTCTGATAGAAATATTTTTAAAGAATTAGTTGTTTTTCGCTGTAAGTGTTGCAAAGTATTAACAAAATAAATTCCACGCTTTCATTTGAGTACTGTTACGATATCTCCGTATGAACGAATTGAACTATCTATCTTACTATGGTTGACTGGGATGAATAACTTTTATTTTCTGTGTCGCATTTCAGTGAGATATTACGACCATATATGATTTATTAAGTATGAGTATTATTAAATGTAGAGTAGACACTTTAGTCAGTATATATTTTGCATTGAATTCTTTTTAATTATTTCAACCCTCAGGGTTTGAAATGATGCGGAAAAATAGAGCGCTATGTGGTTCCTTTGAGATGCATATTGTGTTGAAATTAATTGTTTTAGGTAACAGTTTTGTGGAACTTAAAGACTTGAAGTAACAGTGGAAAGTTAATAAACTAAGCTAACAAAAAATCTTTCGGAATGCTACGAAAATAAAAACACCACTATATATATGTACATATATATATATATAACTCATGGTAATTTTTTTGTTAAGCATGAACTACTTATTCATTAAAGCATTCATACATGTCCTTATGGGAAATTAAAAATGATTGCTGTAGAACAACCACTGTTAGACCTGGATATCATTTTTGAATTTATTTAATTATTGCAGCATTTAAATGAGGATTAAGTCAGTCAGTTATTTTAAGTATACTTTAATTATTACTTTAGAAAATTTAGGTGTCTTTTTTGAGTATCACATTTTCAATGATCAAAGTCAGAAATATTTGATTTCTCAATTGGTTTTTACTATTTGCTTGCTTGAATAAAATAATAGGATGAATATTAGGGTCTAGATTATAATAATTATTTGATTTTCAACTGAGAAAACTGATTAAAAGTTTGGTGGCTCATAAGCAGTTGAGTTATAAGTTTTTAATTAAAAAAACTATCACTTACGAAAGATTTCACTCTACGTAAATTTATATATTTTACCAAATTTTTCAAAGAGGTTCGATTTTATTTGGTGATTATTTGCTACTTTTTATAACTTTTCTCGGATTTATCTAGACATTAAAAACAATTTTAATCCTATTTATAATAAATTTGGTCAGAAAAACCCATATATTATCCATTTAATGTTTAAAGAAATATTAAAGCTAATATTACAAGTGAGAGCAGTATTTGAGGACACAGATGGAGTAAATCACATAATTTAGCCTCATCTAGTTGAAAACACGAAGCTTTAATTTCTTTTAGTTTTTTATAAATCTATGTGATATGAATAAACACAATCACGTAATCACGTAAGTCTGTATTATAAAATATTTTTCTTTACGTGTTGTCCCTTTTTGTACTAAAATTATTTAAAATTGTTATGAGAATAATATGTTCTGCTCTTTCTTCTTTTCATTAATTTGTTAAATTATATATACAAAGTTTATTAAAAACTCTGCATTGTTACGCTTATCCTGAAATGTTTTCTCTTTATAATCAATAATAAATTTGGGCATAAATGTAGAAAATAAATTTTGCCCAATGTTTTTAAAATGCGGTTAATATAAATTCGTCATGTGGTAGAATTATCAGCCGTTCACAATTTATCCTGATATCATGGGCTCCTTCAAAACTTGCGCGTAAATCCGTGTCGTAGCATTACGTTGTTTACAATTTTTTTTTTAAATATTTAAATTGCCTGCGCTTTCAATAGATAATAGAATGTCATGTATCTTCTTAAAATTTAATTCAAGAAACATTTCAATATTTATTTTATATGTATTTGAATTTTGAGGATATTTTCTTGTTTTAAATACTCCGCAATATTTTATATTCAAGTTCAAGATGTATATTATTAGAAGAAAATAGTACTGTCTGTTCATAATATTTTTTGCCTGGTTTGCTGGTAGGGTATGTAATTGGTAAACAGGAAAAACGAAAATTTATTCACTACACAATTTATTTCAAGGTGCTTAATTTTTTTATTTAAGAGAAAAATAGAAACTAAACAGGAACCAAAAAAAAATTTTATCATTTCCAATTAAAAATATAGATATAGTCCCGTGTGTGTACGAACTTCATTTTTATCAATATAAGACCTTTTCTCCTAAATTTTTTCTCTTTTTAGCGTTGCATGCCTGAAAGGTCTGAACAAAAACTCATTGTTGCATCAACATCTTCCGGCAGTCTGTAGGTCTGTATCAGGAGCTTTTAATACTTAAGTGAAATAAGATAACGACTTGAAATTCACATATAGTGTGTAGTTGCTTGACATTAATATATTCCTCTCTATCATTAAACGTTGGTTGCCTCTAAATATTTAAAAAACTGCTGTTATTTTAAATAATATTTTAGACGATAACTTATTATAGATACTTTAGACGTCAAGGAAATTTTTTTATTATTTTTTATGACCGTGAATTTCATCAACAGAGGCGATATTTATGCCAATTTAAAAAAAAATGTTTTACATCATGTGTTTTAAATTTTTTGTCGCAAGTAGGCGATTGTTATATTCCAAAACGTAAAGTATTTATCATACATGTAAGACATTTTATCTTATACCGAGAATTATAACTTATTCGGAAAAATCAATGTATTTGTAATTAATAAATATTTTAAAGATAAAGTTTTCTGCAGTCAACAGTGAATTGACTTGTTTTCAAAGTTTAGAAAACTTTAAAACAAAAATTTACAATATATTTATTACAGTCAACATATTTCATGGATGACAAAGTAGATCAAGCTATAGAACTGACAGACAAATGATGGATATGTATGACTTCTATACAGTTTGCAAAATAACAAACCAGACACATCTCATATTGCGAAATATCTTATTGAAAATAATCCTCACCCTCACACCAACAATATTAAAATAAATATAAAAAGCAATAAATTGAACCTCCTACAGACATTAGAAATGTTAGACATATAAGAGACATCAACGTTAATATATTAAATTAACAACTCAATACACAATATCTTCTAGATATACTATAGTTAGACAACATTGATACTGCACAATTAAATGAAACTACGTGATGTAGTATTATTTCTACTTTCTTTAATTTCTTTACCACGACCTAGGTTTCGTTGTATTACAACATCTTCAGGTGGGATATTAGCAAGGATATTTATTATATTTTAGAAATTTATACAATGTACAATTATTTTAGTGAGGGTAATAAATTAGTTTCATGTTATTCTATAAGGATATACAATGCAAAGCATTCTGGTGTATATAATCAACTAAATGGATGTTATTGTAATATATTTATACAATGGCACGAGCATCTAATGGTTGGAATAAGGTTATGTAACTAATTTTACATATCTTCCACTTTTTGTTTTATTTTGTGATACGTCTCGTTAGATATGTGACCGGGCTAAACTATTTTAAGTGAACTGCAGTATCAATATTGAATATATTTGGCAAGGATATCCTTGCTAATATCCCACCTGAAGATGTTGTAATACAACGAAACCTAGGTCGTGGTAAAGAAATTAAAGAAAGTAGAAATAATACTACATCACATAGTTTCATTTAATTGTGAATAATGAATTTCTACAAAATTAACGCCAAATATATTCAATATCGTTTCTAGACGTCAATTTTCTACTATTACAGATTTTTTAAATCAGGGCCAAGTGGAAGCTTAGATGTTCCCGACGCCTCTTTTCTCTTATTATTTCTCTTATCAACTTATTTATCTCGCTTAGATGCACACCCATAAGCACATGGTATGTATTTCTGTTTGATTAAAATAGATTCAGTTAAAATATGAACCGATACCGATGGCCCTATCTCTTTCTCATTTACCCGCACACACCTATACACGGACACATAAATGCCACATTGAAATTGGCAACGACCCCACAAAACTTCAACAGTAGCATAAAGTCTGTGAGAAAATTTTGTTTTACGATTTTTAATGCTTATGATATCTCATGGTATCCAGAATGTCACGAATCTAAAAAGAACTTATATATATCAAATTTATATAAATTGAAACAAGCATTTTGGACATTGAACAAACCTAAATAGTTACTGATATGTCAATAGCATTAACCTGTTTTAGTTCCACCACAGTCGAATAATAATATATACTATTAATCTGATTAAGTATATCTATTCAGCCATGAATAGCATTTATCCGGTTATGTTCTGTCGGATTTAGCATGAAACAGTCGGTTATCAAGAACAAATGACAGCAAAGCTTTGGAAACAGAAAGAAATACAGAAATGGAAAGATTAAGATAATATTAAAGAATTACGTTACCTTTTACCTAATTATTTATCATGTGTTTACGTCATACTTTTGTGTCTACCCCTATATACGAACCCAAAGAACTTAATAAAAACAAGGTAACCGAGTCTAAACACGGTTAAACTACTTCTCACCATTAGGGGTTAATGTCATCACAAGGGGTCCGTCATCTAACTCTAGCCACTAATTTTGACCAAAAGAAATTCAAAATTCATATAATTCATTATATTCATTGCCATTAACGATTTCCTGTCACTATTTGCGACCGACGACAAATCGATTTTGGGTTAATTTGACTCGTTAAACCAGTAGAATGTGACTAAACTTCACCCTTTCATCATTTGAGACCGATAACCCATTTTACTCGTCAAGATAAATCAAATGAGCTTACAGTCAATTCTGCCACTATTTACGAGCGATGGCTAATGGGGGTTAAGTCCATTTGACTGTTTGAAACAAGTCAAATAAGTTTAGACTCGTTTAATATACTGCTTACCATTGAAGAGTCCTGTATGTTTGTAGAGTATCATTGTAGAGTGTGTAAGAGTACCGCCTACCGGCTTCATTATCCAAACTTGGATATCACTTTTAATTAATAGACTCGTTAAAAGAAGTCGAACAAGCCTAAACTCGACGAAACTTTTCACCATAGAGTGGTACTGTCATCAACTTTCGACTCCATCATTAGACTTGTAAAAGGAGAATGAATTTTTTAACTTAAATATAGCACCAGTGCAAGACCCGAAGTAATAATAATTAGTTACTCTCGCTTACATTAGAAGAAAATTATTTTAATTATTATATTATAATTATTTTAAACCACACTATTCATTTTAAAAGAAGATATATGCGAGACGTAATTCACCTTTTTAAAAATATCATCTTAGAAACTTTGCTTAGGAACATATTTTGAGGCTGCCTGAATCCTTGAAAACTGGACAGAAAAAAGTCGCCGAGTATAATCAAGTATAAATCAACGCTTTTACATTAAACACACACTCTTGACTGAGAAAGTTTGTTGTCATGTTTTTACATTTTGAAAAAATACAAACTTCAGATAGGGCAACCAATGAGAATATCGCTTAATAATAGCGACATAGAATTGTAGTGGCCTCTTGTACGTAGTTTATGAAATCTCGTCTATAAAACGTGTTCATGGTGAGTTCGCGTGTCAAAACTTGCTTTCTCACTACGACATTCGACTTTGTTGGCACAACTTTTGTTGCGTCTTTATTTTTTAGTCAAAGAAAATAAATGTTAGCGCACTCGCAGCTAAATTTATCTGGATGGAAATGGGAGAAACTGCAATACGGTTATTTACTTTCATGTGATATTTCGACAAATTTGGCTGACAAAGTGCTGATTTGGCTTTTAGATTTCTACGCACCAATTAACAGTCTAGGTAAAAAATGTTTATTATTTCTCTAAATCAAATTTTGCAATAATTATTTGTCAAAATATCACCTTGGAAATTATTTAACATTCGCAATTTAATATGAAATTTTTTGATTAATGAAGCGACGTACAAAATTCTTTATAGTGGATTATTAAACACCATATCGCATGTCTTACTTATATAAATTAATATACTTATCTTAGGTATATGTATCTCATTTAATTAAGTATATGTATCTTATTTCATTTAAGTGTGAATAATTCATTAAGTATGAATTTGAATACAGCCTTTTTTGAAGAAAAACTTGTTAAATAAATTTATGGTTTCGTTTTAGTAAGGAAGACAAGTGTGAAAAATTATATTTAATCTGACCTGGTTTTATGCTCAGTTATCGGCGACATATATTGTAATAAGCTTTAACCGTCAGAGTGCCGACGAGCGCCATCGCGCTCATTCGCGTACTAACTAAATTTGCCACGCTCGCGATGGCGCTCGCGAAATCAGTTACTGTTTAGCGCGCGGTAGGGGAGGTCGCTCGCACATATCGCTAATTTTTTATCTTTCTACGTGTTACATAAAGTTCAAATTATAATATTATGTACAAGTACTATTGTATAAATTACTATTAAAAAATACCGAAAATATTATTAAAATTGGATAATTTTTGGAAGATACAGTTTTTTTTCGAGACAAGGGTAAATGACATAAAAAACAAAATATTTCTTTGGCATTTTTAAGTATGGCACTAAAACGGTTAATATTTAAATACATAATGCGGACATATTATTGCAGGAGCAATGTTTTCCTCTTAGACAAAACATCGACTAAAAATATATTGTGTTGTGGAAGACTGCGACAGATTAAGATTTAGATAGGAAACTTCAAAAAAAAAATAGCGAACAGAATAACAAAGCAAACGGAAAGCTAACAAAAATAATGACAAGTAATTTAAAACCTTACAAAAGTTATAAAGAATAAAATTATTTGACTGCTGTTTGCTTTAAAACAGCATTTTAGTTAAAATAAACAAAAAATTAATAAAAGTTATTTTTATTTATCTCTTTGTTTCAGAAAAAAATTATGTGTATTTACAATCCAGTATAATTTATTCGCACGGGAAGTTGTTGTTAAAAGTATTACGTATGAGTGAGGAAAATCTTAATCGTCTTTCATCTGACCTGGTGAGATTTGAAACCAAAGGCGCGCGTAATGCGTCGTAGAAAGTAACAGATAAAGCTCTATTTTCATTGTTTTTTCGAAAGAAAGACCTGCAGATTTCTTACAAATTTTTTGTCGAAAATTTAATCGATAGAAGTTTGCGATACTGTGATCATCAATTTTATGAATGAATTTTATTTGATTAATGCCGAATGTTTCAATTTTTAACAGTAATTGAAAAATAAAAACATATTATATTTGTATACATGAAATGTTTCGTATAAAATGGAATAAATGGACGCAACTTTAAATTAGATTAGTCCTCGATGAAACTAATAATCGAAGTGTGAATTACATAGAGTACGACGAAAAAATATATTGAACATAATTCAAAGAAATAGTGCCGCTTCACTCTTATAACACAAATAGCATTTTTATACATTTTTATTAGCAAGATTTATGAGGGTTAACCGTTTTCATTTAGATTTATAAATGTACTTGTTAAAAATATCTACTCATAGAGGGCATAATTTTAAAACGTTCCAATTTTCCTTTTACGTTGAATTATTGAACAAATTAAGAAAAATTGTCGAAAGCAAATGCAAAACTATCATTTATTTTTAAAGAGATTAACACCAGAGGGAAGTAAAGACAAAGGGATTAAATAAATATTGCTAAGTATCATCATCTCTTATCTTTTGAAAATGTATTTTCTGAAAACGGTACTTTACAATATATGTATTATAATGTGAAAAATATATTTTAAAAATAGTTGTTACGTAAAATATATTTTGGCACATTACCTCTATAAATAATTTTTTCGTCACAGGAAATTAAGATGTTGGTATATTAAATAAAATGTTTAGAATATTTAATAATAAAAGTATTCACTTTCATATTTTTATTCTCGCATTATAAACAAAATTATAAAACGCATTAAGCTATTAGTCAAGATTGAAACTAACATTATATACTTTTTACATTATATTGATAATTTCTCTTTATATAATATGAATTCGGTGTTTTTCAAACACTTTTAAAGGCACTTAAAAATCATTTGAAAATAATGTTTATTATATGAGTATATAATATTTTTGTAAGTAAAAGAAGATTTATTAAAATGTATAAAAGTTTACGCAATATTTTTAATTTTGTAGAAGTTAGGCGCAATAAAATAGATAGGTTATGATCCAAAGATTTTCGATTGGGAAAAAGTATGGAGTAATAAAACCTAGAGGTACTGAATTAAATATTTCAAAATACATGTTTGGTTGTACAATAAAATGAGTAAACATTTATTTTGATAGTATCACAAAGCTGATTATTACGAAATTAAATATTTCGACCTGTAATAATATTTAATATAATGCTTATACTACATTGTAAAATTTTGACATAACTTGATATTTAACCATATTGTAAAATTTTGGCATAACTTGATTTACTTTAGTTTTTATTTATTTCGGAAGCACAGTCCAAAAAAATAGTTCTAGGAACATTTAATATTTTTTATTTATTTTCATGATATATGAATCAACTAAAGAGAGTGGAGCTATAAAAAGATACGGCTATGATACATGTTAATTGAGGACGTTTTTTTAAATTTATATTACATTCAAAAACTTACAGAATTTAATCATTTTTAAAGAAAAACTTAAAGAAAATTATTTATTTTTAAAACAGGAATAAGACATAAAAGCAGTTAACCAGTGAGGCACGACATGGCTATCGCTAATCGTTTAGATCTCAATAACAAGAAACGGAAAAAATCAAAACAAGTAATAACTTATTTACTTTATACCGAAACATTTTGTTTTTGACCGAGAATAAAAACTGGGAATCTGAGATTTTGTTTCCTTGGAATAGGTGTAACCAAATCATGGCTAAGTATTTGACTGGAAAAAGTACCCAAGTTCAGTTAAATAAAATTTGTTTGTAAACTGTAAACATAAATTTTAGTTTCTTTACGCACAAATTACGAGTATTTTGATTAGAGATAATTTTGGTCTTAAAAGATTTCTTCAAAAGTTCTACGATTATAAATGAAGTATAAAATACGGAAATCTTAACAACTCCTTTTGTATCTTCGTATTCAGTTAATCTCCGAACAAAATTTAACGTTCTTATTCCTTGTGAATTTTTACAATTTGTAATCGAGTCCGCCGTCTGCGTTGTTCATAACGGGTATAAGTTGAAATCAAAAGAAAAATTGTTTTTAATGGCTTATAAATAATGAGTTTGTGACTGCGCCTCGGAATTCAATTTTCTGCTCAGCAATTGAAAGTAATGAAAGGGTCCGATAATAATTTTGCTACTGCATTGATGACTAATAATTTTGAATTGTAATGTAATAAAAGTATCTGGTATGTATATTACATTCCAAGGTATGAATAATTTGAGCTGTAAAAAATCAATTAATATTTCATGCACAAAACATAATTAAAGTTGTAAGTTTCATATTTCTTGAATTTAACTCTATATTAATCTAGGGTTTTTTTCCTTTATCTAAATATTTTAATTAGTAACAACTTTTCTCCTTTAATTCGTATTTTAATGTTGAACTAAAAAATAGCCAATTATACAGCTATGTTAAGCAAAATTAATTTTACAATATTTGTTCTACAATTTTTTATTGATTTCATTAATAACTTAATTAATAATACCAAGAGTACGTATACAAACACCTGAAATATTCAAACAACGTAAGATGAATAGTCATTGGAATACTGAATACAATGTACAAACAAGAATATGTTTTCATTTTTCTAGCTATTCAGTAAAAGATTGGACACGCGTAACCTGAAAGAGAAATGAAATATTTAGCTGTTTTTTGGAAAAGCAAAAACCTTCTAAATTTTACTTTAACCTATTCGTCCATGATATTTATAACATTTAAATACAACGTCATTCTATTTCGATTAATAATTCTTTGAGAAATGGCACATTTGATTGTATATTTCAGTCTACTCTTATACAAAAACGTCAGTAATAAAATAGTTAATATTATTTTTTCCCATGTTGTATGCAAATAGTAGCTAAAGATATAAATAGATCGTGAAACAAAATTACTATTTATTACAAGTGTGCTTACCACTACTTATCAGAAGTTTTTACTAGAAGATGCCGCTGTGTTATGCATATAATAAAATCAAATTTAAAATTAAAAAATGCTTGTTTAATATTTCACATAAACTAAAAGGCGTTCTAAGTTTTCTTTATTTTTTAAAAAATGTCTTCCACTATTATCAATAATTTCAAGAGGGAAATTTGTACTGAGAAATATTTGAATGCAGATTAACCAAAGGCTAAGCAGACTTAGTTCATTAATAAATAACTTTACAACCATATAACAAATCGCTACAAAATTTGGTAAGCGTATATTTTTTTAGTAATGCTTAGTTTTGCTCCCGAAATGTTAATACAACGAAAAAGGTGTTTGAGCATCCATTATTCAATAAAACGGCAGGGAATATATTTCTAAAATTTGTATGGACACAGTACTTGATTCAACTTAATATATGGCTCACTTTTAACTTGAAAAATTACTCGATTCTTAGATGATCGAACTCGGTGTTTTAAAGCTCTGTACCTGAAAAGGTAAAGGACCCTATCAGATCACTCACATGTCCGTTCGCCTGTCCGTATGTCTATGTATCCATTTATGCGTCCATGAGTCGTTTTTATCAAAAACAATTTATAGTGGAAACTTGAAATTTATTATGACGGGTGTTATGATAAAACATGTTAACCTCTTCATATCTCAATGGTACATATTCAAAAATATATACATGGGGACATTTCTAGAAATATTAATGAAAATTTTACCAATTTTTTTATACGACGGCATAGTGCCTTTATATAAAATAATTGGTCACAAATAAAGATGTTTTGATTTACCAGTTATTACGAGCGCTATTTTAGTGAAAAAAAATAATTTCTTTTTTCAAATTTTTTTTTCTTTACTGGCACATATTTGAATAGCTGTCGTATATGTTATAGTCATAGTCGAGCTGAAGTTCTATTATATTACAGAATATATACGCCACCTTTCCAAAAATAAAAATTATCATGCACGGTTATAGTCAAAAAAGGGTTTTTTCTTTTACTCTTATGTCCTGGCACACAAACGATTTTTATCGTAGGTTGCTGCTTAAACTGTAGTTTGCTGCTCACTTGTGGCAGCCGTTATTTATTATTTATCATGTGGACGATACTTATTCAAAAGTCCTCGATCCCCTGAGCAACTCGGTAAACTCTTTATGATAATATTGTCATGATCATTGAAGCGGATAGGGATAATGATTAATTAACAATAATTATTTTATTATTAATTAACAATAATTATTATATTTTTTGAAAGTGATGAAAATGTTAATAAAATAAAATTAAATTAAATTCGATATTTTTTACCCTCCTTCTATCTATCAAAAAAATCCTAGTGAAATATTTGTGTAAAGGCATAATTAAGGGTTTTTATAAGAAAAATCGAAGGTAGGGATATAAAAATAATTTTTTTTTTCCTAACTAAAATAGTGCATAATAATTTTTATTTTTTAAAAGTGGCATATATATTCTAAAATATATTAGAACTTTAGCTCGACTATAAAATATACCGCAGCCAATTAAATATAAATAGCCAATAAAGAAAAAAACTTTTTTTTTTAAATGATTCCTTTTCATTACAATAGCGTGCGTAATGACTGGTAAATTTACAAAACATCTTTATTTGATACTACCTTCGTATAAAAAAATTGGCTACCCTAAATTCGTCGGGGGCCGCTACCTTAAGATTATGCCGCCATGCTTTTTGTGAAAGAAAACAACGTTACTTGAAGTTTATATATAATTGAAAACCTACAGCAATCGTTTCTAAGTCCATATTTTTATAAAATTTGCAGTGTCATGAAAGTCTCAAAAATGTCACTTTTCATTATTTACGTCCGCGCACTTCTTTGCCAGCCGCTGTTCGCAACTCCCTACATCGCACTTGTAGCGCAGCATGGATAAACTTGCTACAGAGTCGCATCGGTTTCAAGACCGGGAAATACACTAATTTTTTTCCCTTTTTTTATGAACTTATTCATTAAAATTTCATAAAACAAAGACGTGTTGGTGAGCGCTCCCTTATCTGGCGTAATTGATACCAGAGTCAAGGTGCTCACGTGAACATTTTGTTGCATACCTTGCGGTTAAGTTTTATTATTTTTCAAAATACTAAATATTAAATGTCAATGTACATCTACAATTTAGTTAGTTTAGTGCAAGGTGCTATCAGATGCCTTTTTATGCTTTTTGCGATAATGTTGTGTTTATTTATACTATTGGCACACTTCCATCGAGAAACTAATTTATTTTATTTTATTGTTTGTATGCTAACTTTCACATTCAATGCATTGTTGATTCCGTTTACACCTTCCCCTTTGTCCAATTTTAACACAAACATGTTTCACGTTTTTTTTTATTTTTCATTGCAGATATTCACTGCTGATAGATATTTACATAACTTTTTCTTGAGGCTGGTCACTATATATAATTACTGATTATTATGATGGAGATTCCTGATTGTTGCTCTAGTTGATCTTGTCTGTATATTTTCATATGAATACCAGTTAGCAACGTTATCTCGATTCAACGTAGTAGTTACCTTCCTGTAATCTTTTTGGGTTATAGTATTGATTTTAAAACTATTCTTATCGCTTAATACCTTAACTCAAACTCTTTTAGCTCTTATCACATCCGCTGAAATCTTCAACGCATTCTAGTGTTTCATTGGAAAGTTTTCGTTTTGTTGGTTAGTGATGTTGTAATGTTCAGTTTTTTTTCTTATTTTTCAGTCTAATACACTTGCTGATCCTAGCACAATATATTTATAAAGTATGGGTGGCATATTTAGACTAATAATACTTTTGCATGAAAGAAGTGTAGTTTTCAATGACTATTTGCCGTATTCTTCTAAGTTAAATAAAAATTAAAATAATGTGCATTTTCTTCATGATTTTCAAATTGATCTTTGTTTTTCTGGTAACACTGCGGAATTCAAAAAAAAACTCTGACGAAAATATTAATTCCTTGTAAGTTGGCAGGTTAGTTATTCCATACTTAAAATTTAAGAGGAAAATTAACACATAAGAAACTTAAACATAAAATACTGAGCCTGTCCTTCTTAAACGCGCAAATCCAAACTCAATTAGATAAGTAACATCAACATATACACTAACATTTATTTAATTTTTAATAAATTTTAACTACATTTTGGAATATACCTGTATACAAACCTGAAATATTAATTCAGAGTTAATAAAACTGAACAAGACGCATGCCTAAACTTAACGATTCCGTAATCACGTTTGAGTTAATCGTTTAAATAACACCGATAATAAACACCGATAATTAACTTTCGCCCTTCAGGCTTGTAGTAGGAATGTCTTATATTTATCCTATTACCTTGCCCGCATGTATATAGCACGAACTGTATTTTAACTTGTAAATCACATATTTAATCTGAAGTAAAAAATGTAAAAACACAATAGAAATTTTTTACCTAAATAATTATTTCTGCCCCACTATGTGACATGAAAATTCCACTACACCACGTCTTATATTCAAAGTTCCATAAAAAAATAGGAACGTCGACATTTGTCGTGTAAACCCGCAAGTCTGCCCTCAAATTATTCCGATGAATGCCAACTTTACTAATGTCAATTTCTTCATATGATTGTCATTAACGAGATTTGGTTTAAAATCTCATTATCTTTCAATCTTTTTACACAATCAGGTTTTAATTTATTAAAGAATAATCACCTTAGATAGACACTCCAGACGTGTTGCCATATTCTATCTTTGCGATGATTTACCTATTTAATTATCACAAATTATTAATTGGAATTTTATATTACGTTCCAGCTATGAATTATTATGGTGAACGGGAAAAATTCACTGAAAGTCTAACTCCATCATATTCTTTTTTCTTATTATTAAGTGACTTTAATACATATTCACAAAAACGAAGCCTAAGAACTAGGCAATTATTTGACATAATCTACGAATATTTTATCATCGTTATACTTAGCTTTATAAGTTAAAATCAAGTTAAATAATATCTATTTTGCCACACTTTGCAAGACGTACCTCTCCGTATTTGTAAAATAAACATTTTGGGAGTATTTATTGATTCAAATATTAAATAAAAAAAACGTAACCTTTATGAAATTGTTATGCTTTAAAATATTACCACATAGTCACCAAATGTTTAGTCCACTAATTTTCAAATTATTATAACATAAATTATTATAGTAAAGAACTAGCTATTCCCGCGACTTTGTCCGTATGTGGAACTTTGGAAAATATTAATTAGTTAACTGTAACGAGTAAGGCCATTTTTTAGAAGTATAAAATAAAATTGTTCAAGTAAGTACACTTTGGTTTACACGTTTCAATAAAAAAACGTCAAAATAGCATATCTTCTTTCTAGTTATTCGGTTGCGCCAAATCATTGCGTATGTATTACTTCAAACTCAGTACAATACATCAGAAAACTTCATCAAAATATTTTAGTTGTACATGCGTGTTCACCAAAAAAGTAAACAGGTCATGGATAAACGGACAAATAACCAAAAAACTAACATTTTTGTGTAACAATTTTGATATGTCTATAAACATTGGTTTTCTTAAATATCTTCAATGTACAGGAACACCAATTCTGTTACTTTAATATATGAACAGACAATAAAATACGTAATAATTAAATGTATATAGTGCAATACTAAATCTACCAGATTTATGAAATTGTAAATACTGACAGCAGTTTCAAAATGTTAAACAAATTGAAGCAATAATGTAAGTTCATAATGAAGACATACGACACTGAAAAATTGTATTCGCGGAAGACGACCAAAAAGAATATCTCCCTTAAGGCGTCTGCCCGTATATCCCAATTCACTTTGTTATATTTTATGTTTATTCTACCTCAGTAGTTTTTACATGGTGAGTTTAAAATATTATTATCCTGAATACCCTATACTCGCCGAATGTTTTAGTTCAGTTATTTTCAAATTACTATAGTAATAACTATGATGAGTATTCAAACTGAGACACAACTGATGAACAAGGAACAGACAGACATTTTAAAAATAATATTTTTTAATTTATTGCCTTTATTAGGTATCCCTAAGCCATTTTCTGTAACTATCGTCAATGTATTGAAGACAGTTACAGAAAATGGCTTTGACCTTGATTTCTCTATTCAGTAATGAAATATTAATTAATGTTTATTGGTAAATACCTAGTTAAAGAACATTCTTACGTGAAATTGCTACTAATTTTTTCCTATTATTTTACTTTATTTGACATATAAGGTCTTCGTTTCTGACTTTTCTTATCTTAAAGAAACTAATTGAACATTTAAACCATATAGAAAATGTACGTTGATTTATTCTGTATTGCATGATAAACCATTATATTATTCTACCGTTAAATCTTATTTGTTCTGTATTTGCTGTAAGGTTTTTATATAATATTATATTGCTACTATTTTTCCATAATTGTTGTCATTGTCCTAATTTATTATTCTCACATACATCTCCCCGCTTATTCGCTACTCTTTCCATAAATACACAAATAGCTACTGATTAATTACGGTCGCATGGAGAAGTAAATTTTTTTCATGTCAGAATGTAAGAAAATATGACAGTAAAAAATATGATGCTAGTTGAAGTATATAGATCTTGACATTAAACATTTTCCAGCAGTTGAGCTATTTTTGGCAGGGGAAAAGCTTATAGGTTCGCGTCACCGACATTCCTATGTTAACAGTATATCCGTAGCTATAAGTAGGACGTGTTGCCCTTGGTCTGCAGTGAAAGAATATATATATATATATATATATATATATATATATATATATATATATATATATTCTTTTATATACATATATGTGTGTGTGTGTGTATGTATCTATGTATGTATATATATATATATATATATATATATATATATATATATATATATATATATATATATATATATATATACATTTATATTTTATAAGTTTAAAAATTTTATACTTTTTTAAATATTTGGCTCTGCAATAAATCATCCAATGTGTTTAACATAGTGGCATAGTAGTTATCTTACTAGCGTGTTAAAAAATATTTCTAGATGTTTGACAATATTTTTTTCGGATTTTAAAATGAAAAATTACATGAAATTTTATAATATTTTTAGATTTATGTGTGGAATTTTGAAAATATGGTTACTGATGCAAAATTATTTTCCCAAATATTATTATTAAAAGTAAATTAATGAAAAAGTAATTTCTCAAATTTTCAGTTATCATTTCTTTGACAGCCCCCTAAGAGCTTATTTATGTCTTTTTGAAATCCTTTTTTTTTGTACACTTGCTTTGTACATTTTATATCCTTCTTAGGTACAAAAATAATTTAGTGAACTTATATTTAATATTGTAATAACAAGGAAAACAAATTATAATGTATACCTACTTAGCCACGTTGACGAGATGTCGTGCTAAGACGATATATAAAATTATACACGGCGATATATAACAATTAAATGTCAATGGCCTTTTTAAAAAAGCTCTTTCAATGGAAATATTATGTTATATAGAAATATATTTTTATCCACCTGAGCACCAATCGCGCCTGACGTTGTTTAATTTCCGTGATCGGACAGAGACATTGCTGTTTTGCTATTTATATTTTAAGTTTTGTAAAATAAAAACGGTATGCTTATAAATCTAAATTTTTTCCACGTTTATAATTATATATCAAATATCTTCCATCACATAATAGTTTATTTTAAGACATTGATAAATTTCAATTATTAACATAAGTCTGTATGCCATAAATTTCAAAATTTATAAATTACCACCTTTGATTTCCACATGGTATAATTTATACGGCAGACTTTAAATAATCCACAATTTAAACGTGACAATGAACATTTTAATATTTTCTAATTGTTCCCCGCTCGATACCTTAAAGATAAACGATGGCCTGGAAACTAAGTTTCGGTTATTAACGATAATATTAACGTAGATTAAAGAAAGGAAGTATTTAGAACATCTTCAATATGGAGTGACCTAGTTAAAGCTAGCATTACAAATGAAAAACACAAGTAATATCTGTAGACTAATATGCAAATCGTCTCTTCGTCCTCGGGAAAATAAAACTTAAATTTGTATTGTTCCGTGTAGCTAAATAATAGTTCACAAATAAATGAAACTACGTGATGTAGTATGTACGTTATGTTGTGGGCAATTGCCAACATTGTCATACATCGAAACCTAGGTCGTAGTAAAGAATTTAAATAAAGTAAAAAAACATTATGTAATGTATTTTCATTTAGTTGAGAATAATAAATTCGTGCAAAATTAACGCTAAATATATTCAATAAATAACCGTTTTTGCATAAATTTAACACAATTTTATACAATAAAATGAAAATGGAAGTAGAGGCGACTAGATAGAAAAATAATATATGTAGATGCGCTTTAATGTAAAAATCCTTAATAAGTAATGATTTATATGTTTTCTTAAATGCGTCTCCTAAATGTTCTTATAATTAAGGATTGTTTTATTATATTCTTCTTTCCATGTGCACTTGATATATACTGACATTTTACATTTTCTTATATTATTTGTAAACAAATAAACTTTTCATGCTTCATGCTTTTAATTGCTCAGAAACGCATTCAGTAATCAACATTCGCAAAAAAATGCCAATTTATATCATTCAACTGTTGTTAAACATATTATTCCTACTTCTTCTACCTTTCTTCAGTCACACCTTTTCATGGCAAAGTTTAAATTTATTTAGAAAAACATGATAAGAAATCTTGCTTTAATAACAGTTTTATTTAAAACTATCATTTGTTATGTTATAAAAAATAATAGGTGCATTCAAATAAATGGTATCTATTTAATCATTTTATTGTACTGCCTAGTGAATGTAATTTCTCTTAAACAACCGCTTGTTGCTTTCCAAATCTTATTTAATTATTTTAATAAATTGTTATTAAGTTTTTATTAACTTTATCTCAATATATTCCTTTAATTCTCTCATGTTACTTTATATTATTTATCTGTTTTTTTCTACTGGTACATTACTTAAAATTAAAAAGCATTACAAGACAATTTTTACACAGTTGAAAATTTTGCATGGATATTTAATAACAGAAAAAAATTCACGTGATAGTAATGCTAGAATTGATTGCCGTCTTGACAGATGCATTGATTCAATCTTTTTCGTAATTAATAAGTAGCGGCTGAGATTTTACTGTGATTGATTCCATTAAAAATTGTTGTAAGGGCGTCCAACAATTTTTGAATACTGTTCAATTCTTCTTCACAAACTACTTTGTTTACATAGTCCCAAAGAAAAAAATTAAGGGCTATCAGATTCGGACTGCAAGGTAACTATCAGATAGGACAATGTGTCCCAATCAATTTATTTCCAAATCGCTACCATAAACTTAAGTGCCCTCGACGGTTATTATATAGAGGAGCACCATCTTGTTGAAAATATTCTTTTCTCAAGATAGAAAGCAGCAATTTATCCAAATGACGATGAAAAGTTTCTAAAAGTATGTCATTACAAATGTCGGAATTCAGGATGCATACTTAACGTTCCATCATTGCTACTCAATTTAAATAATACCGCACCAGCAACTGTAAGGGAAACGATCTGGTTAAGATTAGGGCTTTCGGTAAATCTGAGCGGATTTTCTCTTGATATATCATAATGATTTAAACTGTTGTATATGCTAATGTTTGAAAAATTGTTTTCATTAGACCTTTAATTGAAAAATTATTATCTTGAACTATTTTTTTTCTGAGTCATCTGCAATAAAAAGTTCTGCGGATATTATCTCCAACATGCAATGCTTGAACAATTCGACTCTGATGATAACATTTATATAAATGTTCCTTAAATATTTTTAATACTTGTTTGTGCAAAATCCCCACGTCATAAGTTTCTTCTATTGTAGATATGTCAAGAAAACCCTTGTACAATTCTCAAAACTGCAATATCAGTATTTCCGTCAAGAACACGAGGCTGTTTTACTATTGTTTTTAAAAGAAAAGGTTTTTAATAATCTTTCTCGTTGTTTGCAAAGGATATTTAACATTTTACAACTCTAAAACAGCTAAACAGTTCCCATTATTTAAAGGACTTCTAAAAAGCGTAAGTGTTCTAGATTTTAGGACACAGGATTTAAAATCGTATTAAAAGTAATAATTCAGTACATTTGTTTAATGTAATTCCTAACAAACAAAACGAAACTCTTTGAAATTTATAAAAAAGGTGGTTTAAACATAATTCGACTGGTTAAGGTTATTTATACTGGCAAGTTCCTTCTTTAATAATAACTTTCAATGAGCATTTATTATGCAGTAAAATATACGGTAATTTTTTTTGCGATTTCTGATACTACTGGTACTCTTAACTCAATCGGTCCCATAGAAACTTTTGATCACTACAAGAAACAAGATCGAAAGGCATAAAAAAAGTTTTGTGAAAATTACTTTTTACCCTGCTCACTGTATTATTCTTTAAAAATATGTAAATGTCAATTGTAATATTTTCAAAATTAAAGAACTGTCTTTAAAGACCATTTTGATGTAGCTGTAACAAGTTAAGGTAGATACTGATCTGTTTCGAATTTCTAACCTGGATTATTCCAAATACAACAAAACCAAAAACAGTCGGAAATATTTCAATTCATAACACAAGAAAAAAAATCTGTAGCGAAATGTATTATGTGTTGTATTATTGTTAAGGGCTATTTTTGGGGATTCCAAAACTACGTAATAAAATAGGTATTTATTTTCAGCAACTACTTGCAATTCGGGCAAAAATTAGGCTCCAGAAATTATTATAATTTTCTCCTTTCTTTTATAGATTTTGAATGCATTTGCTTAAATTTAATATTGTTTCAGTTCTAGAAATAATATACTGGTTTGGCTTTACGTTAATATTATTCTAGTTTTACTTTCGTGAATTTGTATATTATATTGTGTCGAACCCTATAATGAAATGTCAATTAAAATTAAATATGTACTCCACGTCATAAAACCACTCGAAGGATTGCACTGCTTAAGAAATCGGTAGGTTTTTATTCTATATTTCTTTTGATTCCATGACAGAGTACAAGCTATATTTCTACGTGTCTGTTTTTGAAGGAATCTGCTAAAAAATAATCGGATTATAGATAATAAAACATACAGAACATAAATAAAACAGAAAAATTAAAAATTTATAAATATAACTGCGTGAAATAATAGAGGTAAAATTTAAAAAAAGAGTATACTGTAGATTTATAATTACAGACCCCAATAGTAGATAGCTTTCAATTTTCATACATCATAAACCATATTCGTCATAGTACGTTTTTAGACTGAAATTTGCATTATAGTATAGGGAATCTCTCTATATAGCAGACTTGTTCAAATTTCTAAGCATCACGTTTCGTACTCTAAACAAATAATTTTTTCGACAAAGGGCAAATAGGAACGGTTATAATATTAGCAATCTATGTATATGGGCATACATTTTCCAACGAACAATGATTTTAAAAATTAAATGAGGTATCGTCCGATGGTCATCCTAATATTAATAGTATATTTTTTTCTTATTACCCGACTGCGGTGAAGCCAAACAATAGAGTTAATGATTTTAATATTCTATATGAAATTAATATGGCTGTCGATAATATACTATAAATTTCATGAAGGAAATATATTATCAATTATTATCAAAAAACTCTCGACTAAAAAGCCTGCGATAAATTAAAAGTGAAGAGCTTTTTGCATAATAAAATGTTTAGCCGTTAAAAAATTAAAAACAATAAAATGGAAAATATGTCTTAAAATAATGTTAATTTTCTCCCTAGTCGAAAAACGACAATATTGGGGAAGATATTCTTAATAACTAGATAATTTATTGCGCGCAAGAACTCCTAAACCATATTTTGTATTTGTTCGTAATCGGATTTTAGTTTTCACACTTTTATTTGTAATGACATTTTCATATTTTCGCGGGCCCTACAATCAAAAGAGACGGATTAAAATTTAAAATAAATTACAAAAATGTATTTGTGTTTAATTCATAATTCCAATAATTCTTAATAACATTATTATTCTACCCTATTTTTTACTCCGAAAATATAGCTATACGGAATACAGCTAAGCAACGAAATACTAATTATGAGGTATGTTTACTTCTAGAAGAGAAACAATAAATGCAAGATGTCAAGAGATTTTGTTCTGACACATTGAAATCAAAAAAAAAATTACATTTTTATTAGTAAATTAAAAACTTTTATAAATCCATGTATTTCGTTTACGTTTAATCCATCTTTATAATAAAAAATGAGATATTTTTATTCGTTTTTAAATTTGAGATGCTTAATAAAAGACGGAGTAGTTTAAACTCGTCTTTGAGTAAGTAAATGATAGCGTTGAAATTATCGGAATCTGAAGAGTAAGTAGTTGTTTATTTTTTCTAAGTGTGAGAAATAAAGTACTTTTGAAACAAAATTTAAAGTAATTTTCTTTTTTTTCATTTTACCTCACAAAAAGTCATTACTTTCAAAGTACTTTTTCCTTTACATATACAATGGACTTTCTCTTGTTAATTAATATTCACTGGAATGAACATAATAGTAATTTTCCGAGCTCCGATATGCATTCCACCATTGGTTATGCCACCGAAAAGTTAATATCCATATCCTACAAAAACTAAAGAAAAAATAATTAGATTGAAACCAGAAAACGTGCAGGTCACTCGTAATTCTATATAAATATTCTCAGTTATAATCGTATATTTTCAGTTACAGTCGATATAGTACTTCCGTAGATAAAGGCAAACAACTTATTCTATTGGGTTCCCGTTATTACTGCATCACCGTTACTTTATGACAGTCATCATCAATATTATTGTCAAAATAGTCCTCCATATATATATATATATATATATATATATACATATAGTACATATATGAAACTTTTTGGCCATTTGTAATTAGGGTAATGAAAAAATAACTTCAAATTTCAAATGTTTGACTCTTGGATAATTTAATAAGATAATTTGCTTGAATTTATCATTTTTCTTTTACAAATTGGCGACAATTTAGATAAACGAAATACCAGACAATTTTCTTTTAATGATTTTTATTATGAAATTCGTTTAAATGTCAGTCAACAGCGAAGTTATGATTGACTTAGATTAACATTTTATGATAAATCCCTATTCTGCGCTATTATTTCCAGTTGGCTTAACGAGTTTAAGCGTAGTCGTATCAACATCAGTGATTGAGATCCGTCAACAACAACGAACGAAGATAATAAAAATTTTGTGCAGCTTATTATAAAGATCGACAAGAGAGTAATCTCTCAATGCATTCAGAAAAGTTAGGCATTGGTATGAATCAAGTATTGGTATGAGTGGCATTGGTATGTGTGTATAACATATAAACCAATAGAGAAAATTTAGGAAATAATTTAACCACAGTAAAACCGTATTATGAAAAGGAACACTTAATCAATAGCCAATAATAAATCGTCGTCGAATTTCCGTCAGAATTGTAATACTCCTAAATTAGTTTTTACTACTCAGCATTCGTGGGTATTCAATAGTCTTTATCGAGCTTCCTTACTTTCCGTGACATTTGCTCATAAAATATGTCATTTGATTACAGTTCGTAAAAGTTGCGTGTTTGAAAACGAACAGCGTTCTAACAGAAGTCAATGCACTTAGGCGACTGGGAAAATAAACAGATGTGATGTAATAAAATTCCTTATTTTAACCTTACGTTCTTAAGGACCAAATGTTCGGTTACTTTTTGAAATCTTTTAATTATATTTTGTAAAAAATGTTAATTGACGAATTTAATTATTGATTTAAATGTGGATATTGATCCAATATTTTTTGTTTATAACAGATTTAATTGAAATACTACATAAATATATATTCTTTATTTCATATTGCATTATTGTGTAACACAATGTTAAATATTTGTATTATAACTTGATAGTTGGTGTAATTTAAACGCTAATTGTAGGAAGCGTCAGGGAAGAGAAAATAATTTTAATATAATGGTTAATTGCACATATAATGGTTAAAACTGTAAAACGCATGTTTGATAGTTGCTCATTACTTTAATATTAAATATAAAAATAAAACAATTAACGCAAGTAAAATAAATGTAAGTACGAATTAAAAGATCAAGTACTGATAACAAAATATAATAAATATTGTTATACAATAAAATGCACATCAAAATGAAAACTCAAATCGAACGTCTCAAAATGAAATTAAACTCTAAATGAACAGAAGTCTTCAGCAGATTATTTCTAAGTCGTATGTAAACTTGATGAATGAATAAATGTAACAATTAGGTAAATATAACAATTTCTTTATCATCCATATAAGATATCTAGAAATTCATATTGAAAGTCTTACAATTTGTAGCGAAATGTCTAAAACCCAAGTGAAAAATGTTGATGAATGCAAGATTAAGTAAGAATGATGTTGATTGACCGTAAGCTACTTATTATTTAGAATTATCACAATAACAATTAACAAAGTGATAAGAATTATCACAATAACAATTAAAACAGAAAATAAATGACAGCAGGTAAATGATAGGTATGTAATCATGATTTTTTAAAGTGCCCTTATTGAAATTTGAAAGAAATCGAAGAAAGTCGTTCCATAGTTTTGTGGTATTGATCTAGAATCGCTGGAAAATGTTATTGTTCGGTGTCCATCTCATATTGTATTGTGTTGTAATAAGCGTCACTGAAGCAGGTAAACAAATAATGTAAATATGCTTTTTGCTATTTTACACTTTTATAATATTTTACGCCATTACTATTATTACTCATACAATGTTTTTATCGACTATAAATTACTGATACCTAGGTACTACAGGAAAATTCAGATAAATTCTAACATTTTAAGGTAACGTAATTACTTTTATGGCCACGTTTGAAAAAATTTTCGTTTATGAATAAGGACGTAGGGGCGTGGATATACTGACAATATATTTGTTTTATATTTTGTTCGATATTTGTTTTTATTTAAAACTAAAAGCAATAAAATTTATAGTTTTCATGCAATATCTTAATTATTGGAATAGATTTCTGATAAAAATTTCGCTGTTTATAAAAAGAATAATTAACGTCATTTTGAATAATCACAAGAATTTTAATGAATGTTTTCCTGAATAGAAATAAAATGAAAGATAACCTCAAGTTGTTGATTTTTAAATACTGGATTTCTCGTATCTTATTCATGACGATACAGTCATGATAACATAAAACAAAACGTTTAAATTTAGATGTAATTATCATTTGTTGGTGATTGTTAAAATCTTAAAAAATTACATTCTTACTAAACCATAAATAAATGAAATAAATTATCAGTGTTTCAGTTTCAAATCATTTTATGAAATACGTCGCCAAAATTAATTAAAATTTTAATTTTTTTAACCTTTAGTCCTATTTTTTTTTAAATGGGGAAAAATATTTTAATATTCTTCTTGAATCCTCAATAAATATTCACATATATATTTTTCATGTATTTGAATAATTTTGATAAATATGACTTACTATGAACCATTTCTACGTCAAATTGGTTATTATAAAAACGATTTTCATAGATAAATAGCCGGACGGACACATAAATGAAGAATATTTATTCCGTTAATCATTCATTATGTTACGGGACCCTAAAAATTGTTTAAAATTGTTTCTCTCGCTTTTTAAAATTTAAGCTTGTTTAAAAGTTTTATGTTAAATGTTAGGTGTGGACGTCAAAACGTTAGGTATGGACGTGAAATACTGTTGTTTGAATCAATACCGTCGATATACATGTAAAAATAAGACATTCTTTGTACGCTTTACATTCCAAAATTAAAGTTAGCAAAATTTAGAAATCAATTTTGTACTAATTATGGAGGCGTACTTAATTGGATATGTGAGTTTTGTGACATTTTTCTTCTATTAATTACTTTAAGTTTATTTTTATAGCAATAAGAAAAAAAAATTGTCATTTCGTTTTATGCATAAATTTCAGTCTGTCCATTAAAGAGTTTTAAAAGTGAAGCGATGACGGCACTAAAACACGCCACCGTGTAGACTCATGCTCGAGCGTGTCTGCTCAAATCAGGCGCTGGCTTTGTTTTCTTGGGGATACAACTTGTTGATTATAAAAGGAGAATCTTTGTATACACATAAAGTCAAATAACCCGTTCTGAAGTTTTATCCATATGTAAATGAGTGTTAACAAACATAGAGAATTAAAAACAAAGTTTAAATTAACGCATGTTATTTCTCTTATCAAATTTTCATCTCTGTTATTTTAATTCATTTCTATTTATTTTGATTAATTTATATAGAATTCTTAATACCTATTTTTGCGTTTTGTAATAATATTATTTATTTCAAGAAAATGTAATTTTACGATCAAATATTTTTCATAATGATTTCAAAAGATATTTCACTTAGGGCTTAAGAGAAAATATTAGTAAACGTAGGTGAATAACCTAATAATTTTACTTCAAATGATAGATTGATGCTGCAGATCAAAATCGTAAATAATAGTTAGTATTTTTGCTACTTTAAAAAACTACTAAAACATAGAATGTCATTTTCTTTAAATTTGAACCATATAGCTCAGATGAATATGCGATTTTGGAACTATGGACATTGATTTTCAATAAGAAACACTAAGCGCGATTATTCATTTGTCATTTTAATTTATATAATCACGATAATAAACATTAATAGTGGTATATATATTTTGGAATATTTTTTTTTCATATTAGGAATAGCTTGTTCGAGAGTTCAGTGATTGTTATAACACTTTTAAGGTAATTGATCTGAAGCATTTAATTTTTTTAAATAATTATTATCAAAAAAACTCTTGCATTTTTAAGAAAGTTAAATTTGAAGACGAAATTATTATTCTCTCTCCGTTTATCAAAATATAGTGAATAAAGATCGATGTCTTATACTAACAGTTATTTCCTTTACTGTCACTACATAATTACCTGTCTTGAAGGTATATAATTTGTTCAACGAGTTTATAAACATGTGCTGAAATAGTATAATAAACTTTTGTGCGCAACAAACTTTATTTATTAATAATACACCACAATCTCGTAAGTGATTGGGAATTTAATAAAATCGTATAGAAATGCATAGAATGCAATTATTATTTTCAGATTGAAGAATGGATAAAAAATTCATCATATTCAAATATATCCTGAATTTATACATTCAAGAGATGAAATTTTAAATATAACGTTACATTAATTTTAATTTTCTTTATTACTGTACTATTTCATGTAATTTAACTTTCATTTTATGGCATTTTATTAATTTGAAAGAGTTTTCAAATTATTCATACTAATGCAATTAAAGTATTTATTCAATGTGACAAATACCTGAAAGAATCCGTTATTAATATTTTGCTAATTACAAAATGCATAGATTCAAAAATATTAACAAGTCTTAGTAGGAAAGTGGCCCAACATATAACTTAACTAACTTGAGTGTCTTAGATAATTTCAATGATTTTGTAAGCTTGCAAGGTTATAAAGTTGCAAATGACAGCATAAAAATAAATTATGATTTTTATTTCTCTTTGAGAAACACTCCTCTCGAAATAATCAAGTTAATTTGATAAGTTTTTTTTTATTAAAATATTCAGGAAATTGGACACAGTATTTATTTTTTTACGATCTTGACAGTAATCAGTTCATATATATATATATATATATATATATATATATATGTATATATTTATATATATATATATATATATATATATGTATACATATATACATATATATATATATATATTTTTTTTTAATTAATTAACTCGTTTTTAATCATAGAACGGAACTCAATTAATTTATATATTATTTTTTATTTACCTTTTTTAAATTCTTTAATCCTGGTGTAACATCACGTCACAATAATAGGCAAGTTCAATCAACCATACATTAATGACGACGTATTAAAACGCTGCTATAAATTTTATAACTCTACTTAGATTCCGTTTGCTATACAATGATCAGCGTTAGCTTTGATGGAGTAAATTTATTAAATAGAGTAAATCTACTAAATGGTGTAAATTTACCAATTATATTAATATTACTCAGCAATAATCAATAAAGAATACAAACAAAATTAGTGAGCAAAAGAATAGCTTTAATAGAAGACAAATATCATTTTTCAAAGATACATGTTTCCGTTCTCAGAATTATTGTGGCTCATCAACTTGTGGTATTTATAAACTTATTTTTATATAAATTTATAGAATATAGTAAGATTACAATCTCGTATATTTTTTGGGTATTGAAAATATTATAAATCATAAGCGTTCAAAAATTTTGTTTTACCTTTTTAAAGAAGAATCTCGCAGTACGTACCAATATATACCACATTAAAGTTCGGATAATGAGTGAAATCAATAATATTGCTTTATATGCCGAGTAATTTTTTAAGCTATGGTAACGCAATTATATTGTATAAATAATTTTAGTTCAAGTAAAGTAAATGGTATATTCAAATTTATCAACATTTCCATGCATTTTCGTATTAAATATTTGACGGAAGAAAACCGTTTAATAATTTATAATACATTTAAATTAACATTACGGCCCCTTCTCTTCACTTTACGCACTTTTACGATACTAGTATACCACCGTGCAACTGCTACGTGTAAAGGAAATTTAAATGCAATGAAATTTAAATACACATCAAAATATGTAAACAAAAAATATTCGAATATTTAACTTCTTTGTTTTCGGCAGTCGATAAAAAATAAGAAAGTGCTTTCAACTTCTCCGCCCGTCCTTGAAAGGGCTTAAATCTTGAATGAGATACTGACGAGTGAGGTTTTCACATTGTGTACTTCGTTTGACGTATCCATTGCACAATTAAGTTCATTTTTATTTCGCATTAGGAATTCACGAAAATTTATTATTTTCTCATTTTTGTGTAATTCTAATGTCCATTGATAAATTGAAATTTATTACGATAATTTTTAATAACATGTATTTGAGTACACTAATATATATATATATATATATATATATATATATATATATATATATATATATATATATATATATGTTTATATACATATATATATATATATATACATACATATATATATATATATATATATATATATATATATATATATATATATATATATATATATATATATGACTAGAGGCAATGTGTCTTTGAAACTTGCCAAGGCTTTTTTTCAGTACTATTGTAATGTTAGTTATAATTGAAATTAGTCGCCATATTTTTCGACTCCATGAATTTATTTCTTACATCAACAAATAAATTCATCGCAAAAGTACATCATCTCTGAAGCCTGTATAAAGTTTAATTTATCGAAAATTGATTTATTAAACTTTATATAGGCTTCAGAGATGATGCACTTTTTGCAAACTAGATACAATTGATACTTGGTCAAAAATTTTTTACAATTATATTTAATAATGGTTATAAAAGCTTGTACAATAATATATTTCGTGTGTATATGCATATACCTTGCACAATAATACATTGCGTGTGTATATATAGACAACAATTCTTTCACCACCGCCATTTTAGAAATTATGATTACATCAAATTGCGTTATAAATTCTTGTTCCAATTTACAATCACATCACATATCTTCACTTAAGAATATTTTCAAAATATTTACAGCCCACAACCAGTATAAACCACTGAATTCTTGTAACCCCACAGTAACATTGCATAAAATGGATGGAGGTTATTTAAATTTATTTATTTAAATTAGAAAATATTGATAACATGAATTGTGTAGCTGAAGAAATCGTCTCAGAAGGAAAAATTAGAAAACGAATTTGTAAAAAGGTTAAAGTTCACCTTTACAAAGTAATCCGTAACGACCAGTGAGATAATAGCAACCAATTTCTTGAAGAGTTTTCCAAAGAAATGTAAATGATTGAATTAAGGTTTTGCTTTAATTTTAACGAATACTAGCTTATTCTCCCATTGTTCGTGTGCACTTTCAGAAAATATTATTAAATTAATTGTAAGATTAATTCACGTAACGCCATTTATTATAATAATTCCAAAAATATACTTTATTAAGTGCGTGCAGTGTTTTGAAATGTGAGACTACTATATCGTGTTTTGGTTGTGTTATTCCAAACCCAACAACATCTGTCAATTACCACTGCATTGAAATCGCTTCAGCTTTTCATGTGTGATGCGTGTGCAGATTAATAGACAGAAAGCTCTAAAAATAAAATTTTTTATTCTATTGCTTTTATGCGCGGGAGGAAATATCCTTTAAATTATTTTCGTCGATCATTGACGTTTTTATTGAGTAAAATAACGTTAAATTCGTGCCATGTGGGCTCAACTCTATTTTATTGTAAATATAAGATATATCATATTTGTTTTTCTTGAAGGATTATACTTTTTTTGATGTCTGGAAATTCGATGTAGCATACATATTTTACCTAAAGGGGTAGAGCATGTTTATATCAATACATAGTGCGAGTGCGCAAAAAGGTTATTTCACCTTCAGTTATAGTCAGCCTGGACAACGAAAGAAAATAAAAATGTGCTAAAGCAACCCAATTAAAGTGTTACAAAGAAATGAAGGTCCAGTTATTAAGACAATCAGCAGTCATCTCGGTTTATTATGCCAATATGGGGCGAGTTACGAGTAAAAGTGATGAATTATAATTTTACAAGAATTACCAGTAAATAAAATAAATTACCTATAACTTCTGAAATTTACCCAAAATTATATGGAAATCATAGTTGGCAAAGCAGGTTTTGAGCTTTTTTCTCTAATTAATTAGGAGTTTTTGGGGCGCCAATTTATTTGGAAAGGTTTTTAACTACCCTAATAGGTTAGAAGAACAGATTATATTGTGACAATTGATGAATTAAAATTTTAACCGTATAGTTCAAAATAGAAAGTTTAGGTGAATTTCATAAAAAATTATGGAGTATTAAAAATTGTAGGGAAGAATATCAGAAAAAAATAGTTTTTAATTTCGCTTTAATTTATTCTCCATGGTTTCATGTCACAAAGGGATAATATTCTCAAAAATAATGTAGAATATTGCTGAAGTTTTTGAAAAACTGCTAATAACATTTCGAAAACTAACGGGTGACGAACACAATTACCGAATTTAAATTTCAATGAGTTTCATTCATATATCAACTATGATGAAATCAGATTTATGATTCTATTGATTCGTATAAACAAGTTCGGAAAGTTGAGTGCATTAAGTTTTCGAGTTTTCACGGAAATTTTAGACCGATTTTTTGTTGCAAAATTGTTGCAAAAAAAACTATAGATATAGATATAATCTAAATTGCGGAAAGTGAGCTCTGTGGCTACTGGTACGAGTTTTCCAGGGGACCTTCTCGTTCCAGTCCTTATTTTGCACTCAACTGAGATAGTCGAGTGCTTCAGAAACAAGAATGTAAATGAACTTTAATAAATGCGCAAGAAGGAAAAACGTAGTTAAATAAAATACTAATGTGTTTTAAGTTAATCGTTGTTAAAAGTTTAAAGGACAAATATATAATATATTTTGAAATTATGAAGTAAGTTTAAAGAGATAAACATTGGACGTTCTTTGAATGAATTTTAAAATAAATATATGTTCACTCTATGTTTACGAATTTATTAGTTTAATGCAATCAGTTTTGCCAATAACTAATTAGAATTATACATATTACATAAAAAAGTAAAAAAAAGTAGTACAACCGCTATAGTTGTCAATAATGTTTAGATTAGTCAAAGCTTGGTTTAAATTTTTTTTAATTATTTTATAACCACATTGACTTATAAATGAAAACTGTTCTTACCCATTAAATATTTCTGACTTTGATGACTCAGTAAGAACTAATGGGCTTAAAGATATTTCAGAGATAAAACATTTAATCTCCTATAATATTTATTACTATGATTTGAACGGCATAATTCCCGTTACATTTTTCGCCAATAATTTCCTGCTTTCAAGGTTATTCTAGTCTTTTTAATAAAGCAATTATACAAAAACCATAACTGTAATTTAGTTTTAAGATATACATACTAAATATTGATATGAAAAATTCGAAGTTCATACGAGCATATAGATATATCCAAAACAAACGACATTTGTTAAGCTTCAAAATCATAGATTTTATATTTCGATATCATTACCCGTATAACATAAATTTACACAATCACGTGTGTAAAGTGGATCGTGTGATTATACTCTTTTGGATACTTCTGAACTCTTAACTATCAGAATAACATGACAATTCGCCATAATTGATTTTTTTTAAATTTTTTACTAAATCTGCTCTTACAAGCTGAATAAAAACCAAGTAAGAAGTATAGAAATTTAAAAAACAGCATGTATTTTCTTTTAATATTCTAAATTTTAAAAACCTTTGCTTGCATATTTGGTACCAAAATACTTTCATCTTGATTCACATCAATATTTAACAACAAAATTACTACTAAAGGGCTAGCGGTATTTCATTAGATATTCACAAAGCAGCCAACGACCCACTCACTATTTGCTGACGAAATTTACCTTGTAAACAGAACTTTAAATGTGGGTTGAATATTCTAAATTAATTAAAACATTAATTTGCTTCATGATGTTTGTGCTGGCATTTTCTCGATATTAACCTTCGGGAGCCTAATAAAACATAAATGTTCAGATCGCTAAAATAGATCTGTGGGTTTAAATGTGGTTTGCTGCGAAAAAAGGAAGCACTCTTATGAAGCTGAATATATTAGAAAACAAACCCGAGTATAAAGACAAGATTATGTAAACTCTAGTTTGTAGCATTATATGTTTAGGATATATTACATATTTTCTGAATATATGTAAAATCAGCTCTATAATAGGCAAAAGAAATGGTAACTATTTGAATGACTTTTATGCTACCGAAAAATTAACAACGGAGTTTAAAAAACTTGCGTTCTCTGATTTATGCAGCTCAAGACGCGTCACTTACTGTATTGCAACCCTTTCTTCTATTGTACAAATTGAAAAACCATAGAGATACCAATGTTACCTGGAGTTTTTGAGAAATTAAACGTTATTTCAAATGCAAAATTTTATGATAGTTTAAAAAAAGTCGGACATACATGTGCAGAAGAAAATACCTCTATGCAAAATAATAGTCTACCTCTTCCTAAAATAAATGATTAAATAAATAATAACGTTCAACCCAAAGTTTTCATGTCTTTGTAAAAAAGTGGATTTTATTGTAATATTCCGCATTAGATTAAATAAGATTCGATATATATATAGTTAAGAAGTATCTTTATACTTATTAATTAGAACATAGTCATCTAAGCAATACTTATTTATTTGATATTTTATTATTTATTAAATATGAACTCATAAAAATCATCAAGAGCTTTATCTATTTCATTAGAGCTGTACAAAATAATCAAAGTTCGAGTACAAGATATGTAAAAATTAACCATACCAAAAATTCATTCGAAACAACAAAGAGAAACGTCATTGTCTACCTTTGTACCGACAAATAAGCATTCGTTTTAATGAACCCCATATTTAATGAAAAATCATGAAACACGGTTAATTCATTATTAAAATATAAAGAAATGGACATATACATGACACGCTCACGTTAAAAGAAGAGGAAGAAATAAAAAGGAAACCTCGCCAAGGTCGAGCTGGACTTTTGAACAAAGAGTTACGTACTACATAACTCTTAATATCACAATATTAAACCTATAAGTTTGTATTTCTCAAAGACATTATGAAGAATAAAGTTATTGCTGCGGTCGGTAACGAAAATATCCCATATTTCAAAAACTACAAAATATATCTTATAAAATATCGTTGAGAGTTTGTTTTAAGTCCTATTATCTTAATTTTTTTCAGAACTTTACACACATTGAAATGTTAGAGGGGAGGATACACTTTTTTAAGACTTCAGAAGTGCATGTCTCACCAACTCTTGACTGAAAAAAATGTTATTTTGGAACCTTTATACAAATTTTTAAAACCAATCTAATGATATGCCAGACACCTATGAATACTGGATCTTCTTCCGTCCCGCAGTAAAAATAATCAAAAAATAATATAAATGGTGTCCATACATGTATGATGTGCCACCCCTAATATTATTTTTTTTTCATAATTAGACTATTTCATTGTATAACGGATCATAAAAGACGCCTATTTCTATAGTGCTAATAGCCTCCGAGTAAAATGGCAGTACCATACGGGCATACAGACGACAGACAGATGGTGAAAAGGACAGGACGAGATTTTAAGGGTTTCCTTTTTTCCATCTAATTGCCGAACCCTAAAAAGATATAGGTAAATATTATTAAATTAGAATGAGATTTTATTTATGTATTCCATTCTTCCGAAAAAGGTTACAATAAACTAAATATGAACTAAGCAATTTTTATGCGTAAGGAACGCATATACTACTAAAGAACAAATAACCTATAATTCGCAAAATACGGAAGGTGTGACGAATGGAACTATTTTCTAAAACATATTATCCGCACTACGTATATTGGGAAATTTTTTGGGCCTGGATTGAAAAATACTTATTTTTACCAAGCAATATCACCTCTTTGAACGAGATCCGGAAATCATTTTCAAATTAAATGTCGCATCCCCCAACGAATAAAATTTACAAGACTACTTTTGGTTTCCTTTATTGAATTATTTTAATTTATAACATTTTATTATATTTTGATTGTTTGGTACGGATTACAGTATAAGTCTTATTTTATTTGATGCCAGCACGTCCAACAACCTGTTAGAGTACTTTGAATTTCCGAATTCTTGTAATTTTCTGTAATTTGTTGCTTAATTTAAATTTAAATTGAAAGTATTAATTTTTATGATCCACTGCATAAAAATATCATTTTAAAGTTTCGAATTATGAACTAATACAAAATAACAGATTAAATGTATGTTTTATATAAACCATCAAAATTATTGGAACGGATTATTGATTATTTTATGTATTAAATTTGCTCTCACCTAATCAAAATTTTGTGATTATATTTTATAATTTTTAACATGATTTTATTAAACTCGGTCGGCTTGTAAATAACTAACTATATGGGGGAATCTACAAAACTAAATTTCATGCCTTTTTAATTATTGCTTCTTCATGAAAATTAACAGTTGGGTGTAGTTCTGATTATAATTCAATAAAATGGTACCGTCGAACTGATCCAGTGGAATAGAACCTGAAGTTGACAGTGACCTCGATAACAAAAAAAGAGAGTATCTTAACTGTGTTTGGATTTCTAATTTATAAATCATCATAAAACTTGGAAGTAATGTGTAGTTCCGATGACAACACAATAAATTTGTACCTGACCGACTCAATGAAAAAGAACTGTAAATTAGACGCTAAACTCGATAAAAGAACAATGTATCCTAACCGTGTTTGAGATTCTAATTATTGTACCATCATAACACATGGTAGTTCTGATGCCAACACAATAAAATAATGTCATTGAAGTGTTCAATTAAATAGAACCAGAAGTTAGACACTGAACTAGGTAACGGGACAAGGTATCCCAACCAGTTTTGGGTCTCTATTTTTCGTATGCGCAGTCGTCTATTTAGGATCGCGCACTTTTGCGTCTGGTCAAATACACGTAGTTTTAAGTAGAGTAAAATTACTTTGTGGACTTCACATCGGAGAAATGGATTGTTACATGTTAAACTACGAGACACAGAATATAAAAGATACACCTCAACTTAATCAATTATGCTGCTCTGCTAATTCAAATTCTGTAGAAGTTTTTATATGAAGAGTTAATATTTGTAAAATTAATCCTAAATATAATAGAAAGAAAGTTCAAAAAAATATTTACTCCTTTGATATAAAACTGTAAAAAGTAAAAATAAATTTGTAGTTTAAAGAACTAAAAAGGAACACGCTTCCGTAAATACTGCGATAAAAGCAAAAAAAATAATTAAAGAACCTATTTTCTCTGTCTACCCAGTAAGGACTTTATTGTAAGCCATATTTTTTATTAAGTATACTATTTAATTGTAAAAGCGTGGGACGGTTTTCCTCAAAAAAAATGTTTGCATCTGTGCTTTTGTAAATAATATTAGCAACAAAATTTCAATAAGCGTTTCTCGAGTTTCAACCTAAAAGGCAATTAAATATAAAAACAATCACAGGACTTCAAGATACAAGCTTCCCGGAACCCAAACCCTGCTCTGCATCGATTGTGCATTAGATTGACTAAAGAGATTGTTATTTAGATTAAAATCGATTGAAATAATCGAGCATGATAAGTATTGAAACGATCTAACCTTTTCAGTCTACCTCGTGGCTATAAAATTGATATTATTAAGAAATATATTTATGAAATTATGTTACTAGGCCCGTAATATAGTTCCTATTATTAGTATGTAATATATTTACATATCTCCATTGTTAACCATTAAAAGTATTGCTAACACATTTCATAGACTGTGATTCTTCCTATTTTTTTCTAAAGATTTTGATAATTCAATCTTTAAAATCTTTTTATTGGTCATGTTAGCAAGCCTTTAAACAAATTCGTTCCAAATAAATTGGCAAATTGCCGATTTAGAAGACTTCACAATTGAGTGATGTGTATCCTACTGAATAATATTTATGAGACAACTTTGTTTAAGTTTATTGATGGTGAATTACTCTATTTTCTAAAAAAAACTTTCATGTATTATTCTAGTACATAGGTCAGAGGTTATGTTTTGTTTTGTCTAACTCTAGCACATACAATAACGAACATGTAATAGTTTTGTGATATTTTAAATATATTACTTTTTAATATTTAATTCTAATTAAAATTTTAATTGTTTAAAATTTACTTCATCTAATGTTTTTAGTGCTTTGAACTTTAGATTTATTCGATATATATATTAGACATATGTTTTAGGAAAAATTTTCAAAATGATCGGAATTGATTAATGATGGGTTTTTGTATGAAGTTTACATATTAATTTATTTTATATTACTTAATTTTTGCCACGCAGTATCATTAAAACTAAAATTTTGTTCAAATTTTATAAGTCATTTATTTGGCTATAATTTTTTTTTCTTATTATCCCTTGTAGATACATCCAATAATTTATTACACATAACACATATAAGGTATTTTAATAGTTATTCTTGTGTTACTACAACCACAAGTAACTACTATTAATTTGTTCTCTGCTAGTGGAGTTATGAAATTAGACAGTCATGTTCTTTTGGTTATAGGTTATATGATTCAATAGAACCGGTTGAGCCTTGTTTGATAATAATACATATAAAACATAGAATCTAAACAAGGCTACCGCAAATAATGATACTGAATTTTTTAAAATATTTATTTGACACGTAATGACATATGAGACAATTTGGAATTTTTAAACACTTGAATTTAATTATTCAATTACCACTTTATAACAACGTTAATATAAAAAATGTTGTTCAGTCCTAATTTGAAAATTTATCAGTTTTTTTATTTACAATAAAGCTCGATATATAACCATAGGTTGTTATAAAACATTGAAAAACATTGTATTATATTTATTGTTTTAGGAAGCGTCTTTGTGGAACAAGAGTTACATGTTGTTTTTAATGGCTATTAAATTCATATAAATTCTGCGAGTAAAATAATATCATAAAAAAGCTTTAAATATTTGTACACAGGCATTCACGAAAAGGTCTAGTGAAATATATGAAAGGTTATTGTGTAAGTCGATGGGTTTCGGTTATAAGGTCATATCGAATTAAAAATTGTATGCTATAAACAAAATTTTAATGAACCAATAAATGAAGATTAAGTACAAATTAAGTTTACTTACTTGCATAGAACTTAATAAAGTTAGGTTCAGCCTCAAAGCATTGAAATTATTGCGTTCTCTTTATCATTAGTAAATAAGTATTTAATTGCGGTATACTAAATGAACTTCGTGGTCCTCACTTTACAAGATTTCCGGAAGTTAGTGATTAACAAAGTCTTTAATTAAGCAATTAAGATGAAAGGCATCCGCCCACGCACGTTCACAAGTAAGCGAACTTAGTTTGCAGTTTAGGATGAAATTGATGAAAGCTTTTTCCGGCAACGAGCACGAAGAATTGATAAAAAAAACAGGATTGCAAACAGAATCCAATGCATGAAAAATTTACATTGAGTTATTAAAAAGTCAAATTCTTGAAGGAATGTTACGATTATCTGTTTGTTATGAGTTAGATGTAATTAGTATTTAAAATGTATACGCAATTACGGAAGTAATAACGTTAAATACATAAATATTAATTTCAAATCCAATGACTTTTTTTTTTACTTGAGAATTACTGATCTCTGAAATCTTTTTATACGAGTAACGAACAATCCTCTAATCGAATTTTACTTGTTATTGACTTGGTGTTAATTAATTTTACTTATGATAAATAAATATAAATTTCCACCCTTCCAGTTATTCTCGCTAAAATCTCTGGATATCAAATGTTTCATATCCAGACATTCTAAATAATATAAATGGAATGATAAACAAGTATACCTCTGTTCTTTTAATTCAATACGAAGACGAAATTATACGATGTAGTTTTCAGGTCAATTATGTATTTGCTGGAAATATTTTTTTTTACATTTCTATGTTAAATTTGAATGTAGTCCCTATGTTCACGTTTCTAAGTATCATAAGTATCATAAGTACGTAGAACAATATTGCGTATATAAAATGTGGATACAAAATTTAATGCCGATATAACTTTAAAATTATAAGGTGATTAAATTGATTTTCTTAATTTGCTGCGTAAATAGATATAATTAAAATAACTATATATTTAAAGCCATTAAAATAGATTCCTCAACAATTTAGTTTAAAATGAAAATGACAAAAACAATAATTCCTCCCAGTTGCGTATCGATAGTTTTTTCAGTGGCATAAAGAAAGGACAGATACACGTTCAATAGAAGTGAAACATACCATACTTCTTAAGAGATACGGAGACTGAGGACGTGTTGCAACAGGACAGAATTTGTGATGCGAATGTTTTTCAATTCAAGTCATCATTACAAATATCTTAATAATTATTTTCGTTTTCGGTTTAATGATTCCTTATTCAATTATACGTTTATACAATTTTTCTATGTTGTTTGTATTGGTTATAAATTTACTTTATTTAAATTTCGTCGATATTATGTAAAAAAATAGGGTGTAATCTAGTGGACTCTGCCTATTGAATCATATACCATTTCTTTCACTCCAAATAGATTCAACAAATAACATTATTTATAATAGCTAACTGATCATTATTTGCAGTAAGAAGAGCTCTTTCATACCATCAGTATACAAACTTGTCCTGTATATTGGCAATATCTTGATAATTTTTTGTCACCGGATCCTGAACTGTAGATACTATAATGTTCATTTTACTAAGAATTTCCATTATTGCGTGTATTGCTGAATAGTCAAGTTTTTATAATTTTGGTGGAAGGTCTATAAATTGACGACATAATACAGTTAGTTTCCTTAATATGCTCTATTTTCTAAAGCTTATTTCCATCCTTCCAATTTAGGGCATATCCCCCTAAAACTAAAACTGCTTCCTCAGTTTCCGACAGCCATTTATTGAATACTTCATTTGATAGATGTTCAATATTACTTTCAACTTATCTCCATTCTAATACTCAGAGTCTGCGGAAAGGCGTTGTTTGAATTTGCAATAGACTTAAGTCGTTTGACACCTGACAATACACAAACATAATTATAAATAACTCTCGCATCATAAACGGTGATTGACAGAGTGCAACCTCTTCCAAACCTGCATGCCTTAGTTCATCGTCTTCAGACAGTCTTGAAATCTCGAATGTAGACTGAAAGCTGAATTTACAATATCATTTATGGTTTTTAATGCTTCAAATGATATGTGATACCGGACTTCATAACGAAGCACTCTGGGTTTGATTCCGAATTATTTGGTCGTATCGTGTATATTCAGTCCAAAATAAGTTCTGCTTTGACCCTAAACATCCATTGATATACATTTCTGTTTTTCTTCTTTCAAATTGACTATTTTTCCACAAATAATATACCGGTATCTTGAGATGCAACAAAATTTGTCGAATTTCTCTTACCTAGTTCGAAAAAAGTAGAAACTTAGTTTTTGGTGGACCAATAATTTTATCGACAAGATTTTTTCTGACTGAAATACACCTTTTGATTATTTTCTAGATACAACTACAAATCAAATACGGTCGGAAAGCACCCATGAATCGGAAACCCGTAAGTCCATCATACTGCCTCGGAAATATAAATACCACTTTTGTATATTTTCACTTCACTTCTATCACGTTCTAACCTGAGAAAGACCCTTATATATTTGCAAACGTGTTCTATTGACTTAACGAAATTGCGTTATTTAAAATTGAAGTGAGCATTAAACATATTATTAGGTATCAACCGGCAATTATTTATATCTACTTTATTTACGTTTACTGTAAAGCCACCTTTGTCAATTTAACGTGTTCTATACTACAGATAGCCGTCGACGCCAATCTGTTCGCTGAATAGAGGTTTAGGTTACCTTTTAGAGCGAGCAATTTTTTTCATGCACGATAAATTATAATTAAAAGTTTATTATGGAAACTCATATCTCATGTTAGATTTTAATATTTTGAAAAGTTTATGTTCGAGTCCGGATCAGGTATTTCTGCAAAAAGTATTTTGTTAAAAATATCCGTAGTTATACGATCCAATGTATTTTGTTGTGAATGTTACCACGTTTTTTTCTTTCCACCTCATTTCCACAAATGCTTTTTCTTTGATCAGTAGACCGATTATTTTTTTAAATTTTGACATTAAACATTCTGGCAATTAAATCATGATGATCGTGTGATTTCTGGCCCTTAACAATTTTTTTCATGTCTTACCTTTGAGGATAACACATAAAAGTGACAAGAAGACAGAGTAACCATAGTGATGAATATATGTTATAGCATATTGGTTTCGCTCTATATGTATCTCGGTCCACCGGTCAGTGAGCAATATTATCATTTGACCCAACTGAAAATCGTTAGCATCTTCCCAACCAATTCTTGAGAAAAATATAGTTGTCTGTATGTAATTTTGCCTAATTATTTGTAATAAAACTAAACCTTTCTGTCTCTACTTTTGCATATTTCTCTACTAAATACTAACTGAAAAGAAAATAATAGTATACCAAGTGATTTTCTTCCTCTTCCCTAATCACAATATATTAAGGAATTATAAATAAAAAAAATTGAAGCACAAAACCTTTTCTTTCAGAGGTAAATTTGCCTGGAATCAAGTTGTGAGTTTCAATAGCTATCGATTGAATAACTATCCTCTCCGTAATAAAACATTAAAGGATTTTTTAAAACATCCTAAGACCGATAAATTTGGCTTATTCCATATAACGAGCTATTTTGACTTTCTACTAAAATAAAGCGACGTTCAAATTACTGACCTACCGTCACAATAGAAACTTAACTGGCAGTTGAAGTATTAAAACGCCTTGTGTGGCCTTCTGGTTTTTTTTACGCATGGATGGACACTAAATATCTCATCTGAATAATTAAGATATCCTAAATTTGTTCTCTTTCATCTTCACTGACGAAATAAGAACTGATCTATAAGAACTGACTGTTCCCTTCATGTTCTGTTAATAAACTTGCAACAACGTGATATATTCGGCCCTGAATCTTTTAGTTCGGCATGAATCCATCTTCTGCCACTTATTTAACACCAAATCTTGTCATTTGGCAGCAGTTATTATATTTATAGATATTAACTAAAAAATGTGTACCATCAGGTTACAGATTCATCAACAAACTCTAAAAGGATTCATGAAGATTATGTAATGCTTATACTGCAATTTTTCATTACCACAACACCTTCCGAATTTTTCATTCTTCCATTTAAGTGCATCACAACTCTGATACTTATAATTTTTGTCACCAATAGATATAATATGATTCCTTTCGTATGCTACATTAGGATCGTATGATGTTACTGGAAAGTACTTAGTTTTCCATGGTCGTGATATTGGGTCCATATTGTATTGTAACTTAGCTGCTGCCTGTACACTTTAGAACAACATTATTAATAATCAGCTATAGTTTTGCTATGCATTTCTAGGTTGATGTTTGATGTTTAGATGTAGTTCGTCTATGAGGTACAAGGTTACATTTTGAATAGTTTTGAGCCTGTCTGGGTTGGTTTTTCCTTGTTGTGTCAATGTGTTTAACCCTAATCTTCTTTTTTTTCTAAGTTACTAAATTCATAGACTGTAAAATAGGTGTTATAAACATTACATCGTTGGGAAGGAGGGACAGTGGAATATGCTAATACTGAATCGGCCGAAAACAAAGGTATAAAATAATATACTTCAAAACGTCGGGTAGGTATTTTTTTACATTTAGAGAATTTAATTTTCATATGGAATTGAATGCTAATTGCGAAAAGTTTTCTTCGTAAGACAGAAAAGCATCAAAATTATATTGCTGTGAAAAGCAAAGTTGTTCTTCTGGATTACCTTCAGTACATACTTTTACATACAATTTACCCTTTAACATAATTTTCGAAAACAAAAATTATACATTCTTCCTGATGCTATCATATACTTTTCTTAATTGTCATAAACATCATTTATGTGAAAAGATACGAACGTTTACTCAAATAGTTATTTGAATGCTGTCATTTTGCATTTCTACTGTAATAGAACTATGGAATATAAACGACTACTTTCGTTTTTAAGTCTCATTTTTGAAATTTTAAACACTAATTTCATTCCCTAAACTTAAGTCCTAGTTAAAAATAATTTTTAATCTCTGTCTTTTGAAATAGTAACCTGTTTAAAATTTCATATTGTTTTTTTTTAAATTGTGACTATAACTAGTCTATAAGACAGAACTTACCTTAAACCATAATATGACATATAAATAAAGGTATTGATACTATAATTCTCATGAAACACTTTTATCGCCTTATCTGTATATAGCAATGTGAATAATGTATTTAATTTACCAGAACTTACTCAAATGTTTGACAATAAGAAGAAAATGTTTATCTTAATAATTAGTAACAGATGAATTCTCTTGCAACTGTATATTATTTAGGATGAAAATAAATAAATTGCTTGAGAAATAAGTCGGAAGAAAAAAGGGGGGCATAGACTTAAATAAATTTTCCTAAGTTTAAATTGAAAATATAATGAAGTAAATTTCTAAGTTTATTTTAACTGGTATGTTTATTTTAAAATAAAATCATCTTATTAAGAAATCAGGTATCTATTTTAAATTAATTAAGATGATTAAACTGTTTAACTAGATTTATCTTAATGCATTCTGGGTAATGAAACATATGTTAACTTGGATACTTCTGGGATACAAAATGTGCAGTAAGATTTTAATCGTTAATTAGCAAAGCGCAAATATGTACACAAAACCGTTTAGCAATAAACGAATTAACAGAAATACAGTAAAGAGATATATTTACTGTGAAGTATTGTGTAACGACATAGATTTCAAACAATTAATTTTCTTTCCGCTAACAAGAGACAAGAGCGTTCTGTTTTCTGCCGCTTTATGTTACGTTATGTGGAAGCTAAAAAATGTTTGCGACAGGGGAAAGCTGAAAGTGCGTTCGCTTGTATGAAGGCACCTGTGTGTATTCTCTTAGTATATCTCAAAAGAGGGATGGTGTCAAAATTATAAGAAGATGGATTTTTGTAACGTAAAATTTGTGAGAATAGGAAAAAAAATAACCTAGAAAAATAAACAAAACAAATTTAAAAAATGGTACAGTGTATTAGTATTCAAATGACTGCAGGAAATGTTCATTTTCAAATAGAGAGCACAAGGATGTTAAAAATTTGTAAAGTAGCTGAAAAATATAAATGTGTTTTTAATAAAAACTTGTTCCGTAACATATGCCAATTTTTTAAGAAAAAAAATAATAATTGTTAAAAATATTTATTTTTCGCTTTTTGAGAACACTGCGAATTATATTAATTAAAATGATTATTTTCAACATCAAATTTAAAAAAATTTCAAAAATTTCTTAAATGTTGGTAGAAAATTTGCAGTCAAAGAGAGTATTCCAAGACTCTGGGGAGGGGGGGGTTGAATTTTCACTCAAGCTCTTGAGTGAAAATTCTACCCCCCCTCAATAAAATATTTTTAGATGTTAAGTGGAAATTAATTAATTAAAGGCATAGAGCCATGCAAGTAAATTTTGGTTCACTTCACATAGATTCGTAATGACTACATAAACTGTTATTCAACTTTATGTCAAGACCCTTTACCCCTTCCCAAAATGATTGTGATAGGAAAATTAGAATTATGAAATGGATTTATAAAATTAATAATATTAGGATTTAATAAAGTACCTAACATTATTATTATGAAATATGTCTGCATATATATGTTAGTATCTAGAAAAAAATATTCTAATCTCCATTTCATAGGTCGTTGAGACTTCCTATCTTCCTTTTCTGCAGACTTTAATTTTCGTGTCCCCAAAATAATTTAATTTACCACATGTTATCAATAAATACTGACATAATGTCTTTAATCTGGAGACAAAACAATTTTTATGCTCACACTTTGTTGATCTATCCAATAATTTTTTAAATCTTAGTCATTTTAATATTAAATTACATATTTTAATTTGGCCCACTTTCTTAAGTGGGGTTGTTGTAGACCGCTCGGAAGCGACTTTTGTAGTGGTTTGGTAGCCGTCACTCTTTAAGCATTTTATCCAGCTGCGTGTACACTAAGCTAAAAGTGCAATATTATAATAATTTTTCGATTTTTTCTGAATGAAACATTTCTTTTAAATTCATGTTTACTAATTATTAGCAATGTTGGCTCAATAATATCAAAAATGTGTCGAAGATTTTTCCGTCTTAGATTTGCAAAAAAATTGTTTAAAAAAATGTTTTAAGTCCGCTCTTATTACAGCAAGCCAAATGGAAATTGTTTTAAATATCCCTTTGCGAGTGAAAAACATGTTTCCGCAAAAGTAAGTTAGAAATTTATTATATGCAAGTCTAAAATATAGAACACATTTAAGGACTCCTCTAAGCATGGTGAGGAGTTTTTGTTTAAAGATTTGTACAATCTTTTCGTTAATATTTACAGAAAAGCTAATCATAATCTTTTTTTAATTAATTACCATCAACATAACTGCTATAAAGAAACACAAGCGCTGACTTAAATTCTTTTATTAACGTAACTGTATTTTGTATAAATCAATGTAACTGTATTTTATATTCTTCTCATAGTGGAACTATGAAGGAAAAATGATTCCTTTATTTTCTTATTTTTTATTTTGGGATTTCATGCAACAGTTTATTTCTATAAACTTAGGTTTTGGTTTAAAATAACCCGATTTCTATCCCTTTATCATTTATGTTTTAAAAAGATTACATAGTTTGACTTTTAAGCCGTTTTTGAAATATTCCTACCGATATTTCAAAAGCAGTATAAAAGTTAAATTATGTATCCCTTTTTATTTGTGCTAATGAATAAAATGTAAAACAAGCATGTCTAAATGTTTAATAAATACTTGATAATCTCATATAAATACGTCGTTTATTATAACACGTATTTAAATGTTCCTATAGACTGCTTTCAAATGTAACGCGAACTTCTTTCGAAACATTTGTAAATTTATCGTAAAGTTAAATCTTCTCTTTAAGAAAGTAAGTCTATGATAAAATGTACATAAAAATATAAAAAACAAATTTGGTTTTTCTCCATGCATTATGGGATAACAAAGCACATGTTACCTCGCTTTCTGAGTACAAAATTTGCAGTAAAATTTTAACCGGTATTTTTTAAATTGCAAAGATATTTCCAAAAAAAATGCTAAATAAATTAAGGCCAATAAAATAGTGATATATTTTCAGCGGAGTACTGTTTAATGATATGAGATTGGCACAACTAATTTTATTTCCACTTGCAAGAGACGAAAGCTTTCCTTTCGCTATTGCGTCACACCTAATAAATCGAATATAGGACAAACACGTTCCTCATTAAAACGGCATGTTTGTTGCGACGCGGAGTTTAAAAATGTGTTGCGACCAGAAATTTCCTAAAGTGTGTTTGCTTGTATGAAGGGACGGTATCCATTCATTTAATATATCTCAATACCGGGATGAGATCATAATTATAACAAGCTGGACTATTTACCCAGTGAAATTTGTAACTGTCCCAAAGACTATCACAAAACCTCTTTATGAATTATGCTAATAATTTTACCGTGTTCTACAGAAATATGCAGGTTGTAGGTTCTCGATACGAGTGGCCAATAGGTTTAATATAACCATTTGATGATACGTTTTCATACTAAATTTTTATTGTTGAGTAAACATATTTAATTTTATCTACAGTATATATGCTTTACCTGGAGTTAAAAGGTAACTCACGATGTAAAGAATCATGGAATATAAATTTTTTCGCCATATTTGGGTGTCATCGAGTAACAAACATCCAAATCCACTTTTCGCTGTATTAATTACCCATTTAAGCGGAACACTGACTGACCTATGTGTTATTCAGCTACAAGAACTACTTGCAAGCATGCGACATTTGGTGACAATTGATCGTTCGTTTGCAGATTGATTTATCAAAAACCAATCAAGTATGAGCAGAACTCGCTCTACGAGGGTTCCGCACATGTCTAGGCTCTTATAAATATTTAAGGGCACAAAGTATTTCTGTTAAAATATTTGTATTTATTAATTTTTCACAACGTAAATATGTTGGCTACTATATCTTTTAAAGGCATAGAATCCAGGTGCATATATAAAAAAAATATGACGTTTAGAATTTTGCTTTAGAATTTCCATCATATGCGCGGCCTACTAAAAACCATATATTATTCATAATTTTAGTTTGAGTAGTTTTGGAAATAAACACAAACAAGCACAATAGATATGGGATAAAAAAAAGAATACCTAATTTTTCAGTGCATCATTATATGTGCGGTATAATGTCTTATTAGTGGATACCGGGGTTGAAAGTCACATTTTTTGTCATTTGCATTTTTAGGGAGTATATTTTTAGTTTAGCAGTGACATTTATAAATTAACGGATAGTGCTTTTAAAGAAGTTTAAAAGTCAATAAGGGTCATTTATGTAACAATATCCATTGAGGACATGTTATAATTTTTGTGAAAAAAGATGTCACTTTTAACCCCGTGTCAGGGATGGTTTTCACAGTTTCAGGGTTGTCACATATTAAAGTAAAGGGGAATTTAAGAAGGAAAATGTTTTTAATGAACTGAGTTGTTATTATTAAAGAAAAACTTTTTTTTAACTAATTGTACATAATAAAGAAAAAGGTGTGTCTTATGTTTTGAATTGAAAACATAAATAACATAATATTCACTTTATTTGATTAATTTCTTAATAAGAAAATGGACTTCTGTTAACGGAAACCAAAATTATGATTAACCAGTCATTAATTTCTTTGGCCTAATAGTTCTTAATTAAAATACCTTACCTAATACGAGTCTAAAAAATTAGTTTCAATATTTGGGATCACAATTTTAACAAATATAACTTGGAAATTCAGGTGTGCACGCTTCATGAGCCCATAATTTGCATCCTCTTTCTTAGCTTCATGGTATCTGTTTTTTTAAATTTCCTTTCTTTTAGAAACCTTTTTATTTTCCTTTTCCTAATTAAACACACGTTTTGATACCTTCTTTTCCACTTCTTACTTCTTTTTTTTCTCTTCTAAATAGTTCTCCTTCTGCTAAAATTGCTGTTTTATATTTCCCTCTATTGACTTGTTGCATCCTGCATGAAGGAGCTTTTGGCAGAAGTTTCAAAACTTGCGGTGATACCATCAGAGAACTAGATGAAGTACTAGAACCAGGGCTAGTGATCGACATGGATGCCTTTGCAGCTGAATGCTGCAGCGATTGCTCTGGCATTAAGGAACTTTTCAAAGCTTATTATGTAATTATATGGACATTAAGGCATGATTATAATTTTAAGTTGATACAGAGCTACCTAAATCTTTGGTATCACATGGAATCACTGCATAGTTGTTAGAGCCAGTGTTATTTTCCTTTGCCAAGTTCAGCCCTTCAACAGAAAAGTGAGAGCTGTGATTTTCTAACAGCAAGAGACAGTTTTTCCTTAGTTAATTTCATGTGGTCATGGAAATGTTTCAAAAAAGTTACAAATAGTTCTTCGGTCATGCAGCCGGATGGATTACTTCCTTACTTCCTCCTTTGCAATCTATTGGCTTATCTCTGGTAAAATGGACCTTGAAATTCACCCGCGGAAAAATGAAAAATGGTGGAATTGAATTACCAGTTCTTGAAACAGCAGCAGCTAATGTGATTACTGAGCCTCTTTCAGCTGAAATAATCAAGCCGACTTGCTTACATCCTTTTCGAGCAACAATTTTTGTCGGTTGTTGTACCATAGTCATCCCATTTTCACCCACATTCCATACATTATGTGGTTGAAAACCATATCATTTAATGATTGATTCCAAATTGTCCAAAAACCTTTGATATTTTGTGTGTTAACTGGAAACTCGTGCCAAACTGGGAGCTTCGGATATTCCAATAGAGAAGGGTACCTCTTCATAAACATTGTAAACCAATCAGAGTCAGCTAGCTTGTTTGATTACCAAGACTTTGGAACTTTGAAATTATTGAAAATAGCAAGTTCGAATGCTATTTTTCTATTATCTTTGGGAGACAACCTAAAATAAATACTTGAAGCCAGAAGTACGTATTTCTCTAATTCTATTTCTTGTTCATCGATTAAAAATTGTCGATTGCTTCGGAATCTATTCTTATAGATAGTATTGACATGACCGTGTTGCTTTTCTCTTCGATAGAAAATTTTCACGATAACTTGTCAAATAGCGGTAATTAATTTTGAAATCATTCCCAACAAACCTTACCAATTTGCCATGGTTTTTTACTTTTCTTGCAGGGCGCAGAATTATTTCTGGAAAAACAAGGCCTCGAGCAGACTTTCTCTTGTGATGCCGTGGGATTTTTATGACCATATCTAAAACAAACGAACTTTTACGTAGCAAAACCTCAACAAAATCAAAAAAAGAAATAGCATGGGTGCTGTCTGCATATGTGACTACCAAGCCCCGTGCATTTGAGACAATCTATCCCAAAGCACATTTGAGAACATAATCTCCGAAAATAAATGTCTTATTCATACAAAAAATAATTTACCAAATTCATAAAACACATGTTTACTTCTTATGTACAAGAGAAGGTATACTACTTATTAAAATTTAAGGATATCCGGTCTCCCCTATTTTGCCATATCAAGTTTCTGGGTCAAGCGGTTTCTGAGAGAAATAGGTTTGACAAGCAGACGGACAGATGTGTGAGTTATCTTGTAAGGAGATAAACATATGCAAAACTGATAAATATATAAACTTTCATATTTATCATATAAGTTGGCGAGCTACTATCAGAAATAAAGATTATTTTGTAATTATTTGGAATCCCATTTTAAATAATTATCCCATGTCAACCAATCTTTGTTACTATTAGATGAGATTGTCGACATTTCTGATGTTCAGGTACTTAAATTAAAATCTAGCCTTATTGTTCATCAAAGTTCTAGGTAGCGATTAACAGGAAAACGACCATGGGATTTAAAATATGTATTAGGTTTAAGTTAGAAGAAGTAAACATTTAATATCAATTGCCCGTAGTGAAATATATCATTATTTTTAAATCCTTTGTACCTCTATGCACCCTTTTACATAATTTTGATTTATTAACACATTTGTGTAATTTAGCTAGAAATAAATATGTAAAGCAAAATTAAAAAGAAAACGGTATCAGAATGAAAAGTTTCACAGATTGAAATTACGAGACTTAGATAAAATGATTTGATAAAAGAAACCATTTGTTATTTTGGACCCGTGTTTAAAAATTTTAAATTTGAATAGTAATCAGAGGAAATTATACTACGATTTACGTTTAATTTATTGATTTCTAAAATTTTCTGAACAAATCTCTACTAATAATTAATAAAAGAAAAAGTTATGTAGTTAGGTAAAGTAAAATACAAATTTTACTTCAAAACTTAAATAAGTGTTATATGTTCTAATTAATTTTTCGTTGCGTATTTTAGCTAAAATTTTAAATGTTACTATTTTTTTTTGTTACATAAATTAATATCTTGTACATTTCTTAAAAACTTGTCTTCAAAAACAAGACGACTATTTAAAAGACTACTGAGTTATTTTCCGCTATTGAAATTTGAACATTCTTATGTTCACGCCCATATTCTTAATGGTTTTCTTTTACTCAAAGTCAAGAGCATTACCGCGTTTCTCTAGTGAGAATACCTGGTTACATTAATACCAATAGTCAAGATAAATAAAATACTACAAAATGAGATGCATTTTCAACTTTTAGTCAAACAATCTTTTCAAATAATATCTTTACTATATGAACGGACATCGAAGTGGTTCCACAAAATGTCCTGTTTTGCCCAACACTGCGATTGTACCAGTTAAGAGGCATTTTCATTGTTAACCGTGAAGACATTGTTAACTATTTCAAAGGCAGCGCAATACAAGAATCAATCTTTACCAAAATTATTCTTTATATCTTTGAAACTTATCCAATGTTCTCTATAAATTTTCTTTTTCTTTAAAACGTTACTTTAGACGTTTCATACGTTAAAAACACAATTACAGGAAAAGTTTATTTTTATGTTAATACAACAGTGGCTGCTATTAATTTTGCTCCTAAAAACCTAACCTTTAGATCTGTTTAAGTTCAAATATTTGAGGGAATAATCCAGTTTCTTAAAAGTAGATTATTGAAATACATTTGGATAAATCTTTAGGCTTAAATCATGAGATACACAGAATTACTGAAATACCTCTCGAATCGAGTGGCAAACAGAGTTAATATAAGCATAGCGTTATTTAATGATATTTTTAATATTAAATTTTTTTTAGTGAAAAACACCAAGTTTTATTCTTAGTATTTTTCCCATTAGAAGATTAAGACGTTAGATTAAGTCTTAGACAAAGTAATGAAAAAAGTGAAATCTTTAATAATAGAACTAAAAAATTGTTAATTTACATTATTTTTAATATATGGGATGAATTACATCGTAACGTTTGTGTGCATACGGGAAAGAAATTTATCCGACAACCTAATATTTTAAATATAGCACAAAAACAGTTACACGTCAAAATTTTAAAAATTGGTAAGTTCTTTCCGGAATTCAGTGCGTGAATTATGACAACGTCACATCATACAAATATAAATACGAGTACATTGCTTAACAATTTAAGTTTGAACTTGTCACTTGCAAACGAAGAACGCGATTGGTGGCAAAAACATGTCACTCAAACGCACGCGCAACAGAATATTACGCTCGATACGAGATGTAGAGGCTGATAAAGTATTGTAAGAGACGACAACTTAAAATACAAAAATTTTCGCAATAATTTCATCTATAAAACTTTAAAAAGAAGTGATCTCATTTTCGGTACAATTATCTCATTATTTCTATTAAATATGTTAAACAAATTTGTTCCTAAGTTACAACACAAGGTTTAAATGTATTTTAGATAGGAGTGAAACTGCAATTAAAGTTTTGAGCACTGTTTTAAAGCACGGTATATCCCAAAAAAATACCATATTTTTTTCGTTCCTAACATTAAAATGCCAAAGTGAAAATGTACATTCTTTTTTCCATAGCCTATTAAAATGAGTATGAACGGATTATTGAACAGGTCTTTTTAAATGCAGTCCAAACGTCATATAATATATTTCATTCTAATGATTCGTATTCAATTTATTAAAATACAAAGTAGCTTTTGTTGTACTCCTGTCCACCTAAATTTTAAGCCATATTTAAAAAAAATTCTAATATTTTTTAAAATATAGCTGATCATTTTCAATTTAAGTTATTTCGAACTTTCTCGAATGAAATATTTCCTTTCACTATTTAATTAATAATTTAACAATGACATATTTTCTATTTACCTACTGTCAACATATAACTAAACAAAAAGATAAATATTAGCTTTAATATTATGCAGAAATCTATTTAAACGTGTAATAAACACTTACGATTGATTTTGGTTCCTTTAGAAAATTATTTCATACATTGTTCTGAATTAAGGACATTAGTATATTCAAAAAATTCTTACGACCACATTTAGTCAAGTTTTGCGATTAAAAGATTATTACAAAAATAGTTAAAAGAGGCATACTCTCAAAACTTACGCAATTGGAAATAATGTTTATGTTAAAGGTTAATCGTCAATATAGCTCCTTTCTTTGTTGCCATAAAGCTTGGTATTAAATCAAATTCTTATTCTTTCGTTCGGTATCTGACGGATGATGACGTTGTATGTTCACCGGTATTTCTATCAAAAGGCTCGCAAATGAAATGTGCTATAGATACTAAATTTACATATATTTAATACTTGGTTATTTGTCCTAAAAGGAAATGTTGCATTTAAAATGATATGTAATTTCATTGTGATGGGTGAGCATGTCTACAAAGAATAAAATATAAGTGACACACTTATAGGAAAAGCTGTGGGAACATGTGGAGTATAGTTGAAACTGAATTTTTTAACAGAATGCAAATAAATTTTTTAAATATTTTTAAACTATAAGATTATGTGGCGGACGACTATAAAAAGGGGAAATTTTTGGAACGGTTTTAAGAACTTTATCTGAAAAATGGAGATGTTGTAAGGCTATAATTTGTCTCCAATATTACGCATACAATAAATGTACTTGGACAACAAATAACGAACATTTTTGTTTAAAAATATTTTAAAAATATAGGATAATACCATCTGAAAATTATACACACTAGTACAATTTTCTTATTAATTGCAAATAGAGGGACAGAAATACCAAATACCTACCCTTACTAAGTAGTAAACATAGTGTATGTATAAATGAAGAGCACGAATAACATCATTTGTCCTTATGCTTTTGGCTGCATTCTTTTTACTTGCTCAAGAAGCTATCCCTCCTGCACCACTCCACACTTCAGCTCTGGCCATGCCTTAAAGTATGTCCAATTGGAAAATTGCAGAGCCATCTATTAACGTACATCGATACACTACATTTTAGTAAGGTTTGAAAATATTAAATTTGGATATCTTCTAATTGAGGGAACCGTTTACGATGAAATAAAAAGCATACGATACGTTATCTTCAAAGATTTTCAAAATAAAATTCAAACTGGATTGAATTGCTCTTACGCAATACTTGTTCAAGAAACCTACACAAACAATCGAAAAAAAATAGTTTTGCATTCTATTTCTTTTATCATTTGCCTCTATATCTTTTCTCCGTAAATATATTCAATGTACAGAATGGTCAATCATTCTCATTATACAACTGCCACAACATGTAGACGTAAGTTCTATGTTCTTGCGTTTACTAATACTTTTTTCATGTCACTTGCTGTACCGCATCCTAAAAAACTCTTTGCCGTGTGTTTTCTCAGAGTGAAATTGTATTTTCTCGGGGTGTAAATTTATTGTAGCCTCAGTTTGTTATCATTATCTTTTTTCCTTAAAAAATATAACATTAAGGCATTTAAATGGATGAGTTCGTGCAAATAAATAAACGAATCGGCAATGTGACATATAATTTACTTAATTTATAAAATTACATTCTTTTTCATATATTTTAATATACTCATGCATACTCCTATCACTTTCATATAACATATAACTTTGAGCAAATAATAAAATAGCATGAGAGCAATCATTAGCTTGTGCCCAAATGCATTAATACCTTTTACTACGATGTGCATAATTCTTATAAACAGGACGCTTTCTCTAAAATTCAGTAAGCTTGACGTGAACACAAACGAGTGTCGTAATTTCTTTATAGCCCGACCCGAGGTGATACAAAGTAAATAAAGATTATTTTATATTATCCCTTCATCCTAAGTGTTTTTCGTGGACTCACTTATTTGAAATTTTCCTTCTTGTGTTCAGAATGTTGATATCATACAGATGTGATTTTGTAACTATTTGGTAACCACAAATTTGACATTATGAAAGAAAATTATTATAAATTGTGACAATGAGGGCGTCTAAAAGTGCTATAAAATTTAAATATATTAATATTTTTCGCAAGTTCTTGATACAATGTGTAGATAAATAATTGTCACTTTGTTATACAAAACTGATAGAATTTTGTTTTATATGCAATGAAAATTGCAATAACTTAACTGAAGGAGAAAATCTTTAATTTAATTTTTATCCATTAATTTCCTTAATTAGGTTTTTATCAAGTTTAAGGTCTAAGTGGCGGAGAAAAAATTGGTATTGAAAGCAATACTGAAAATCTTCCCCACATATACTTGCATAATTTTAAAATATAAATGGCCAAATTTTGAAGATATAGTTAACGTATTTCGCATAAATTAACTAATTTACTTTCAGCTTTAACACCTTCATCGTGTAAGATTTTTCTTTAAGTTTTATTCATCAACCCTTCCCTAACATTTCTCAACCGAATCACTTGATTCCAATAGCTAGAGCATATACGTGGTATATATAAACTCAATAGGATCGTAGTAAAAACTATTTTAAAGAAATGAATAAATTACTAGCTCTCATTTTCATGAAGATTTTACTTTTAATCTTCACGTTTCCGGGTATGTACTCTATTAAACTATTTCTCAATAGTCGTCGATTATATATCAATTACAATTAAAGTGTAATATTACCATTGTAACAAAAATTCCTTTCCTTTCTTAAAATTTTTTTTTATTTTATGCGTAAAGCAAGAAAGAATATTTTTTTATCACAGAGTAATGATTTATAAATAAAATATAATTTTATAAATAAATTATAAATATAGTAATTTGGCTTAGATTTCTGCTCTCTAACTATAATATTTCTGCTTATTAAGTCTGCGCTTTATTATATCTGTTTTGGACATTTCAATTACTTAACTAAATTTAAAAATTAACATAATTTTTGCGCTTGAAAAAAAAATTCCAAATTTGTCTAATGGAAACTCGTAAAAGAAAATGTTTATTTAAGAAGCGGGCTGTTGGACTTTGAGTAAATGGTCTGACCAGAGTATTTGTCGCTAGTAAGTATTATCTGGTGCCTATTTAGATATGAATTATCTACAGAGAAAGAAAAAATCTTATTCCATCGTTATTTTGTTTGTGTTTTATTACCCGTACGCAATTATGATAAGGGATTAGAAGGGGGTGTATTGCAAATGGGGGGGGGGGGGGTTAATGAAGGTACGATAAGAAGGGTATTTTTAAAGAACATGTTAGTGGACAGGCACAAATTACATCGGCGTCTCTCCGTATGTCTGTAGTTAGGTACGTACGTTCACATGTACGTGTGTGTGTATATATATATATATATATATATATATACACATATATATAAACATATATATATATATATATATATATATATATATATATATATATATATATATATGTATATATGTGTGTGTTTTCAAAAGCTTATAAATCTTGATGGAGCACCTTATTGAGTACGGAGTTTTATATTTAATAGTGTCTAGTAGAAAGACATGTTTGTGCTTGGAAATAACGTTCTCAGTTTATTTAAATCACTAAAAATAAACCTATATCGTACAAAAAAATCAAAAGAAAAATTAATTGAATTGAAAACGGACAAGGTAAGGACAAAGATGCAAGCAATTCGTATTTGTCCATGGTACGTGTTATTTTTAGTTATAATCGGAAAAATATTTTGGGAATAAAAGCAAAAAACTGAATTTTATTTCGTGTACGTGTACACGGAAACGTGTACGTGTCCGTGTGGGAAAATTAATAGCCGCGCGTGTGCAGTAAGGCAAGATCACTGCAGTGTTAATGCGTTGCTATGGTTACATTATTCGAAAGCTCCTATTCTAGATTTTACTCTTTTCTGTTAGATCTCGGATAATATCGGTACTTATAATACAAAATCACTAAAACGTGTTTGTAATATAAAGCGACTTTGATTAAGTTTTAAATTATTACTGTCTTATGCTGTCATTAATATGATTCATACATTGTCTCGTTTTAATGAAAATTTGTTTAGTAGAATCATCATCAGATCGCTTGTTTCTTTTCTCTGTCATGTAACAAAATGTAATTATAATTAATTAATGAAAAGGAAAATGTAACTTACATAATTTTATTTCACTCATATATAATGTTTCGAATAACAATGTCCGCACTAAAATAAACTCGGAAGTATAAGCTCATTCATCGTTGATTTATTACGTTAAAAAAATGGAACAAATTAATGAATGTATGTAAGTAAAATATTTAGCTTACTTCATTCCATCTTCAAGAATTAAAAAACATTTATCCGAAATAATACACCATGCTTTATTTTGAACAATATTTGTAACGTAATTTATTACATTATTGCATCTCTCAATAAAGAAAACATATAAAGTAGTTTGTTTGAATTTGTCAATTCAAGTTTGTTTGATATTATACACATATTTTCTATTCTGTATATTTTAAGAGAATTGTAATTATTCAATACATCAGTTAGGCTTTAAGCTATGTTCTTAAACAAAGTGATTAATAAACTATTGCAATAAATATATATTGAGCAGGCGTAAATATTCATGTAATTCATATTATGGTTATTTCATTCGGGAATGAGTCTCGTGTAGAAACATTAGTTATAAAAGTAATACACATTCGTATGTGTTTTTGTACAAGTAAAATAATTTTTATTTAGAATTATTTAAGTTACCAAATCCCATATTTTATCTTAATTTCATTCGCAAAAAAAAATGCCTAGAATTTTTTTAGTATAGCATACTTTAAAAATGGATATTAGGAGAGTTCAGTGCAAGGGAATAGAACTTGAAAGACGGAAGGTAACTTTTCTTCTGGTGCAAACTCCACTTTGGGGTAGAAGTGTATTTCACTATTTTTTTTTCATTTTTCTACTGTATTCAGTGGAAATAATAAGCTCAATAAGAACGTTGCTCAACAACAACCTAAAATAGCCCAATCCAACATAACTTAATTCAACTTATTTCATCATAACTAGACATACCCTGTCTAACAATCTAACACAATCTAACCTCATCGATCATAACCAGACCTTACCTTACCTAACCGACCATATCCTATTCAATCTCACACGATTCAACCTAAACCATCATAGCTCAACTTAATCCAATCTAATCTAATCTAACCCAACATAACCAAATCTAACCAAATATAACGTGACCTGACCTAATGTAATCTAACCTTAATCAACCTAATCCAAATAGAACCTTACTTAAAATTAACCAATATAATAATTATTTTATTTAAGAAGCAATTTTCGAACATTTTAGTTATTTTATTAAGAAAGAACTTGATTGAATCCCCGCCTTTGAAAGCCATATCCAGATTAATCCTCGTAGAGCCAATCAATATAGGACTGTGCTCAAATTCTTCGAAAAATACTAATGAATTTCAGGCAAATTTTGAAAATTTTACCATTCCGCAAGTGCAAGATTAAAACACAGCGCACGTTAGTGGCATAGGTCCAAGCACTCATCGACAAATGAAATCTCGACAGAGATGACCGCCGACCATCAGGAAACCCAGAAATTTGCCTCGGTACCTCCTCATTTCTGATGTTAACATACCTTGGAGGTATAAAATAGCGGAGAGCTAATACAAAAAAAGCGCTTAAACACGGCAAGATTAGACGGAACTTTTATGCGGAAATTGAAACTATAACAAAGCCGTGAAAACTATTTCTTCAATGTTAAAATAAACTCCTGCATTGATGTAAGAATAAGTAGTGGAAGGGTATCAAATACATTTTATGTAGAAACCTAACTCAGACTTAAACTGCACTAGCAACTAGTAAATCATAGTAATGCACAATTTGTAGTGTGTTTTTCCACGCAGAAACTAAAATCGCAGCTTGTTACATTTTACTCGCGATAAAATATATACATCGGAATAGAAGATACATCCTCGCTCATTCTTTTCCGAATTTGATGAAAATCTTCATTGGGAAAATGATTTAAAATGTCATCATTATGTGATGTACTTTGTCTAAGTACAATACCTACATTCCAATTTTACGAGTAAGTACAAGAGTTTTTACAATACACTATCTGTATTGCAAAGTACAAAACAGAGTGTAAGGTATATAATAACATAACAATTATGAACCAGCTATGGAAATAATTCACAAGCAAAATATGTAAAAATTGGATGTATTTGTCATCGGTTTAATGGATCATTTTTATAGTTATGAAATTCTGGTCCAGGATAAGTCTTTTTGCCATAATTGTCGTTCCATCAACATCAATTAAGCAATTTAATAATTTCAAGGATTATTTAACTGCATCTAGCCACTTGCGTTCTTTTTTCTTGAATATAAGATGTATTTTTCCTTGCCACTTATTTCAATATGGGTTGTTTGGCCATTATGGTAAATAAATAGAATGACAAAAAATTAATATATCGAAAATTATTGTTTAATAAAAAATAGTTGTTTAGTACGCAGAATAACGTGATAAACACACATATAATGGAAATTATGAAAAAGCACTTAGGCGGATGGCCAGCCAGATCTTATTAATGATATTTAATTTTGAAAAAGATTTTTCGCGTGATTTTTGAACTTTTATTCTTCTGGGAGAAGATAGATTCGATTTAATAAAGGTATTGAAGTGACTTTGTGATAAAAAAATTGGAAATTTTTATTTTTGAATTTCAAACTTCGAAGGCGATTATTTCAGGAAAGACTGAATTAATTCACAAACTATGAAAATATTTTACATTCAAAATAATAAGGGGGTTCATTCCTATGAAAATATGTTGAAAAGGAAAAGACACTGTAACGGTGACCAATTTTTTGAAGGTATGTGGTAATATTTCGCTTATATTAGAAGCACGAATCAAATATATAAAATATGATAATTATTGCTTAATTCAAGATACCAGTTTCTTATTTTATATTTATTATCATTCAAAATCTAAAAATATCGGTCCGGTCATCACTACAAAAGTAGAGTAAATATTTCGATTAACTATTATTTTTTATATCCATGCTAAAGAAAAGATTAACCAGCTGAAATATTGTCCCACTAATCCGAATAACCAGCTTTTACATTAATTCAAATAACCAGCTTTTTGACACAATTACAATTTAACAAAGAGAAAACATAATAATGGCCCTTCCATCGCAAAATCTTCCGGCAAGCGTAGAAGTTACGAATAATGATTATCCGATTGAATATTTTAAAACAGGAATAAAACTCGTGAGAATATGATGAAGGTCAGTTTTTTACAAATGCTGGTTCCCGTACTTCTAACTTGAGTGAATTATATAAAAGATAATGGATATAAATCGATATGAAATACCAATTCTATTACTTGACGAAATTGGTCTGAATTACGATGCAAGGACTTCCACAAATAATATATGTCATGCGGTGGGCGGGTCTACGGTGTCCTACGCGATGGCAAATATTTGGTCCAGAAAGTTCAGGAATTAGGACTACAATCTTGAGGATGAACCGCATATCGGACGTCCTGTTGGACGTTCAACGATTACGATGCCTAATAGATGAAGATCCTCGATTGATGACTCGTCAATTGACAGACGAGCTACACTGCAGTCATGATGCCATAGAAATACATTTGAAATAGTTTCAAAATACAATGTATGGATAATCCCAGGAGTTGTCATCGTATCACTTCAGTGCAGAGTTGATCCTTGTCAACAAATATTGACATTGAAACGCTACTTAGACTGGCTGAATCAGTTAGTGACTGGCAATGAGAAGTGGGTTACATACGTCAACCGCACATACAAACTACAATGGCTGGGTGTCAGAGAAACAAGAGTTTCAGTACCCAGACCTGAAATAAGTGCCATAAAGATGATTTTCAGCTGCTAGTGGAACGTCAAGGTCATTATTCGTTGAGGTCATTATTCGTCTAGAGGGATCAATATATAATGGAAATATTTACTATGAATAATTGGATCCATTGGATCATCATTGGATCCACAGGATCGAGTTTATTTTCTACTTGATGATGCTAGACCGGGTGTTGCAAAACGTACTCGTGATAAATTACAGAAGCTCTTTTTTTCTTTTAATTCTTTATCACGACCTGGGTTTCATTGTATATTCTGATGTTGTAATATGTTAACCGTTTTTTAGAAGCCAAAGAACCTTAACTTTTTTTCTTTAAAAAATGCATTATACCTGACGAGTGATTTATTAATTTGAGGGGATATAGGTAAATATTCAATTCGTATATTTATATTACGTACACTGTTATGAAAGTACGTAATATGCATTCTGTCTAAAAAGTATAGCCGATATTTATTTTGAAATTGTTTCTTTGTTTTATCTTTTCTACCGCGATGAACGTAAGTAAACACTTGTACATAATTCGTAATACTTTCAAGTTTTTATTTACATTCCATAAATATTAAGACTTCCATCGGAAGCGAGAGTTCTGTAGATTTTATTTTGAATATTTTTATATGAATTATGTATGACTCATCATCCTAAAATTCTAATTAATTTTTGTTGAATTACAAGGCACCAATTAGTTTAGTTTTTACATTGGATTATTTGGGGTCTGAACAAAATCCTATAATTTATCTTAATTAGTCGTTTGTTCCATTCTCATTTTAAAACGAATACACAAACTCTGACTATAGTTTATTTAACAATTTGATATTATTAATATAATTCACAGAGAATACTTTATCACATTTCAGTAATTTTGTCGTAAATTACACTCATTAATGAAAATATATTTCCTGAATATTTCTGCATAACAGGTCAACATCAACCAGTGAAGATTCATCAATTTCTCAAGAAACCCAGTTAACAAAGTTCTTGCGAAATTACCTCTGCGTCTCCCTCAACACACCAGAGAACACTCACGCGGGACGTGTAGCCACTGAAAATTGCATTTTAATGCAATATGAGGAGTAGCAAAATATTTACTGCCTTAGCAATAAAAATTAGTCTAATCCATAGAGTACCTCTTCCGATAGTAGGAGTGGAATAACAGAAGATACAAAATCCTTAGCAATAAACGCATCAAAACAGCAGTTTAACTATTCGACAATTACTCCGCACTTTCATATGGCCACACCGTAATTTGTCGTTAATCTATGCTTAAAAAAAACGACTCAATTGTCAAACGGTCAGCTTGTCTAGGACCGAGGACTCGTTTCGTTTTTATTTGGTTAGATAGAACATAGTAATTATTTTATTTAATTATAATTTTCGGGTTTTTATCATGCCTTTAAATGAAGAAAAGAAATTAAAAAAATGAGTACGTAATCCTAACTGAGATCAAGAAGAATAGGTAAGTTAATAACACGTTTTGTTTAGTAGCATCTTGCAACTGAATTTTTAACCACGTTATATCCTATAATTATGCAATATATATGTACGTGTAATTTACAGGAATTGCTCTTGCAAATTTTGAATCCCAGAATTTATATCTTGCAAAACAAAAGCATGGACACGAACACCAACAAAAAAACAGGGCTGAATGGGAACAAATTGTCAAAAGGTAATATTCCCTATTTTAAATTAAAATTTATCTGACATCTGAACAATAAATTTTACCATTGTAGCTAGAATATTGTGTATCAACCTCAAATTATTATAACATATATTTTTGTATAATAGTTTACATCAAAGACGTTTACATCAGAGACGACCAGACTTTTGTGAATTTATAAAGATTAAATATAATAAAATACTTTGGACTGACTATTAATGTTCTTGAAATTATAGCTCGATAACATGTATCTCAGTCATTTTCTACTAGGGTTCTCACCAATGAATAAATATTATTGAGAGGTCTCTTTCATTATGTATGTTATATAGCATTGGATGTGATTTTTCAATAGACATCCAGCTTAGAAAGAAATTTTCTTGGCCCCTTCTTGATACACTTAAATTATATTTACCTTAGATGCCCCTATAAAATCCAAGCTAATGATTATTAAATTTCATTAAAATACTTTTTATAGTTTGAAATAATAAAGTGACAAATACATATATCGAAATTCTTTTGGTTTTATATAATTTTTTAAAGTGATAATTTAAATGTACGTGCCTAGGTTCAATTAGTTGAATAAAAAGGAGCGAGACCTACACAGTTGCAAATTCAATGGAAACAGATGCGGATGTCCGCTAAATCAATTTATCTTGCCATAAAAAAGACATATTAAAAACAGGCGGAGGAGCAAAACCGTCCAGTCCAAAACCGGATGACCTATAAATATTGTCCATGCTACCGGAGGAATTTGTTATGGATGAGAACATATTTGACAGTAATGGACAGTTCAATATTCAAATGGTATGCTTTTATTATTCTATAGCTCCTAATATATTACTTGATAATATCTGGGAAATATTGGCATTCAGGAATGTTTTGCGGTTAGATATAGTATAGGTTAGAATTAGTAAAGTAGTACTAGGGTACTAGGGAGGCAAGTAAAGTCTGCAATTAGTCAAAGGATCACTGAGGAAATGAATGTAGGTAACGGAAACAATCGAACAAAGTTAGCACAAATTGAAAGAAATTAATAACATTTTATGACGTATTAAATTAACTATTATTTCATCATTAAATGATGCAATATTTCTGTACTGATATTGATATCTGCGTGCAAGAGAAGATTAATTATTGTATCTTGAAAAATTGTTCAGAAATCCCAATACATTGAAAACCATTGTTAAAATGCCTATGTAATAAATTTTCTCATTTGCAGATTTGTAACAGTTCTGAAAATTTGTCTACGTGTAATAGAAAGAAACAAAAGAGAGGTCTCAAAAGGAAACTGGTATTTCTTTTTATATATAATCTAGCAATAATAGTTCACTTCTACTCACCGAACAAGCACACTTTTATGGATCACTTTTTCTATATTTTACATGTATATACTGGAGATATATCAGATTCTTCATATAAATCTACAATGCTGGCAACGTCTAAGGAAACAAAAAAAATCACCAATGAGCTCCAACTAAAGGAGCATAAAAAAGTATGGAAAGTATAGAAGAGGTGATGGACATGATGCGGAAAGAACATGAATTAAAAATTAAATGTTTAAATTTATATATAATATTGAAATTGGAATAAATTTTATATGTAATTACTTAATTATTTATTTTTAGTTTTCACAATTTGTTCAGGTTTCTTTTACTTGAATGTCATTTATGTTTTACTTGAATGTCATGTATTCTATTATAAACGCTGCTCTTGCTGCATTTCCTCTTTCTTCGTTATAATGTAATGGTTCTCTTCCATCATGTATCATTGAAAAATCCTCTGGATTATTTGGCTCCATGATACTGGTCTGTGTTTATAGTGGTTTCTTCATATTTAGTGCTATATTATGGAGCGCTGCTAGTGCTACTATATACATCTTCGCATTATCTAAATTGCAATTCAATCCTTTTGACAGACACCGAAAGCGTTGCTTCCAAACTCCAAAGCAACGCTCTATTGTATTTCTGGTGGCAATGTGGGCCCTATTATACCTTGATTCTTGAGCTGTGGTAGTTGTTCTTATTACAGGAGTGAATAAGTAAGGAACGCAGGCATATCCTGAATCTCCTAATAAACGCCCGTGAAACTGATTTTCTTCAAACCGTGACTTTATACGATTTTCCCTGAAGATTCTAGCATCATGAGTGCTGCCTCGCCAATGAGTAACAATATCTATTATATACAGTGCTGAATTGCAGACCACCTGGAATGAAAAATATTTACTTGCTTACAGGTCAAGATAAGAAGTGAAAAAGTAACTGAAAGCTATATAAATGTTACCTGTACATTGAGGCTATAAAATCCTTCACGATTTATATAATATTGGGCCATACTTACCTCAACTTTTTTTATTGGAATGTGAGTGCAATCTACCGCACCTATTATATTTCAAATGTTACGAAATCCATTCATTATTTCAACATGCTCATCTTGGTATTTTTTATAATGATATTTTATATAATTTTTAGCTCTTCTCGCGTATGCTACTCGTCGACATATAGTTGTGACAGACCGTTGCCTGAGCCCATGCAGGTCAACCGAGTCATCTTGTATCTGAAATACAGATCACAAATTAAATAATATATAGCTATAACTCACATTTTTGCAAATTAATCTGTCCAAACAATATTCCCGGTAATTTATATTACTTACCATATTACGAACGTGGTTCTTAATGCAGTTAACACCTAAGTTTGTGGAGTGATGCCGCTACCTTAAAACAAAATAGTACACGCTCAAAATGGCAAACGTTATATGTATATATATATATATATATATATATATATATATATATATATATATATATATATATATATATATATATATGTATATATATATATATATATATATATATATATGTATATATATATATATATATATATATGTGTGTGTGTGTGTATGTGTATATATATATTTATATGTTTAAAAACTTTCAACAACGTGTTAAATTTTACCTCTCTTATTTTTCTTAATATCTTCTTTCACCAAGTTTACGATTTACCTTGCGTCCGATTTTGTAAAACAATATTTAGTCCTAAATTCTTCTTCCGATAAAGTATTAAAAGTATTGTACGTTTTCCTCTTCCTCCTATTGTCAACTAATGCTATTGCGTGAATTGTATTAAGATCTTCTAATATTTCATAAAAATCCATAGCGTCATGTGTTTGCACAATGTGTAAGTATTATATTTATTAATTGTCAACTATCAGCTGTTCGAGCACCACCATTTTTTGGACTAAAGTACCCTTATTCGACACATAAACTTACTTCCTCGAGAGAATAGCGATAGAGTAACGTTTCAAAGGCCGTTATTCCGTGAATTAAGTTAAATGCGGTTTATTGCTCAAGTTTTCAACTACTCTTTGGTTTAGCAGTGGATTATTTTTTAATCTTTGTTTATTGCTAAGGCCGTTAAAGTATGATATTAACATACCTTGTCATTTATGCAAAATTTTGTATATGCAAAATTTGTATGTATGTGTATTTATTTAGCACATTCCTTTGAATGAGATATCATTGTGTAGGTTATTTAAAAATGTTGTTTCATATCTTATTATTAAAGTTTAAAGGGACGAGAATATCAATCATAGTTAAAAAGTAAGTAGTTTTTAACTATGATTGAAAAATCTGTAATAATTTTGGTGATGAGAAAATTTAAATTAAATAATTTTCCTAAAGTTACATAAACAATTTCAAGAGGTGTAAACAAACGCGAAACACTACTTTATGCACGTCTTAAATGCTCTTGACAATTCTTCTTTAAAGTTCTTCAATATATTTTAGATTCTTTATTGGTAATCGAAATTGCATCAACTTCTACCTTGCGGTTGTACCGCATGACATACTTAGAAGTTATTTATGACCTTGTGTAATTTTTCCAAGACAACCAATCTAGGTTTTGATTTAGAAACTATTTAAATACAGATATATCATATCATACACCGACAAATTCATTATTTTTACAAAAAAAAATCAATACCTGTCTCACTTATTTCTGGAACGGCTAACATAACAATTTGTTACAGATTACAAATATCAAAAAATTATATTATAAATGCGCCTGGAGAAAATATAACAAAGTTTCGATTATTTTAAATTTTGACATTCAAGTTGAACTCCATTATTATATTATAGATTAAGTGAAAGATTCTTAGTACAACATGTGTATACATAGTTTTTTTGCGACAGTCATCAAAAAACTTAACTCTCAGTAACTTATGGTCACTACTTTAAAGAAGTTAAACAACTGATTGATTGCAACATATTTTTAAAATTAAAACAGAGATAGTTTATAAACTGGGTCAAGACATAGGTAATACTAAAATACCTGACCCGAATAAAAGTTCGACAGAAGTTACCATAATATTAAAGCTAAATTGAGTTTGATTGTTACAACTCAGCTCAGCTGTTAAATCTGTCATAATAAAATTGAACATCCGTATAGCTTTTATTAAGGATATAAAGAAATAATAACATTTACTCGATTAAAGAATTCCAAACGAACAAAACTACGGCAATTGTTAGTCATAGAATAAGGTAAATGTAATATTGGAGGTAAATAATTTTGACTGTTTGAAATAATTTTCCCAAGGCTTCTTTATTGAGTTATTTTATCGAAATATTATCTGCTTTTACAAAGAGTAAATTAACCACCATAGACAGTTGCTTTATCGGCAGTTTTCGAAATTTATATAGGCATAGGATACGTAAGAAATGAAAGTCTAATTTTCAAGACTTTCCTCTGAAATATTTCCTAAGGTATAAAAGAAAAGTCATTGCCACAAATGTTTGATTCGGAAGGTCAAATCAAACTTGATCGTACCAGATATGAATAATTTATGCAATTGTATAAATATTCAGGTTTAAAGAGAAGAATATTAACAAGTTTATTTGAAAATAACACGTAAAAGATACGAAATTGTTATAAGAAAATCTTTCCTAATAAGAAAAAGAGCTTTTAAAAGTTGAACTTCAAGATCAATATTCTTCACAAGTTTCTATAAGTTTCTTTAACTTTTCAGATCACGATAACATACCGAACAAAAAGTGACAGCAAAAGAGTGTTAAAAAGCTTGGAGCCTTACGAAATCATGAACGGTCTCTATTGTAGTGGCTTTTGTGAAATCTCTCTATTGTCCGACTTCTTAATTAATCACTTGTTCCCGAGAAAATAGACGCAGTCCGCATTCCATCTCAAAGTGAACAAATTAATTACGGAGATAAAATTTGAATTTTGGAAAATTATCATGTGTTCTCTCTGATTATTATGTGTATCGTTTTAATTTACGTAAAAAGTAATACGAATAAATTGAGTTTTAAATACATATTACCTTCGTGTAGCATATTTGTAAGATTTTGTATGTTCGCGAAGTTTGAGGAGGAAATACACATATTTATTCAAATATATGCTAAAGAAATAATTTTTACCAAGTTATACGGCTTCGTAACTACTAGGACACCAAGATATGTAAATTAGACAAATTTTAGAAACATTGCCTGGTGACATAATTTAACCAGATTTTGAAATATTGCAACTAGTGGTTTTTCTGTTGTTAGAACCACTAATGATAATTGTTGTTTTAAGATATTGAGCGTGGAAACTTATTAAAACAGAGGAGGTTTAATATATTTGGATTACATTAAATATCTCCTCCCGGTTCGGATTCTCGCTGTGTGAAATTTATTTAAAAGTAAAAAGTAAAATATATATTTCCTGATTTTGAAAATATTCATTAAAGAGCATTTTAATAATTGTATAATAAAAATGGTTTAAAATAGATGAAAAATTAAAAATTACGTGAAGATTTTAAAGATGATCGATATTCATTTGATTATATTATCTATTTAGAATGATCATTTCTCCTTAAAGTATATTTTATATTAGTATTAGTTTATTTTATATTAGTGCAGAAATCATCAAAAAACACTTACGTAATGTGAGGTATATTCGGCTGGAAATATTTGTGTAATTAAAGTCTATAATGAAAGAAATATTGACAATGGGCCTATAAGTAAGTAGCTTTTGATTTTGAGGAAATAATATAAGACCCTTCATATTCTGATTGATTATCTAATATTGAATTTCGAATAATCTAAGTGAAACAAAAACTGACAGCAGGATTATGAGAGTAAAAAACTCTCACCTGAATGTCTATAAATTTACAAGGAAGTGCGTAAAATATTACATGATTTACGAGTAGAGCAAAAAACATATGGTCAATATTATATACCGACTCCTATGCATTGCGTGTATGCTCTCTGTCGATAATATTTGTAGGTTGAATTTTAGTGGGGTAATTTTTTTACTAAATCAGTATACAGAATTTATGAGTACTTGTCTGAGTAATTTATCTTTTAAACCGATTAAATTTCTTTAATCTCTTTCTAATTCATAGTTATATCAAAGATAATGCCAATGCCCATTTTAAGCCGTCAGTTATTTTAAAAGGCGTGGGATTTAATAAAATTCTCCTTAACTATTTTTCTTTAAGGACTTTTTAACCATTTGTAAGAGTTTTTATGTTTGACATCGAGTATTTCTGTACATGAATCAAGCAAGAAATTTAATATTAAATGGTAAAACCTCTTAACTGATTGCTGCATCATTTTAGGATAAGTTGAAGTGATTTGAACAACTCTAAAACATTAGATCTGACGTGATCAGAAAGAGAAAATTTATTTCGATCTCATTTCTTTGTACATTATAAAATATTTTAGTGAACCTATTATAACCGCCCTAAAAATGTAAAATATCACAGTTATGTTTTATGATCAACTAATGTCAATTATTGGTCAGATATCAGTATAAATGAAAAAAAAATTACTTCACAATTGAATATATATTACGGGTAATCCTATTAATTTTTACCTCTTATGAAAAAAAATTCGTTTTCGCCACATTCAGACATAAATTATACATTTTTTAATAATATTTGAGTAGTCTCTTATATTACTTTAATAGATAATTCAATAATAAACTTTCCTCATAAAAGGCAATTATAAAGTAACTAAACGATATTTATACAATCCCGTCTATATATGCATATATATATATATATATATATATATATATATATATATTTATTTTTAAATACGATGTACATATATAATGAATCCTCATAAACCATATAGTGTTACTCAACCGTAGACCAAAAATCAATTAACAAAATTCAGTAGTTTATTCACAGGCATAGTTTTAATTGATTTGTTGCGATGTATGTAGTTTCAAACCCGTCGCGCTGTTTTGCTACTGGTATTGACAAAAACAACAGCGGCCGTCGCCGTTGTCACGCACCATGAACATTGCAAATGGTGTTGTTTTATTTATATTAAAATGCTATTAATTTGTTTGAAAAAATTTGTTTGTTATTGACGTCATTATTTGTTTCACAATTTTTAACTGGGTTTTCATTTAACGTAGTACGGTCAAACCCATATGTTATACACACATACTAATGCACATTTCCAAAGTATGAATATACTTTATTTGTCCTAATATTAATCACTTTATTTGATCAAACCGTGATTTAACTCTACTTTAGTTATTTATTTTTTCGTATTACTGCCTTAAGTATTTGACGGATTACTATGACTCTAGGATACTTTATATTCCGAATTAGTATAAATATTTAGATAATTTAAAAATAACAACCCGTTGAAAGTAAAATCCTAAATATGAATGTGTATTTTTAAATAAATATGTCTTAATTTCAAATATCCCTTTACAAATTTCACCACCAATTTTCCATTTTTCATACGAGCAAAATCGCGACTCAAAGCTAGTAGAATTTTAAATTGATATTATTTTGTTTACTTTTCCAAAAATTCTTATTATTACAATGGAAGGACTTCTTAAAGTTATCGTTATTTTTAAATATTACTATATTCTTTTACAATAACTTTTACTCTTAAGAAACCTATAGGAGCATAAACGGTTATTTCCTTTAATAGATTTTTTTTTAAATTGACCTCATGCTCAGTAACCTCGAGGCACTTACTTGGAGGAAAGCCTGTTCCACATGACTATTACTCTTAAAAAAGAAATATGTAAACTCTACATTTTTTAATATATTGTTATCCCCATTAATACACATGGTTAGTAAGTAAATTATTTGTATAATTTTCCAGCGGTTTACACAGAAACTCTTTGCATTATTATGGAATAGTTAATTCTTTGAAGATTTACAGTTATAGGTTAACCGCTTAATAATTAATAATCCCGTTAAGATCGAAATTCCAATACTCGGCTACTTTTTTTGTACTATTTTTTATATTATTTTTAGTATAGTGTATTCAGTACTAAAGTTACATTTAAGAGAATTGTTTTTGATAATATTGCTCAATGTGTTCTTTACACTTACACTGTAATTAATTTTATTATTATTAAGCGTTATTAAATTAATAATGTAACTAATTTAATAACGACTAAAATAATTTATTGAACCTTATCAAAACATATTTGTGAAGCGATAAAACCATTACATTAACAATGTTATACTTTTACGATTACTGTAAAATTCTGATACAAAGTTTCGTCTATATAATATCTGTAATATAATAAATAAATCCATAATTCTTGGTATTTATTAGTAAAAGAAAAAAGTTATATATGAATAATAGTTATCCCGTGAAAAGTAATTTCCATTTCATTCGATGTATTTGTCTCAATATGGCAACTTCGAAGAGAGAAGAGTTGGTCCTATAGTTTTTCCTTGTTATTAAATTCTCGTACAAAATTCAATCTGCGTAATGAAAGGTAAATTATTAAAATGAATTTTTGACATTTATTAAATGAAGTTACCATTTTTTAAATAACTGATACCACTAGTGGATATTCCCCTTTGCCATGTATATTGAAGTAATAAAATAAAAATGTTTGTTGCTAGTTTAAAAAAAATGTTTCTATAAAAAAATAAATAAAGGATATTAAACTTGTGAGCTGAAAAAAACATATAATTGATCTTTATACTCTTTGGTTTTTTCAAAGAAATCGCAATATGTCAAAAGCAATTAATCTCTATGAGGGAGAAAACTAATTAAAAAGCTATGAAACATTTTTTTGCAATAGCCACCTATGTTTTCTTCTGTCACTAGGTACTTATAATTAAAAACGAATACTAGAACTATAGTTTTGCAGCGAATGTTATAAACTTTGATTATACTCCATTTTTTTTGTTATATAACTTATAATATATATACTTTGCAAAATATCAAATATTTTATGGTCTCATGTGACAGAGTGTTTAAATTTCACATCGAATTCACATCGTTTATGCTGTAACATTTGCTATTATTTAACATTTCAGACTAAACATAAATGACTTTTGTTTTATCATAGTTTATTTCATTCGACCATTTCGACTAGACGAAATATATATTAAGTTCAGTTATTAATAATTCGATACTAAAGATTTCGAAATGTACCAAAATTGCTAAACAAGCAATATCAAACCAAATTTTTGTTTGAAACAAAATTTTCCAACTTATTGACTGGAATTCAATTATTAACTTTGCATTTACAAAAATAATAAAATTTAATAAAGTCAAAAATTGGAAGAGCAAATTCTATTCATGCTTTTCATTTCGTGCTAATTTAGTGAAAACGCTGAAAGAAATTGGAATCCCTTTAGATATTGCCAACAATTTCCGATATTTCTCCATCTGTTTGCTGTATACGTAATTAGAATAAAGTTGTTGAGACGCTAACTCAATCATTTGATACCCACAGGTGATCGAATATAGTCTGATGATCAAATGTGTTCGATAGATATTCCTTCGATATTTATCTAAAAGATGCTTCCCTTTTCTAACCGATTTTCACTTGAACGTATTAGGGTTTCTAACTGATATTCAAGTAAAGTTTTAGGGTTTAATTTCTCTTAAGTCCCATCAGATATTATTAGAGATCTTTCTATGCCATAGGTATTTAAGAAAAACATCTTAATAAAACTTAACAACGCCACATGATTGTTGCTTAAAGCTTTAATTACATTGCAATGTCAATATCCATATTCATATTTGATCAAAAAACTCAACTTACTAAACGATGTTCAATTACGAGATAATGTTGTTGCTAGAATACTAAATTGTGAAATTTGTATGGTAAGTGAAAATTAATTTTTTGCAACTTGTTTTACTTAAAACTTGTTTACTTTAAATGTATTATAATGTGACAGAATTATTAAATATATTGTACCATGTAATTAGTTTTCTCATCTTGACTGAAATAACTTTAACAGTGTGTATTTTCTGACTTATGTTAGAGTGAAATGAATAATTATATCGTTCATGCAATTGTATTACTTAATAAATGTAATAATATTTTCACTTCGTGTAATTTTATTAACTTTTGAAATAAAGTTGGCTTTCCGCATTAACATTCTAATAAAGCAATCGTATAAATCTTCAAGTCCAAAGTATCAACAGTTTTATTTTTTATTATTGAAGTTTTTACCTTTTCATACACCAAAAACTGATTTACTCTTAATATCATCTTGGAACCTATATTTAAACGTATTGCACGAAAATATATAGTTCTTACAAGCATTAAGGCAATTATTTCCAGCTTTTGCATTTGTAATAAAATATTTTGATATTTGTCATCTGCTAAAGTAACGGGACAAATAATTATTGCTACGAAGTGCAAAACAAGTTAAGATAAAAATAGATTACAAATAAAGATATATCAAAATTCAAAAACGTATTTATTTTTATCTCTACGTTATTTACAGAAAATATATCTTAACGTTTGAATAAATACATTTTAAAGGTTATCTAAAAAAATTAAGATAAGTAATTCAAAGACAAAGCAATATCAAATTCTGATTGTACCTACCTTTTGGTTATGGCAATACGCTATTGAGATTTATGAAAAAAGCTTATTGCCAAAGCGGGACAGCTTCAATTATGGATATTTAATTCATTTTCGACCTCAGTACGTTACATACTTCTGGGTAAGGTTCATAGCTAAATAGATTTAAATTCGCAACTAGCCCAATCTACATTTTTTTTAAATTTTATTTTGTCCAACTCCAACATTATTTCGACCTCAGTTTCAATATATATCTATGAGCGACTTTGTAGAAGATTAATGGCCAGATTGCAAATATAGTAATACAAAATTGCATTGCTTTCATATCAGTATCCGTTTTCCCGGGAATAATCTTTCTGCCACCATCATAGTCTTTATTTCTAATGTGCCAGCATAATATTCCTTAAGTTAATGCATCATCATATTCCTACTTTTAATGTACCACATATAGGATTTTTTTCCCTTTGTTCAAAATTTTAAATGTTGTTAGTGTTTATATTATTTATTCATAAACTGTTTTTGTTTGACAATTTGGAGTTAATACGTAATGTATTATATACCCTAAGAGTTATGCTGTAACACTTTTTAGTTGGGTATAAGGGATAATTTTCACATATATGTTTATATGTCCGCGTATATGTATATGCATGTACATAGCAATAAATATGCATGTATATACGTAGATATATATGGATATATTTAGATTCATAAAAGGCGGGAAACGTATGTTCAAATATAAATAAATGTGATATCATTGATATTGAATTCATTGCAAGTTCGTTCTAAGTAACATTCGATAATGGACACTAGAAATGGAAAAATAAACTTTTAAAAAAAAATTAACTATTTTCAAATAACCACATTATTTACTTAGAACTAATTTAACATTTCTCCAATGAAATATAAAGCTTTCTGCTTTGGAAATGCTTTCCTTTTAAAGTGCCACTAAGTAGTTAAAACTTATTCCATTACCTCTGTCGCCTGAGTACAACTCCTTAATATGGTTACCGCGCAGCACGTCGTTTTCATGTTTCAACACGGACTGAAGTAAGTAGCTCGGAAGCTGCCACGTAAAAATATTTTCATTTTATTTGAAACAAATTCTACGAGTAAAATTTGCAGTGTAATCGGTACCCCTTGAAGAGGTTATTATTTCCAACTAGATCCGATTTCAATGTTTGATAACATTTTTGCTATGTTGCAAAATTATCGAGAAATTCTCATATTTCTGATGGCAAAGTAACTTTTTAAATATGTTTTCAGGTTTATAATCGTTGATAAATAAATGGATGTGATTAAAAATGAAAAAGTTTTATAGAAAAATTTTGTGACTACTCCCCATTTTGGTATTCTACATATACCCAAAAGCGCATCCGCGTACATACACATACATGTTTGAATAAATTAGTTCACGCATATGCACGATAACAAAAGAAAGTAATACGTCCATACTATTAAGAAAATGGTGGGAAGTGGGAGCTTACTATATCCGCCGTATTTAAAAATGAAAATTATGTTATATCTTGTAAAAGACCAGGATTGAGGGTTAGCAAAAGAAAGAAGATTTAATGGAGAGGCATATGGAAGGAAATGGAATGTAGAAAGTAAAGTCGGTCTAGGTATTAGTTTTTTAGACGACTTTTGAATGCTACGGTAAGTCTGATGCCTGAATTGAGTTTTTTTATGAAAAGCATTTTTGCAAACTTTTGAATCGCTACCGTTATAAAAATAAATAACATTACATTTTTTTCCGTATTTAATAGGATGTAATTGTTTTTTTAATATTCGGTATAAAAAAATACTAAACCTTTCAAAATTTAATTTTATTAAATTGATTACTTATCTTTTTAACCACCTGCTTAAAATTGTTAAAATTATAGCTTATCAAAGTCCTAAAGTATATAAAATATGTCACTAATTTGAAATACGTCATTAATTATGTGAAACATGTCCTTAATTAGCATATATAAATATATATATATATATATATATATATATATATATATATATTTATAAATATATATATTTTTTTTTTATTATTTTGTCACCGTTTAATTAAGCTTCGTTTTTAAACGACTTCAACAGGGAAAGTTTAAAATTAATCTATATTTTTTAAACTTTTTTTTGTGAATGCTATCTCATATTTCCGCCATTTATCACAGGTGACGGAGGAGCTTAAGTAGTATACTTTCAATGCACTTTTTTTTGGTAACTTTTTAAATGGAAGAAAAACATATAACAAATATATCTGTTCTAAAATAAACGACTTTTAGATGCAAATACATCGGTTCTTTTAGCCATAATTTTTTCCCACGATTTGGGACTGCCATAACAGCAGATTGCAGTCATGAAAAAAGCTTCCGGATGTCTGGTCGTTATTGGTTAAACGTCTCCAACGTTTCTGCCCATCCTCCTTTTTTTCTTATTTTATTTTATTACAGTAATAACACAGTAATAATTTCAATTAAATTACAGTAATCATTTCTTACTTTATTTTATTACAGTAATAATAAAAACAAAATGCAAATTATAAATCCCCAATGTGATTCTATGAAGATCAGGTTAGGATTTTAAAAGATAGAATTCTTCAACAATTAACAGTAAAGGTGCCGTGATCGAGCTTGGATGATATAGGTATAATAATATTCTGGTAATTAAACCTTTAAACTTTGAAACCACTGAAGGCGATAGAAATCTTTTCTTTAGCAAAATCGGAATACAATGATGTGTCGAAAGTTGGTGATATAAAAGCTTCAGTGATAAGAAATAAATTTATATATATAGCAAAAAAAAAACAACGTAAATAAATAAAGACTCATACTATAAGCATATAAATGTACATAGAAAGGCATGAGGCGTATTTTTTGTGCCTTAACTCATATTTCCACCATTTGTCCAAAGGGATTACGTTATTTCTAAAAATTATTACGCAAATGAAATTAAAGAAAATATTATTAATTGGCATATTATAACAAAAATATTCAATCTATTTCATTTCCTTTTGTATTAATTGTTGTTCACACAATGTTTTTTCTTTACATTATTATAATAATTGTATTGAGTCGAGACCTTGTAAAAGATCATATTTAATTACAGTTACATTATACACACATAATAGATCTATATATCAATGTAAAACGCGGCGTTGTTATGGTTCCGCATATTTTTACAATATATTTTAATTTTGGGAATTCGGAATAGACTTTGTTTTTTTAATGGTTATTTTATGCGGTAACTTTTTGGTTCAATTGCCGATTTTTCCTAAAGTCTTAAATTTCAAAATTAAATTTTGTTGATATGTATTTATATTTTAATAAAATTAATAATTAAAAATATTACACAAAAATTCTCACAGATCATATTTATATTTGTAAGAACTTTTATCAAAAATTCTATGGCCCATTTGCTATTCAGTATTTATAATTGAATGCATCACAGTAAAATCAGGAAATCTGTCATTAATGAAATTGCTTCAAGATATCTAATTAGGGAGTATTTGAAAGAATCAAATATAACTAGAGAAATTTTTGATCATTTACCGCCTTCCTAATTAGGGACATTGTTCTTATTAACATTTCATAATTAGTAGTCATTTGCTTTTGAATTTATTAAATTGAATGTTTAAATTTTCGTACCAATTTTAAAAAAACAAAGAAGTTTGATGGTGATTTCAATTGTATATATAAGTTAAAAATTAGAGAAATTTTTTATTTTTTGCCGACTTGTGAATATGAGTAGAGCTCACTCTACAAGGGTCGTGTATATATTTAGTATTTAGATACATAAACGTACATATTTAGATGCATATAACATTATTTTTCCCTACTTGAATTTAATACCTATTTTAAATTTTGAAAACATAAACTTATCGTTTCTTTCTCAAAAACTGTGATAACTAGAATTCTTGCTCAAGTTTTCTTATAAACTGTATATACATTTTTAGTAAAGCTTCATTTTTCATATATTTACACAATGCAAAATATATATGTTACTTATATTTTTATATAAATATATGCAAAATATATATGTTGATTTTAAATATATTGTACTGAATAATTTTGTTTACGATGGCATTACGTAGAGGGGCAGACAATCAAATATTGTTTTGGACGTTATTTATCTGGCTCCACTTAGTTGTGGTTAACAGCAACTATGACATGTAGTGTACATCAAACCTGTTAAAATTATTGAACTTTATTCACCTAATGTCTGTAAACACAATAACTCTCTCGAGGGTCACGTTGAACTGCAAATCAATACATGTTTATTATGTAACGGGCGTTTTGTCAATTTGGTATTAAAGTGTTTTGTTAAATAAAATAAATGAACATTAAAATACTTCTGAATCACGACTTTCATTAAATAGGCTACGAGATTGGGAATGCCAACTTGCTTTTCAGTCGGCCTATCATTTGTACGGTAGCTATTTAAACCATGGAAATTTTACATGGTATTTTTAAAATTATATGACAGTCTCTAAATACATCACGTTATAGATACTTATACGGTGATGACATCAAGTGTTATGCACTGGTAACGCGTACCGGTGCAGTAACATCGCCAATAATGTTTTTATTTAAAATCTAACAGAATAAATTTAAATTAATTTATCATATAGATAAAATTCCGCAATTGGTTTCATTCTTTGGCTAGCTTTTCTTGTGTGTCGTTTGAAAGGGCTAGTTACAATGGTTTCGTAAAATATTTTTTTTCGTAATTTTATGTATTATATTTTAGGAAATATACTGAGAAATACGTGAAAAAATATGTTTCCCCTCCCTTTATTTTCGAATCTATTGCACCTATAGTTCTGAAAAAATAAGAGTTTTATAAGCCCACGCAAAGGTTGCAGGGAAGTTATAACAATGATTCTACACGTTATAACCTTTAAAAATATTGGGAGTATTTTCCTATTTTATTTTTCTTAGGCGTAATAAGTTTTTACGCGCGAAAAATAAAGTAGGCAATACATTTGCATTCACCCATTTTCAAATATGATTTTCTCAGAAACCATGTAACGCAAAAACTTAATGTTTGGCATAGTAATTGATCGTATTAACGCACATATTTTACAGTATCAGATTTTTTATAATTTTTGTATAATCTTTAAACAAGAATTAAATGAATATCTTAAATTTATTTTTTTTATTTTGTGCATATAACTAGAAAATTTTTGTTATGATAAGCATAAAAATATTTTTTTCACAATTTTAAGTTACATATTTAGAAAAACATTTTAAAAGATAAGCAAATATAAAATTCCTTATTTACGAAAATATTGCGCCAAAAGTACTTATAATTTTTTAAATATGTTCCTTGTTTTTATGTTTGTAAAAGTTATAATATATAATACGTTGCAATACATTTAGTTTGTGAAAAATTAATATTTGTAAATATTATGATAGAAATACTATGTAAAGTGCTGAAATTTATATGAAAACTTACATAGATAAGGCCAAAAATAAATAAATAAATAAGTTATTTAAAGTCATAATATCAGGAAATGAATCAAAAATAAATACTGATCACCGACTAATATACAGAAAAATATCTCAAGACAAAAATTGAAAAAAAAAAATAAATATGTTGTGTTTACTTCTATATAAGATTCTACTGACAATAATTTTTCACATAGTTTAAGTCTAAAAACATTTTTCTACACAGTAAGTATATATCGGAATAAGCTTTGTCTCTTTGTCTTTTTATTTATTTAGTCATAGGCCAATTTCAAATATTACTTTCTATTTTAGTTTTTTGTATATCAAAAATGATTAATACTTGAAAAGTTAAAATATATCATATAAAAATAGTTTTGTTGAATTCGACTATCATAACTAATTCAGTGTCTAAACTTTAGACGATAAACTTTGAAAATCATTGACACGCTTTAAGCTTGATACTTCGATTGAATGATGATTTCATTACCGTGAGTATGATGGTTATTTCAATATGTTGTGAGTCCTTTCCTCTGATGCAGTTTATCTGATATAGTTTGGCTATAAATATGAAAGTGAGAGATTGGTTATTCATATTGAATTATTTTGCTAGTATAATGTAAAAACAAACAATACTTATTATAAATTATGATAATATACCAGGTTATTATACTGTCACTTCAAACACATATACTACGATACAACTGGGCTTTAAATTGCCTGTATCTTGAGATGTGAACGTATTTTTAACACGTTCACATCTCAAGATTCTATTTTATCAGTTAATTAAATTTAATTATTGTATGTATGCAGTTGTTTAAGTCTCCAAAGATAGGAGAAATTATTATATTGTACATATAGCGGGGTACATATGAGGTTAAAATTAATTCATCATGGAAAATTATATAAAAAATTATACTTTTGAAGGGAGAAACTTACAGAAAGTAAAACATTAAAAAAAAAGGAAAATGTCTTGTCACTGCAATTTTTATAATTATAACATAGATTTAACGAACATTTTCATTTTATAACATGAATTTAACTATAAATTGAAAGGATAATAACTCTTAAATCAATAAATTTGTGTTACATTGCATATCATTCACTATTTTATTGACTTTTTAATGAATAACTTACTAATTATTAATATTTGCGCCAAGAATATTTTTATCTTACGTAAACTTACATAGATAAGGCAATAAGGTAATAAGGTCTGATTTGCGTAGGGTTGGGTTGTTTGGATTTGATTGAGTTAGATTAGGTCAGACTGGATCGTTTCGGGTTCATCAAGTAAAATGGTTGTTACTTGATGCCTCTTCAAAAATACAAACAAATAAAATTCTAATTTCTATTTATATATATATATATATATATATATATATATATATATATATATATATATATATATATATATATATATATATATATATATATATAAAACAAATAAAATTACAGAATTCTATAATATGTCTTCTAAATGACTTTTTTCCTAAATAATTTTGATATACAGATACACCAATTCTACAGTTTCATTACTTGTAGAGACATATTGTTTTAGACCTTGGTTTTCGCAAATTGCAATGTTTAATACTAGCCTTGGGCATTGTTATTTATGATTGCAACATTTAGTACAAGACTTAAACTACATATTGATTTTTTGAACATTCTAGCCTACTCCCAGAAGTGAGATGTTCTCACGTCAAAACTGACAATTATGAACTATACAGGTAGCTTAAGTTTTCTAAAATTTAATGACTAATTATACTTCCTCCTACATCAAAGAATAAAAATGAATAGAATGAACTAAATTACAATATTCATGCTAGCATTAAATTATTTAAAGAAAATGTCTTAATATTGCTGTTGTATTTCGGTTAGCGGCCTATTTTTCAGTCACAAGAAGGTAAGCTTGATTATGGTATATGATTCATTTTGATTTAAAAACCTCACATTTTTTTTTCATGTTTGATCATAATTAATGAAATTTTACATCATATATTACATTTCACTTGATATTACACAAGAACACACATTCCTAAATCCAATCCAAAATAACCAATATATTAGTTTGAATAATACATAACAAACACTTCATCGGCATGAAATTATGTCTAGCTTTAAGTTTAAGAATCGCTGCATATATATTTTTATCGAAATAAAGAAGAATAATCTTTCTTATTTATTTTGATAAAAATATATTAACCAGATTTATGGAAGAGCTCTTCGTCTTGCTGCGTAATACATACAATTAAATAAAAAATATTTCAAGGACGAAAATAATGCTAAAACTTAATCCGTATGTTAGGCATTATAGCAGTAAAAGGTTAATTTAAACAAGTTTAGTAGCTTTTATGGAAAACTCAGCAAACAAACAGATGAAAAAAAAAAATACAAACAGATAAAAAGTCCTAAGGAACCATATAAGAGTCAAAAGTAGTCTACATTGTAAATTAAACCCCAAGGATTCTTCCGTTGAAAATTTCGTTTCAACTCAAACTAATTTAACCAGGTTAGTAAAACCAAAAATATTAGAAGTAATTGACGATTAAATGAAAAAGTTACTTACTAATAGCAAAGTGGTAACAAAACCAACAGGGGGCGTCCCGTGACAAGTTATTTGTTTTTGGGAAATAATGCCTTTTCCTGGGATGAAAGCTACAAATTTTCTATCAGCATGCAAAATATAGTAAGGGAAGATTGAGTAGCAGAGGCGTGAAAGTAAGGTGAACAATTCAATTAACAAATTTACTCCCGCCGTTATAATATTAATTAAGATTTGAAAATATTACTATTCTCACTTCTAATAAATATTAATTTTTGATTTTTATTACAATAGAATTATAAATTTCATAATGTGCCTCCGATTTTTTGAAGGTCAATATCTCGATGCTTAGTCAAAACTTCTAAATGTAATTTATTTAAACAATAAAAATATTTGGTTACGAGAACTAAGAAACTAGGATAAAAATTGCTATATAGTTTGTTATTTACAGAAAAGTTTAGTTCAGTACTTTCTATTTGATGCTTCTTATTGATGTAGAAAAAGAGAATTTATCTAGATGGGTGGTATTGACTGAAATTAAACGATCTAATAGCGAGATCTGGGTTGGAATATAAGTAGTAATTCGCCAGAAATTGTATGAAACCAACGCATTGCATATATAATGGGCCTTTATTTGTGAGTGATCCTTTGCGCATATAAATGTAACTAAAGAAAAAGAAAGCTGCTTACTTTTTTAAATTAATAATATTTGTTTTGTCATACATTTACCCTAGGAAAATAAACATGACCAGTTTTATTTTAATTTGTTTAATATGGATGGGAACGAATTTACTGATTGGAATTATTATGGAGCAGTTATATATGTATGTGTGTGAGCGCGCACACGTGCGTGCATGTGTGTGTGTGTATGTGCATATGTGTATATAATAACGTCACACTGACTCAGGGCATTTGATATTGCTACTTCTACGGTGTCACCCTAAAATTAGATCCAAAAAAGTTATTGTTATCAACATACATAAAATAATTGTTAATGATAATATTATATTTGTACTTGTACCATACATTATTTTTTTAAAAGATGACGATTAATTCCATAACTGGATCAACACGTATTTTTGCATATTCCCGTATTACTTTTGAATAGCTACATATTACCCAAATATTGGATGTTAATATTGGCATTTTCTAATAATATTTCCACCAGTAATTTTACCATACGTCTTTATGTGTGAAAAATAGGTATGTGGAAAAAAGTTTACAATTTTTTACAATTGACTAAAAAAGCTAATTCATTCTAAACCCGTCTCTAAATCTGTTATAGTCTTATTTATTAACTTAAATAAAAAAAGACAGAAAATGATAATGTTTATTTTAATAATCGATAATTGCTTTCCCTTTCTATAAATATAAAGTTGTTATAATACGAAAATGAGACTGATATTTCAATTTTAAAATGAAGGTAAAACCATTTTACTTCATCTTCAAATCCTATGTATCACATATAATTATATTATTATGAGTAGCTTATACTGTAAATTTAATTTCATTAAAACTATTACAATTAATAAATAATAATTGCATTTTTAGGAGATATTGGGAAGTAATATCTCGTAAAAATACAATTATTAATAAACAACTCAATTATAATAAATAATGAAATATCTTCAATTAATATAAACTATTTAATCTCATTTAATCTCTATTTAATCTAAATACTCAATTAGATATAAAAGCTCATCGTTTTTTACTTCACAGAACTTTTTTATAAATTTTATTTTTAGTAAATTACGTTTATTTTCAAATTTAGGAGTAAACACGAGAGTTCAATTTCTAATGACATGGTTATCACCTTCACGAACGTACATTTCAATTCAGTTGAAATTTTACTATCACATTCAGCATACAAATAGAATTTTCATAAAATGTTGACATTTCTTTTAAAACTTATGAATCCGGTGGCAAACAAATTAGCTCCCTATGTAAGTAACGTAAATATAGTACTTGTATTTAATAATAACTTATATACGTCGAAACGAACTCCTCAAACGACTTCAATGATTAACGAAATCCGGATATCACATTCCTCAAAAATTAGACCTGCATAAACGAAATCTGAACACCACAATATATTTGTAATTTATAATTTCTTTTTGATGATGGTAAAAGGAATATTAAAAAAACCTTTATATATTTTTGAGACCGACAAGGTGGGTAGGACTGATAAATACTTTGATACACCTATGTCACATAAAATTTTCATATAAATGCAATGAGATATTATAAAAGCGTAAATTGTATTGAAATAAGTGCGTACATTACACGAAAAACAAACAATATTAATAACTGCTCCTGACACTAAAATCAATTTGGCAGAAAAAAATGTATGTAATTTTTCTTTACTAGTTAATGTATTTCTGTCAACAACTCAACCATGTCTATAGTAGACAGGTTTTCGTAAGTCGATGATTTGATTGATGAAATATATTAATATTAAATATATTGTTTCTTAAATACATTAATATTAAATATCTTCTGTTGAATATTTACTGATAAAAGAATGTATGATATTAAATATCCAAAAAAAAAGGAAACTGTGTCAAGCTATACTCGTTCTCAAATAAAATTTTCAACTGACCTCTATTAATACATCACTTAATTAGAAGTTATTACACTTTTGGTTTAAAAAATATAATTATAGGTAGGTGTTTAAAATCAAATTATAAATATAATCTCTATTTTTGCAAACAGCGATCAATTTGGGAAATTGATTTTGGGCAGTACTGATACATTCACTAAAGATAGCAATGTTTATTAGTATATAATCTTTCATGACACGTTACTCTCAAATTTTCTGATAGTCTTAAGTTAATGAACACGTTTTAAAATATAATTCATCATGAGATTTTAAAGTCATTCTTTTTCGAACATTTCATCAAATTATAAAATTACCAAGTAACACAATTTTCTTTTTTTTGGAAAAACTTAATATTTACATTTGTTTCTTCAATATACTTTCCATAGAATGTACCAAAATTAAAAATTTTCAGATAGCAAGAGAAATTAGTGGAAAGATTTTAATACAATATGAAGTTTTAAATAAATTAAAGCGACTTCTAAAAGATCGTTGTGGAAAGCAGCTTAACAACTTAAAAGAAAGAAAAAAAGAAAAAGTTCCATTATTGCGTTAGGGTACGGTATATAACATATTCATCCATTATGATTTTACGGCGTCAATTAACTCTTATAGAAATAAAATTATTTTTTAGTAAATTTATTTGAGTGAGTTTCACAGAAACGTTTCTCTATTAAATAAATATAAAAACCGACCAAGTGCCAGGCCGACTCATAAGCGAAGGATTTCGTAGCACCAAAAAAATTATAAGTTTATATTTCTCAAGGTTATTGCTGCGTTCGCTACCGAAATTATCCCATATTTTAAAAACTACACATGTCTTATTCATACCGATTTTCGTTGAAAGTTTATTTTAAGTTCGGTTATCTTTTTTAGAATTGTGTGTTAGTTGAAAATTTAGAGGAAGCTCCCTCCTTCCTCAAACACTTTTTAAGACTTTAAAAATGGGTATCTCACTAACTATAGACTTAAATAAAGAAGTTATTTTGGAACCTGTATATCACTTTTGGACCTATCTAACGATACCCCACAGGTTCACTGAATTGTTTTTAGGCCTCAATTACATTTATGGAGTGCTCCCTTAATATTATTTATAATTCCACTTCTTCATTGTATAGCGGTTAATAGTAGTCATCTACCATCCAAATTGTATCCATGTAATGCCAATGGTCTCCGAGTAAAATGGTTGTGATATACGGAAAGGCAGATGAACAGACAGACGGATTGGACAAAATTATGAGGATTCCATTATTGTCATTTGGTTACAGAACCCTAAAAAAAATCACAAGTACTTCATACTTAATAAAGTTCATGCGGTGAAGGAATGAATATTATAATATTAGAAATATCTTTTGTTGCTAAATTTCTAACGTTACTGAAACAAAATGTTTATACTACAGAAATATTAAAACATTAAAACGTACAGTAAATGAAGGAAAGTTTCCACTTCTTCCTTCTCTTATTTTGTATGGACCATTTCCGATTCGAAAAATTTTTGTAATTTTCTACAATATGGGTGTGAAATTTGTACATTTTATCTAAAATTCCAGCAACCGGAAACTTTCGCTATGTGTGTGCGCACTACAAATCATACATCGAAGTGTGGCTTTCGCTTGTATAGCACAATATAATATGTTTAAATTTTCATAAATTGTGTATGTATGTATGCTAAATGTTCAGGGCAAGCTGCTTGTAATTGCTTACAAGGCACTGCGCACCAATGAATACCACTTGATGAATTTACTTATGTTGTTTTTGATTCTAAAAATCATTACGATATTCTAATTCAAATCGTATAGTCATAATTCAGTCGTAATTTGTAATCGTCAGAATTACAAATCGTGTATATTTAAGATATGGATGTGGCTAATATGGCTTGGTGTGAATTTATAATCACGTAAACATATATAACTGTTATACAAAGGGTTTTTCCTATTTAAAATATGTGGTTATTATAATCCATTATTGTAAATATTATATATTTCATGTAAAATGTTGGAATATTTATAAGTGAAAAAACCAAAAAGGAGTTAAAAAAACGGTTAAGTATGTATCGGATTACCCACATAACGGATATTAACGCAATTGTATATTTCCTCTTGAATTGTTGGCGCAAGGTAATAAAAATGAAGTCATTTAAATTAAGTTCAAGTTATTAATTTATTTATTATTTTTATTGAATATTTATTAACATCAATTCACTTAAAGTTAAAATTTTACACATTTTGAAAAATGCGAAAAAATGGTGGGAATATTATAGGCAGTAGAACATATTAACCAAATTGTATTTAATATTTGGTGATAAATTAAACAAGGTCTCTAAATGAAGCGTAAACTTGCGAAATTTAGATAACTCGAAAATTGCAGAAACTACAACAATGAAAAAAAGGAAAGAACTGATTGACGGATTAAAATACTATAAGGATTCCGTTTTTCCCATTCAGATAAGTAATTCTAAAACTAGGAAAAGTCGTATTAGTAGTGGTATCTAGTACCATAAAGGATATATTTCCTCTAGAAGTACTTTCACTGAAGGGAACTATCTTCTCAGGCCTTACTTCCAATGAAAGTAGTTTATTCATTTGCAAAGACGAAATTAATTTACATTATTTTAAATGGAAAATCTTTTAAAAATTCGAAGATATATTTATACGACTAATATTTCTTTCTATACTTCACTAATTGAAAATGTTAACTTCCATGAACGTTTGTGGCTATTTACAATTCCCATTTAATCATTCTTGATAGGATCTTTATCTTGGTTTCTTTCTTATTATTTCCTTGTGAGATAGAAAAATATTACCGGATTTTACTGCTAATCCTTTTCGGTGCAGATTCATATTTACCCCCTAAGCCAATGCAACCCCAATAATTTATACCAAAAAACGATAAAAATTATGAAACTATGAACAAATTAAATCCTTGTCCAAATCCATTAAAAAAAAAACGAAGAAACGTATAAATGTATATATAATTAGAATAAAATTTCCTGCTACCGTATGATAAATATGAAACTTTACTACCTTGAAAAGTGATTGGAAATAAGGACTTCATCTGAAAGGTAATAGGCAACAATAAAAGAAAGAGAAGATTATTATTTGATTGCTTCCGAAATTTGTACCTAAAACTGTGATCGCTTAGTTTCCATAAAACTTCAATTTTAAAACGCCGTCTCTATAATTTTTTACTTGCACATACATATATTTAGATAACTACTCTAATGTGGCCTACAAATGGTAAAACTTATTTATTAAACTTTTACTTGTTAATTCTTCTACCTTACCCGAAACCTAAAATTTTAATTAGCTTATTAATCTCTATAATACAAAAAAAATTGTTAAAGATAAATTAATGTATAACTTGGCTGTCCCCGTACATCCATTTACTTAAATAATGAATTTCTATGACGCAGATGGATGTCTCCTAAAAGCGAGTTTGATGTTTAAACTTACTTATAGAAAATTGCTTACAAAAAGTTTAAAAAGTTTATCTCAAGGCTATCGACAGAACTGTTAACCTAATCAATTTATCAAACTTGGATGGCGGCGATTAATCAGTGCCGTTAATTTGCCTAAGTAATTCCCGACCATAATGGAGATGTCAATATTTTACGTACCATTTTCGACTTAGATTATGTTCATCTGAAAATTTTGTATCCATTTAATGTATTTACTTACCTATTAGTCCGAAATTGAACAGGTTATTCGTGTATTCATATATAAATCTGAATATGGTACTAGTAACATAAACGAGTTACTAGTAAGTATTTCAATTCCTACTTGTCGATAAGATAAGATATATAGTATAAATATAAAATAATAGAACTTATATAAATGCTTTGACTAATAAATGAACATTAGTGAAATAGTTTTAAGTTTAATTGAACTGTCTTTTGAATTATATGAATTGCCAGACTCGCAATACGAATTATTAGGTTATTTTGGTATTTTTGGCTTGAATTTTGATGTGATTTCGTGATGTCTTCATAGAACACTATTCACACATACACAAACAAATAAGCACGCACACGCGAACGCACGCGCGCGTTCACACACGCGTGTTAGCGTATTTCATGGTGTGAACTATACTTAATAAACCTTATATTAAATTAACAACAGTTTCCTGCAATGCTGATCATACGAGCTCGAAAAAAACATTCTAAAATAATAGTATTGTTTTATATTTATCGACATAATTTTAAATTAAATCAGTGTAATAATATAGATGAGATGACATTTTTAAATTTAGTTTTTAATAATAAATTGTGAGTTTTAAATTCTAATATTTATAGGTAAAACATATTTATTAACCTAAACACCTAAAATTTTTAGTTTCAAAGGCGTAACACAGTTTCAAACATGTTAAGGTTCGTACAGACCAAAAGAATTTTAAATTGATGAAATACTTAGTAAATAATTACATATACTTATTAGGTTCTGTCAGTTTTGATAAATAAAATACCTATAAATAATATTAATTTACTCCTCCACTTTGATTTTCATTAAATCCGTTACAATGGGGCTTGAAAGAAAATCTTTACATTTCAAAATCAAAAAAATCTCTACATCATCAAAAATCTTCGTATATGTTCATGAATGTATAATCTTCGTATATGTTCATGATTCAGAATCGTTATTATAATTTTTGAGTTAAAGGCCATAACTAGAAATATTCTCTTCCAATCTACGCAAAGACATATTTCCATTTCATCAAAGACATTGCTGCCAAAAATTGTATAATGCGTTTGAGTATAAATGATGCGTTTGGGTATTTATTGATTTCAAGCATGCGTTCGAGAGCGTTAAGCCTACACAGCTCCTCTTCGACATGATGGTGCTCGGGGTGCTCAGCAAGCTAGTGTGCCTTATTGAAGGGACCCTGAAATACTTCAAGTCCATCTTAACAATGCCAAACGAGTTATCAGAAAACTTTGAAATCCTCTCCGGAGTCAAACAAGGTGATACACTATACACTATAATCTTTAATCTAGTTCTAGAAGCTGGGTGATAGCTTAACATCAACGGAAAGGCTGAACATCGACGGGCTGAACAATATACCACCTCTCAAATTGCAGCGTATGCTGATTACATACTGGTCACCACCAGGTCTAAAAGCCAAATATTAACCCACAGCTTGAACCTTAAAGAAGAAGCAAAAGCTCTTGATATTTATGTGAACACCTCTAAAACTAAATACCTCCCAACAAGGAGACAGCCCAGATACCATCAAACATTTTTATCGGAAGTGATACCAACGAGGTTGCTGAAAATTTTAAAAATATGTGGTCAATACTTATCAGTCAGAATAACGCTGAGGAAGATGTAGAAGCTATCCTAGCTTCGGCGAACAACAAATGTTTCTACACGTGCAGAAAACTCCAAGTTCAAATCACCTAAGCATAGCATCGAAGCTAATCATCGACTATGTTATCATAAGGCTTGTTGTGACTTACACTGGGCTTTAATTCAGAGAAATGAACAAAGGCTTGTAATTTTTGAAAGGAAAGTACTCAAACAAATCTTTGGATCGGTGAGAGTCGTATACGAATGAACCACGGACTGGAAGTACGGACGGGGAAAGAGACGGTAAATCACAGCATCCAATATGTCCATATTAGACTAGGACTAATTGTGGAAGAAGCTAAAACCCCCAAAGGGTTGTAGCGCCGCTGGAAGAAGTTTAGATATAAACTGAACCTGCTTTTGGGATACGTCTTCTATCGGAATAATTTACATCAAAATCGTCTTTTACAAAGTGTACTGAGCTAAGTACTCCTACTTTAGAAAACATATACCATATTTGTAAAAAAACAGCTTTTTCATCCGACGACTTTAATATAATTTGCCTTTGCAGAGGGGTCTTTAAGGTATCTAATAGCATATATTTCATTGAGATAAGCGTTCACAATATAAAAGCTTATCCCTTTCACAATTCTCATGAATCTAAAATCAAACGTTGTCAACATAGATCCGCAAGTGTATATATTTTTTTTATTTATTTTTTTAGACAGAAATTTTTTCGTCACTCTTATATATTACTCAAACTTTAGATTTTTACCATAAATTAAAAAATATTTTTTTTTAGTATATCTTATACAGAAAATGAAAAACCTGTCAGTGGTTTATTTTCATATTATTATTGTACTGTGGAATTATTTTTTAAACTCAACTGCTTTAAAGTGTGAAATTTTATCTCATTAAGATGCGAGTCTCCAAGCATGTTCGCGTTATCGATATGCGGTAATGCATCAAGCATCAAGCGTCAAGCGTCCTGCACTAGGCATATGCATCAAGCGTTCTGCACTAGTGATACGTACCGGTGCAACAACATCGGCAATAACGTTATTATTTAATATTCAAAAAAATATATTCAAATTTAAAAACAGATGTTGAAAATTCTGCAATTGGTTATTTTCTTTTGCTGGCTTTATTTTTGCACGGAATTATGATAAACAAATATATTTTGGACACTAATAAGTAATGAACAACGGAGCTCTGCCAGTAATTGCATTTGATCTACGACGAAGCATACGTCACCCTGGAGAGAAAAATATATGATACGTAGATAAAATGCGTGGTGCGAGTGCCACGCCTATCTTTAGTTATATTGTATGCTCCGCGATAATAAAGCATATCAACTGCATATATCTCAATAGCTATCAATATATATGGTAAAAAGTGATTCGCTGTAACGTGTACTTTTTTCCTTTAAAGTTGATCCAACTGATCTTAATAATAATTTTAACGTACTTGAAGACATTATTTACGTAGTAAGAATGACCATTTTTCATTATTTATTAATTCTTTAATAACTTTAAAATTGCCAGCACTTGCATGAACAACCAAAATTATAAGGATGCCACAATGTCGCCTTTAAGTTCCATTTCGTATTAATAGTCAAATCAATAAAATCGTTTTTATAATAATTCTGCGTGAATTCGGCTTGTAGGGGCTTATAAAGATAAAAGTTGCCTAATGTACAGGTAAAATTAAATCACATAAATATAAGTATAGTTCAAGTAAAAAAAATCACCTAGTGGATAATGAAAAAAGTGAGGAATTGAAATTACTTGAGTACATTTATCTAAATTACATATTTGAAAATGTATGTGACCGGCATAATGTAAAATGTAATTGTTTTAATATGTATCTGTAAATATAAATGTACTATCTTACTTAGTTATTAAAAAAAAAAAAAGTTCTTGACATTATCCCCATTGCGAAATAAGTAACTAATATATTTGCCATTTATAGGAATCACATTTTTTTTAAATATAGTCGTTTACAGTCATAATTTTACATCAGTATCATTCAAGTGTTCATTAATCAGAGCCATAGTTTTATGCAATATTGATATACAAGGCATATTTTATCATGTCAAAAGTATTTTTTAATTACATTTTTATAAAAAAAAGTGAACTATATAATAAAACATTAATGAACCAATAACACAATAAATGAAAAATAGATAATAAAAAGTAGATAATAAATGAAAGACATAAAGAATATAACAGATAAAACATTAAATGAATACATAGATTGACGAGTAATAATGATATCGTTACTATATAGATTCAGATTTTTCACATTGCGTTCATAGCAGCAATAATTTTTATCGATAAAAATAGGCGCTTAGATTGTATCCTCATTAGTGTCTTAAAAAGTCATGTCAAATACTATTACAAATAATTTATAGAAACTAATTATTAATTTTGAATGAATGATAAAATATAAATATTATATATTCACACATGAAATTCGACATCGTCTTTGTCTAAATTTGATGTCTCACTGCGACTACTGCACCAACTAACTGCATAATTTAATATTTTGTGACACAATGCGTTCACAACAGTAACCTATATGTACAGATTTATAATATAAATCTGTGCCTATATGCAACCGACACATACGACTTTTAGAAGATAGCACGCATGTCGGATTTTACCTGCGTAGGGCTAGCGAGGTTGCTCAAATATGTCACGTTGGTTACAAGGTTCATGACTATTACAAATAAATGAAATTGAATTTAAGATCAATATGAAAATATTATATGGACAAAGTGTCACCGCCACGTTAAGACACGCCCCTATATATATTTAGGGACATGTTTTGAAAGGTGACGCCTTTTGGTTACGGTTTTGATGTATTTATATATAATCTGCCTATTAATATTATAAATATGTGATTTAAAATAATAAAAAAAAATGAAAGTAAAATTTTTTTTAAACAATATTTAGCTGTCGCCAGTTTTAATTTTTTTTTTAATACAAATGGTGTGTTCTGAATTCCTTCTTTAAAACATTTTACAGGTGAATTTTGTGCAATATAATATAAAAAGCCAATAATTATATTGACATGTCTTTAAAATTATTCTTTTGTTTCAGTGAAATATCATAATTGACGTGCCAATGACCACCGTAATCTTGAGTACCTTAAGAAGTTGATGTTCTAATAGAAAATGTCAGTGAAAACTCACGTTTCATTTTAAATTTGCAAAATGTACGCCCTTATTATAAATGTACTTTGCTGTCGTAATAAAAATCTATACAAGTTGTTGCACGAAATTTGCTGAATGAGAGTCAATGGACTGAAAAATTTTATAACAATTATAAAATTGTTTCCACTCCCCTTTTTTAAACCCTTTTTTTGGTTGGGGAAACCGCTAAACTTGAAAAAATTTGTTGGCAAAAGCCATGGAACTATTATATATAACGAAGAGTTCCAGCTGATATTTTTTCTAGGATTCTAGTTAGGCAAAGTCTTCCTACTTGATTTTCTGAGTTTTTGGATCTTTATTACTTTTTTAATTAACATTATTACAAACTCGTAGGTGGGCAATTAGCAAAGATCTTTGCTAATTGATCACCTGAATATATTGTAATACAAGGAAACCTAGGTCGTGGTAAAGAATTTAAATAAATTAGAATTAATATTATATCACGTAATTTTATTTAATTGTGACATTATTATGTTACGTCAGTAAAATATTGCTAATTCCTTTTTCACATACTACAAAATATCGCCGAATGAAAAGTGTTTTAAAATATCTGTCATACTGGCAACATACAATATATATATATATATCGAATACCACCATAAATATTTATAAAATTAATTTGAAGTAAGAAACAATAAAACCCATGTTCAAAATCAATTACGTATTCCAGAATTAAATACTAAACTTATAACCTAAAAGGGGAATCTAGTCAGCAAAAAAGATATTTGTTTGCGCAGAGTAAGTGACAACAATATAATGTGACAATATTTACTTAACATATAAGATAAAAAAATCAAAGTCTTCCAGTTGCCATACCGGGATGTGGCACGTAAAGAGCTAATGTGAATGTGCTGCGTTCTCGGATAACTACTCCATTTTTATGATTAAAAGGGCAATAGACTGTGTTTTTTTCAACTGAATACAAAAGTGGTATCTATATTTGTCAACGTCTTTTTAAAAAGTATGAAAAGTACCAGCAATCAGTAAAACTTTGATTTTCAAAAAGTAAAGACAGATTCATGTTCGGAAGTGAAGAATAGATTATGAAAGCCTTCGTCTTACCACACCTACCAAGCTGCGACAAAAACTCATTGTAAAGTGCAGAAGTCGATTTCAAATAATGCCAGCACGCGGTAAACAATGCCTGCATTCGACACATCGCGACGCTTCTGTTCGAGTGGTGGATTCACCACCCCGCGCAACCCCTTTGGCAGTATGCGAAACCTACAGCCTCATGCATTGCAACGCTTCGGATCGAGTGGCCAAACCATCACCCAGTGCAGTGCGCAAAAGCTTCTTTTCTGCATACTATGTCGATCGACGGCGAATTGTGAAGTGCGCCAGAGGTGAGAGGCCGTTTCCTTGAGCCCGCGGAGCGTGGTGCGTGATGACCGTTTTATGCACTCTCTCGCTTAATGATCGTACGTCTCTATAACGGGGCACTGCCTCAAGTTGTTTTGTTTATTGCAATCTCTAGTTTTGGCCTCACTTTTGGTACATAGAAGGACGCGCCCAAGTCACCAAAAGCTTTCATTATTTGCCATCTGGATTTTTCCTATATTACATCTCATTCTGTTTCTGGCAACAAATATTTGGCTTGCACTCGCTTCAAGTTGTTTATGCACTATTTAAATCACTTAATATAAATGTCCCGCCAAACATGTATGAATAAAAATAAAAGTAATAGAAGTGATTATATTGTGTTTAATTCAATACAGTTTTATAAAATTATGGAACCGCGCGTATTTTTGATAATCATTTGAAATTCCTTCTTATTGCAAAATATGAATAATATGTATAGTTTATGAAATATAATTTGTAGTGAATTGAGTCCTTACTCTTTGTTTATATGATTGTAGGAACATTCTTATCCCATGATGAATACATAATTTTAAATGGATAGAATTGTTTTAATCGTATTCTGTGGCACAAAATGGTTGAAGTCGCATCTCATGTCACTGCCTGTCTATTTAATGACTAATTTAGCATCGTTTTTCAAATTATGAACGTCTTAGATATAAATATAAAAACTCAAAGCCCAAATCTTCATTAGTTTTTGTAACAAGCAACAACTTGAGAGTGGTATAACAGTTTTATAAAGCGAAGAAGGCAAAACCTGCATGTAAAATGAAAAAATAATGCATTTGTTTAAACTTTCTGAAGGCCTTTGATATGGTCAATCATTCGATACTCTGCGCGAAACCCAAAGATTTTGGCATCGGTGGATTATGGCAATTTATTGAATTGGATTAGATTTTACGTAGATAACATAAGTCAATACGTGAGTACCAAAAATTATCTTTTTGCACCCCTAACAATTACCTCCGACAATCAGCACGAATTTTGATCTTTTCTCTTTATAATACTCTTTAACAATCTGATGGAACTAACTACATATCTCTGTTTACTCTATGCAGTTAATCTTAAGATTTACACCACTGTCAGTGACGTTAATTGTCTAAAATTACAAAAACTTCTAAAATTATAAAAAATAAAACTGTATTTAGCTACATATTGGGCGGCTAGACGCTACGACGTAAAATTATTTTCAGGGATCCCATAATTTTTTTTGGTGAAAAACCGACGTTCTATTCTCGCTGTTATTCTTAGTCAATCAAATTCAAAAGTACACAGAATAGAGACGAAAGACGAAAATATTTAATGTTGATCATTTATAACGTAAATCATATAAATATTTTCGTGGACGACAAATAAGACTCCGCTGTATCTTAAAATATTTTGCCAATTATTACAGTAGACCATAGAGCCTGAATAGTAAATAAGCACGCATTTAAATTGCAAACAGCCAAGCAAAATATTTTCTGTAATAAATATATTTTTCATCACCATTTTCATCGAATGTAATGAAAGTACTACATTTCTTCAATACATGAAGTATATTTAATTGCTCTATACTTCCTGTATTGAAAAATTTCATAACTTTTTCGTTTAAATTTTCCACTCTGACTTGACTGAACAAAGCTACTTAAAGTTTTATTTCAAATAATAAATTTTCTCATTTTGGTAGCGCATCGTGTATGTCGCGATACCACCACCTCTTTGAAACTCATCTCTCGAGTAGCACATTTAAGCAAATATCTTCGCTGAGGCGACTTTCCGGCATACAACGTACAGTATGTTACAATCTGCACATATTTTTAGAGTTGCAAATGTTATTGCTAACAAACAATTGAATTTTAACGTAACTATTTTGGTGGATTGTATGAGAGTAGAGAACATTAAGTTATGGATGTTATCCCATCGATTCTATTCGTAACAAGTTAGTAAATGTTTTTTCCATTTTGTATTAAATCTTTACCATTTAAATATACATATTTTATTACAGGATTTATGTACCACATTTTATTTTGGTATCTTTGTTTTAGCGATGTAAACTATACAAAGATAAGAGTATTGTAAAATAAATGAAATTTATAAATATGATTGCATGATTGCGAACAATATAAAAAAAATTGGGTTTAATTGGAAAATAATCGTCTTGTTGAAATATTATATCTTAGCATTAGAAAGGGTTAAGTAATTTAAGATGTACAGAATCGAGAAAATTGCATGACAACGAAGAACATTGTGTAAAGCATATAATAAAATTAACAAAATACATTTAGTTCTTGGTTTAGTTGTATCCCACACTTAATTTATTGATTATGTGCATGTAATAATTTATTAAAAACCAATTTGAGTAAGAGGAGGGCAAATGCGAGATCAACAATTAAACTAACTGTCGAATTTATATATATTTATATTAGGGTATATTTTTAAGGATTAATTTTTATTTCATCAAATGAGAAAACAAAAAAACATTTAGCTACTGATACATAGGTAATAGATGGTAACCTTACCCAGATAAGTTGTTATGTTCTTGTGCAACACATAATACCAACATATAAACATATAAACCTAACTGGTGCAACATATACACCTAACTGGTTTAAAAAATATCAATAAATGAATATTATTTTGACAGTAGAGAATAGAAAACACCTTAAAATGTCTAAAAAAATTTATAAAATAATATAAACTGTAACAGTACGTAAAGCCCAATCTATGGACCGTAATGACAAAGGGAAATAGCTAGCTACATATTACAACTAAGTATTGCACTACAATTTTTATTTTTGAATCAAATTTACCGTAACTCTGATAACTCTTCCTTATTATCTTTTTAATTATACTGAGTGCTACACTTGAATAATGAATCAAGTTCCCCAAAGACACACCTATTTAATCACGTGCTGCTAGTATGAACAAAAGTATGGTCGCGTGTAATACTCTAATTAATAATTATGACCTTTGCAGCGAAACGTAATGTTATGCTTTATAAATTGGTCTTGGATAAAGATCTACTTAAGTTGTGATTTTTTAATATACATAGAATTTTTTTATACAAAATGAAGACAGAAATCAATGAAAAAAGTGATGTATAAAAAAATCAGCAACATAATCATGCCATAAACAAGTGGAAGTCATAGAAATATATAATAAATCTAGCGGTAACAATAGCTTTATCAAGAAATATACATACAAGCAAGTTAAAATTTTGATCACATCATTCAATACTTAGAATATAATTACTTATATTCAAATATATTTGATGTAAGAGTATGAAAATAATCACATGAATTTAATTCCCATGTCTATCACAAATAAATCTCAATAATTGTAATTTACTTTCATTGTTTAGCTTAAAAAGCTCGGGAAGATCTTTGGAATTAGTGAAGGACTAAAAAAATGTTAGCGGATAGAGTAGGTTTGAAGGCTTTTGGTAATAGAGGTATTATTATAATTACCCAAAAATCGGCGCAAAATTATTTACGTAAATTTCATCAAGTAAAATTTATCATCTTTTTAACACAGCCCAACAAAGTAAACATTAAAATAGCTCGGCGCTATACGTTAGGCAGGCTCGATTAATCTTGATAAAGCTCCCTCATAACAACGGCTGCACTAATTAATTGACGAATTTTGCACATTCTTCCATCTTCTCGGTAATTATATTTATTTAAATTATGATTTTTGTCAATCTAATTTATATATCTTATATTTACATAATAAATAATAAATATGGACAAACAACTGCAGTTACAGAGGATTGAATAAAGTTTATAAATCGTGCGGAAAGTTAGCGATGTATTAATTTTCTGACGAAGTCTTGCAAAACTGTTGGTAGATATAACAATTATTTAATCTACTAATAGAAATAGTTGTATGTGTAGCGTATTTACCAATTTTATGGAACACTGACCAAAAATGATTTGGAAAATTTTAAAAATAAAAAAGGAAATATGAATATGAACTGTTTAAATTATTAATTTCTCAAATTTGAACGAAGTTTCATTACTTTTGACATCCCGAAACAATACCTAGAAAAAGTACGAAATAAATTATTATTTGTAAAAAATTGTAGTTGTGTCGTAAAACTACTTGAAATAAAATATTAGTGCTATTGATAATCAACTAAAATACAATCGAAGAAAAAATTTATATTGCCGTTTGATTAATTAAATGTAATTAAAAATGGCACAAAGCAGTAGAAAAGTGAAAAAAAAATTTCACCTCTATTTTAGTTATAATGGAAAAAAATGTTGAAAAAGATGAATTTCAGGAAAAATAACGAAGTATTGAAATAAATCTTTCGCGATTTTAAGAATTATCATTATTAAAGAGACTGGCAAAACTCATGTAGTGCTGGGCTCAAATATTACAAGAATAACAATAATATACCTAAATAGAGAAAATAAAAAATAATCTCCTTGAAACTTTCAGGGAAATAGGAAATTTTGTAATTGTTAATGAAAATTCGGGTTATCATAATAGTTTGTAAATATTATTCCTAATGAACTCTTTTAACCAGCGCAATGAAACAAAGTATATAATATACTAAGCAATAAAACTGGCATGTCCAAAAGAGGCGTCGATAAAAGTCACAAAAAATTCTAAAAGAGGAAAAGGCGGAATAATTGTCGATGTGAATTAAGTTTCGTTCTAATTAATTTTGGTAATGGCTCCACATTAAAAAAAAACAATCGGCATTGAATATTTTTGGTAATAGTTTTTAAAAAATTATTACGTACTTTTTAGATTGTTATTGTTTTTTTATTTCCTCGTCACGATGCTTTTAATATATTTAAAATAAAAGCGACTTTGTGGAAGTAGATTTTTTAGTTTATGCTATAATAAAAAATAACAACTATGATAATAATCAATTATTTGTAAAGAAAACGTTCAAGACGAAAATTAAAATAAATTAAATTTAAATATTACAAAAATTATTCAGAAAAAGGTGAATACCTCGGCGTATGCGGTTATGTCTTGTGTGTTTTATATGACATATATATACATGTATATATATATATATATATATATATATATATATATATATATATATATACATGTATGTATATATATATATATATATATATATATATATATATATATAACTAAAATTTCTATTTCAAAATGCCCACCCGTCAAATCTGAATATTTTTTTTATACCTACTAAAATGTGCACGGTCCGAGTTCTTATTGCTCCGAGTACTTAACAGGTTTATTTGATACAACATTTTAAAATTTCCCCAAAAATCCTTCATTAAAACAACTCAGTAAATTTTACTTTCAAAATTAATGTCTTTACATCTGAAATTATATTCGTCACGAAAAAATTACAAAGAGCAATGACACATTGTACAGATTCTAATAATACTCTTGACTACGAACTTCCTGGAATAGCTCAACAATTTCACTAAAGACATTTCACTATTCGTGTTTGTTTCATTAAATATTCAGAGTTATATCTAGTGTTTTATTCGTCTTAACCAATATTCTGCGGCATTCTTCAGTCATAAACAATCTTTGTCTCTTAAGTTAGTGCTATGAAATGTAATTTTTTTGACTCTTTTTCTGCTCGTGTTCGAAACGCATGAGTATTGTTGTGGAATTTCCAGATGTTTCGTGATATGAACCTCTATAACTAACAAATTGTCAGTTTATTCTGTGATTTTTGACATGGGAATAAATTTTCTAATTATAATCTTTATAATAACAAGGTTTGAATAAATTAAAGAACTAATTATTACTCTCATATTTTTATAACAAAATAACTAGCGTTATTAAGCTAACTACTTACTTACTAAGCGTAATTAAGCTGAAGATCTTGTAATACAACGAAACCTAGGTCGTGGTAAAGAACTTAAAGAAAGTAGAAATAATATATCACGTAGTTTAATTTAATTGTTAAATTAACTAGCATAACTCATTCATTACCTGATCCGTAGTTTTTTTCTTTTCTCTTTCTTCGTCTTTCTTTTACTGCCATAAAAATATTTCGCTAAGTTTTTCGTAACATAATTTGTACAAATATGCAAAATATAGTTATATCGATATATATTCAATACTACATAACTGATAAAAACTAAGAATAAAAACCCAAGTATCGGTCATTAAGTTATCTACTATTTAAAAGTATCCCTGTCACATTATTGACAAGCAATATAATGAATAATATAAACATTTATTACATTATGTACAAGTAACTTTAGCCTCTAGCCCGAATGAATTGTTTATTGATATACTAAAATTTAAATAAATATTTCCTAAAATATATTTTAAATATGTGATATAAGTAGGAGGTATTGATACTTTGGAAGTCCAGTTGAAATTAACGGGGTAAATTAACGTAACACAACGTTCGCAACTTAAAGAAAAGGAGAAAAATTCTATACTTTTTATATAGTTAACGTAGTCCCTATGCAAAGATAAAGAATTAATGTTTTTAATATATACCTTCAAAATAGGAATTAAATCATAATGCTTTGAAATTTTCGAAATTATAATTACAAACTGCTCACATAGATACTTAGAATTTTAAATTACGCATAATGTATAAGACGCTAATGGCGAAATAATTCAAAATTTATATATAATTTATATATTTATACAGTCGATACTTTTACAAATGTCACGAAGGAATAAACTTGCTGAGTATAACTTGATGATGAGAATAAACTTGCGAGTGACCATTAATAAAATTATCACAAATTATGTCACTCAGTACATGGCAATAACATGCCGGACAATGAAATGAAAATAGGACATAATTCTTGGTTCCGTATAACAGCAAACTTTGTTCTAAATAAAGCAATACCTCTTCTTTGTGTTCACGTTATTATATGAAGTTATTTAGGGAAATCATTCTGTAATTTTGTTAGTCTAAAATTTTATTCACTGAGGAGAACGCAAAAAGATATTCCATACTCAGCTTAGTTAAAACGGTTGCTTCGACTACGATTGCCCAATTAAGACAAATATAATAGATAAAGCTTGAATATATTGTAAGAAGTATTTTTTTAATATTGTATATTAATGTCCATAATAATATTTATGTGACGAACTTTTTCACATAATTTTAAAATTGTTAAGGAAAAAACAGCAAACATTTGTTTTGCATATTTCCACGCCTGAATTTATTATTAATCAACAATTTCCTATTCTAATTCAAAATTCAGGCGAAGAGGTATTTGAGGAAAGAACAAAACAAAATATATATTTTTTAGTAGAGATATATTTAACCTTGATATTTATGGGTTAAATTCGTCACCAGCATTCTCCTCGCCTTTAAAATTTTAAAACAGCCATTTTATTGTTTGCAATCTCGCATTATAAAAAAAGATTAATTCTCACTTGACACTAAAAATATTTTAATACCTAAATATCACAAAGTATGTTGTTTTTATATTAGGCCATAAAACACCACCTACATCTATATTTTCTAGAGAACGGATGAATAAAACGGATATAACAGGAAACCGAGCCAACCTCAACCTGCATATAACTTATAATTAACAGTACGAGTCTCTTTTTCTATTAATACTTTCACAAACTTGTATGCAATAAACGGTTATAATGTTTCGGCGATTAAACTAATTGCAGAATGTATATAACCTTAAGTAAATAAAGAAGGTTATAACCCTAAATAAATAATAAAAAATATTTTAAATTTAATTACCTATTTTTTATTCTTCACCGACAGTAGAAAATGAAGTGAAGTAGATAATTTACGCATAAAAGTATTCTTAAATAAATTTTCTTTCCAGTTAAACAATAAAATATGAATAAAAAAAAACATCGGCTTTTAAAAAATAATTAACAGCATACTGAACACAGCAAAATTTATATACAGTATACATGCATTACTGATGACATCAAAACTGCGGTGTTTACACAAATTAGCGGATAAAGTCAATGAATAATATCACATTTACCTAGATACAACGTTAAATTTTGTTATATATTAAAAAATAAAATTTCAATGTCGGGATAATCCTTTACTGTAGTTTTAATATTGATGTGCTTTATGTAATTTTCACGACCCTACTTTCAAAATTAAAATCAAAAGAGCTGGTATGAATATGATGTATTTGTCTAGTTCTGTATCAATCGTAAATATTGTTAATATGATAAAGTTATAGATTTAAACCTAAAATACGGATACACCAAACCGTTACGCGCAAACCGTACGGACATACCGAACCGTTAACAGTTAAAAAGCAATAGGGTTCCGTGGCTTTATATTTGTAGGTATTAAAAAATACTTTGATAATAGTGTCTATATATGATGAAATTAACTCTTAACCTTGAAAAAATGTCATCATTGCATAAAATGGTTAAAAAACGGAAAGTGTAGTTACCACATTATCCATTACAATCTTAATTCAAAATAACTATTAAATGCTACGTTTTAGTAAATTTTCATAGTTTAAGAAGCAATATTTTTGGAAAGAAATATCTCGAAGTGTCTGAATAACTGAAGTATTAAAATTAATTTGTTCAGAAATAAACTTTGTTGATTTTTGGAACACCTATCCAATGATTCTCACTAGATATACTGTAATGGAGTAGATAATTTTTTTTATTCCCACCGCTTATATTTGACTTCATATTTAATTTTACATTGTCAATTTATGTCTGGAAAATAATTTGATTTCAATAGGTGCAAAAATTACTAGGCCAGGACAATTGGTTTAATAATTATTATTCGCTTTTTAATGCAGCATTATATATTGACTACTCGCTTAAAATATTGCCTAATGGTTAGCAATTGTCACTATGAGTCAGTTTTATCACTTTGTAAATAAATTTGATTTGCAGTATAAAAAGTCTAAAAAGTATAAGAAGTCTATCGAACAAGAAAACCTCGATCTGATTCGATTATTTGTTCTCTGTATGAGGTAACTTATATTCTTACCTTAGAATAAATAGATTAAACATTTCTGTGAACTTTTTCGCTTTAATTAATTATATAATTATTATTCTCACGTACTCGTCAGTTTTGAAGTTAGGTATGGATGAATATTATCTATCAGTCAGTGTGGGATTGGTATCATTTTGTGTTTACTGAAATGTCATGCGCGAGTCACTCACTGTTTTAAATTTCTCTAATTCAGGGCTAAATGCAACTCCCTTGTGCGGAAAATTATATCTAAATATAACTAACATAAAAACTGAAAAGTTAAGATAATAGGTATGTTTTCTATTAACGAGAAAAGTTCGTACAATTCTGAACTCTATTTCTTCCAAAGTAAGAATGTATGTTACCTCATACAGAAATTGAACAATCTAATTAGATCAAAGTTTTCCTGGTTTAATTGATTTCTTAAACCGAAGGATGCAAATGAAGCTTTATTCAGCAAAGTCATAAAACTGATTCATAGTGACAATTGCTAACCACTATGCAATAGCATAAGCGAATAATCAATGTGTTAATAGTTTACAAAACTCAAAAAAAACTCGCCTTCATAAATAACGTATTAAAAAGCAAATAATAATAAGCAAACCTCTTTTCTCGGTTTACTCTGCATAGACTTTATTAGAAACCGTGTGTAGTATTGAGTATAATATTTGAGCGGAAAGACGTGGGATGCTTTATATTGAACTGTGATTGAAGGGTTAGCGTTTTTATTAACATAATATTTATTCCAGGAGGGAATTTTTTTATTCCCTGTCTGTAAACAACTGAGGGCGATCTTCATCTCTGCCAATGCATCAGTATTGCAATATGTGAAGCAAGACGATATGCTTGGAGCAATTCAGCTCTTTGATCTGAAATCCAAAAAGTAATTTTAAACTACTTAGAGCTGCGTATGTTGGTCAGACGGTTCAAAGGTTCTCGATCCTAAATAGACCATTGCAATTAAAACAGCACTCAAAATTTGTTAGTATACGTTGTTCCGTTAACGAGTTTAGTGTCTAACTTTTGTTTCTTTGAATTAATTTAATTGTACCATTTTATTTTGTTGTCATTAGAACTATATGCAACTGCCGAGTTTCATAATTATGTAAAAAATAGAAGCCCAACAATGTAAGAAAACTTTGTTCCGTTACCGAGTTCAACGCTTAACTTCCAGTTCCATTTCATCGAATCAGTCCGATAGTACAATTTTATAGTGTTATCGTCAGAACCATACACATCTGTCAAGTGTCATGAGGATACAATAATTAAAAGCCCAAACGCGGTTAGGATACGTTGTTCTATTATCGAATTCAGTATCTAACTTCCAGTTCCATTTCATTTGATCGGTTTTATGACACCATTTTATTTTTTTATCAATATATCTACACGTATTCATTTCAAAACGACAACGTTGCCACGTTTTTGCCAACTTTTAAATTTTTGAGATATGCCTATTCTCAGTGTTTAAGGAATAGAATAATGACTCTCACTGCGAAAATTCAAGACAAGTGAATAAAAAAAATATCTACACATCAATCATCACGATGTTTTGAAAAATATCTAATTATGCTATACAAAAAATTACGATTTTCATTTTTTTTTACATCCAAACAATTGCGTTTTACAGGAAGTACTCTATCAATAAGCACGAGTATTATGAACACTAGCATTCGATGTACTCCTATCATTATTACTTTTGGGCATTTGTCATTTGTATGAATCATCCAGTTGTTACTGATAGAGAAGACATTAATGATAATTACTTGTGAAATTTCAAAAAGATGTTATTTCTTAAAATAGATAATAAGTCGCGATCCATTCATTCGTTAACATAAATATATAATCGTAAAAAAAACCGACTCGATAAAGTATTACTCTAGCATCAAGGTAATAATTTGTCAGAGTTTTTATATGATATGATACTGTATGAAGTGCAAGTAGATGTGGATAGTGAAGAATCTTGGAAAATATAATCTATCTACCCACAGAGACATACCCGAAATAGCAACAATTATAATCCACTAGAAAATATTTATTTTTAAAATTAAATTATTATTAGTAATATTTAGTATCTGTAATAAATATTAAACAATAGTAATAAAACGCTAATTATAATTGTAAATAACAAATTTTGTTGTAAATAACTAGTTATATAAATAAAAATATAGTATATATAACAAGTTATTTAAATTATTACAATTTTTTCAAATCCAATTTGCGTGTTCCTTATATATTGAAATATTACATTTAAAGCAAGCATTTAAAATTTTTCCAACTTTATTTCTTATACGAAACAAACATCTTTGAGACCGTCTTGGTTACTTTTATGGCGAGCCAGCGTTCACTGTTGCTGGAAATAACATACGTTCTTACAAATTTGCGGACCACATCGACCCCGCTCTTTTTCGGACATAGAATATTTTTCTTCACGTCTTGCCTTTAATTATGGTGGAAGTCACGTGTTCTTCAGCCTTAGAGTACCGACAAAAGTCAATTTGTGGTTTTTGAGTAAATTTTCAGAAGTTTCGTAGCTCATCAAAAAAAATATCCACGATTATATTTCTTCTAGATCCAAACACACATCTCACCGAGCGATTTACAACATTAAAAGGTTTATTACTCAATTCATAAGGGCTCTCGTCAGGCTGTTTACCACAATAAATTTCTACGTTTATTGTGTAAAACGTTTTAATGTCTACTAGCACGTAAACTCTCAATCCATACTTGGCCGGTTTCGATGAGTATATTGACGAATTTCCTCAAAAGGCCACGAGTTCTTCGTCGATACTCAAGTATTTAAATGGAGTGTAAGTGTCCTGACAATTTTAACAAATACGTTAAACATATCTCGAATTAGTGCCAAGCGATCGATAATAGTTTTGGCATAGGTTGATACGTCATCATTCATTGAGTTATTTACCAAAAATGAAAATGTTTGTCTAGTCATAGTATTCGACTCCAGTGCCATCATTACTCCACAAATCTAAAAGATTTTGTCTGCTAGATTTAAACAAACCTGCCAATAACAATAATCCAATAATAGCTTTTATCACCTCTTTAATAATTTCCATGTACGGTGGATCGAATTTAGAATTTTTCAATCCCAACAAAATCTTTTATTTAGTACTTTTCAATACTATGTCCATAAGTCCTTCATTGAAAAACATCTTCTAGCAATCAAAGTGTGTTTGTTTGTTTTTTTATTTCGAGCTGAATTTTTACACTCAGGTAAATGCATAGTTATCTTTTCAGATCCTGTCCAAATATTGGACTTTGGTGGCGATTTATACCTCTTTGCTTTTCAGTATATTTGAAATACGATGTTTGGGGCATTGATAACGTATCAACCAAAGATGATTCCAAATTTATTTCGATATTTTACACTGTGAACTTTACATACTATACTGATGTGATCGCATTCGCAGTCACTACCAGGAAGGAAGTATTCATCAACCGACGAGGAAAATTTCTTCCAGCAAGCCGCCATTATAGCATAATCTTGCACGTTTTTAGATTTGTGTAACATTTATTAACTGTAATAAAAATGAAACAATAGTAATAAAACGCTAATTATAGTTGTAAATAACAAAAAAAAACACAGATATCGATACATATTCTTTAGCACCCTCCCATACAACGTTGGATTAAAAACGCCTAATACTCGATTTCCCAGTTTATGAGCGCGCCGCACGCAGTACCGAACCAATGTTATGAATCGATGCGCCAATATTCAACTGCTAGCTGCTGCGAAATTTAACTTATTTGAACCAACGTATTTTAAAATATTGAATATTTTTGGCGTTAATTTTGTAGCAAATTATTGTTCACAATTAAATGAAACTACGTTATGTGGTATTATTTCTACTTTCTTTAAGTTCCTTATCACAACCTAGGTTTCGTTGTATTACAAAATCTTTGCCAATAGTCCACCTGAAGATATTGTAATACAACGAAACCTATGTCACGGTAAAGAACTTAAAGAAAGTAGAAATAATACTAACTGACGTAGTTTCATTTAATTGCGTATTTTAAAAGAGTTAATCCCAACTTTGTATGCTGAAAGTAAATCACCTAAATTAACGTTTTATTTAGTTTTACTTTTACTAAGAGTATAACAGGAAGAACAACAACTCTTCAAATTAATTACCACGTTATGAAGTAGATACAAAAACTTGAAGTAAACAATTACCATAGCCTATTTAAAGATCAACTGCAATAAAAGTTTTGTGTGAGCAAGTCTCCAATAAAGCATTACGATAATTCTTTCTGCAACGGCATTTTTAATTTGATATTGTCATAAAGTTCTAACATGCCTTTTAAGTCTGGTATCGATATACGCAAAAGATCAATATAATTAAGTTTCAAAACAAGTAAAACTCTGAATTAGTTTCGATCAACGTTATCCTTATATCATATAAAACTGGCCAAAGTTGTAAATATAAAAATAATTATATTTTCCTTATTACCGTTACGACATACGCAGTGGCTTTAATTTCATTTAGATTTGCATTTTCGCGTAATCGACATTTGATTAAATAAAACATTGATATAAGAAATAATTATTATCATCCTAAAATAAATAAGACTTGTGTAAAAAAAATCTACTTTATTTCAGGACTTAACATAACAACTCTTTTGTTTTAAAACAGGAATTTATTATAAATATTAGGCTTTGATTAACCGATTCATAACAGAATCAAATGAATGGTGTGAAAGGTCAATTCACAACAAGCTAATATATTGTTGAAATCCTTCTCATAGATTGATTACCAAAAGACACATGTTTCGATTCAAGCACATTGATTTCATTTTAATTTTCACCCTTATTTTTGTATTTGCGAGATATTATGATGTAATTTTTTTTTCTTGTGTTCTATTTTTTTTTAATTTAATAACGTATTTGTGCATGGTTTAAATCAATATGTTATGTTGCCAATTACATATAAAATGAAAACTATTTTTTTCATATTTGAATAATTTTATTGTCTTGGTTAGGAATCAGTAAATCAATGCATTACATTTATAACAAAATTACTTTCTTAAAACAAAAGAATTATATTTTAAGTAAAAATAAATTAGATACTATCACATTTCATGTTAAGAACCATCTAACAACTACAATAATAATTCATTCTTTTGAGTAGCTTAATGAATTCTCATTTAAATTCTTCCCTCGCCTGAAACTATTTTGTGTTGAAAATTACGCATCACGTACAAAAATCACGCACTCCTCGCGTTAAGTTATCAGAACAAAGCTTTTGTCAGTTTCATCTTTTAATGCGATGTAATTTATCTCAGGCATATGCGCAGGTAGATTAATTCCATCGTAATAGCTTACTTAATTATTGTTAAGCCTAATTGCCATTCAAAGTTCCGTGAAGTTGAGACACAAATTAATCAGAGGTGGATCAACAGTTCCAATATTTTGTTTGAAAGTTACTGAAACGAACCTTATTAAATTAGATACACGTACATTCATAGGATTTATAATTATCTTTCGACCAAGGCTTAGAAAGAATGTTAATTTTAATATACAATCTCTTATGATTAGGAATAATTGTAATAAAAAATGATTGTAGGAAAATTTCAGATAAATGCAGCTTACTATCTCACTAATGCAATAACTAGAGAATTAGAGAATTTTTTACGTTTTCGTATAATTTTATGCTCTTATTTATGTGTTATGCATGTTACTCATAGAATTTATAAGATATATATATATATATATATATATATATATATATATATATATATATATATATATGTATGTAGCGGTAAACAACAACGAATTTACCTCATTGGCAAGTATATCGAGAATGAAATATTAACTAACTCTATATTTACTATAAGAAAAAAGACGTAAAGTTAATGGAGAGTAACTAAAGATAACCTTTCCAGTATTCAGTACATCTGTACAGAAGTATTTCGTGGACTTAAAAAGAGTAACTAAAAAAGCATCGTCATCGCCAGTCTGGAAATCCTTAAATTTTGAAACCTGTTGTAAAATTGATAATACCTGATGATGAGATATTAACCACAAAAATAAGACGTCTTACAGATGGAAAGTGAAAGTGGTTAAGACATAGTTTCTACTTGCCAAGACTATAAAAATTTCATGAATTTTTGGTTTATTGCCAACCTGATCTTAGATTTTATAAATTAAAATTTGCGGATCAAGCACAAATTGACGAATAATCATCAAAATGTTTATAATTGCTTCAAGTTTTACTTAAACTCTTTCCATTTTAGTCGCCAAATTATCAAAATTTCCTATTAGCAATTCATATTTTATGATGTTTTCCGTTTTTTGTAAAAAAACCATTTTGCTGACTTTTTACCTTTGATATCTTGACTAGCGGACACGATAGGGTAAGAAGAAGCATTCCAAGGTTTAATCCTTATTTGTAGTCCTAATCCGCACTTTTTTGTTTTGGTTTATGAATAGTAAAAAACAAGTTTGACTAAAGGAGATCAAAAAGGCATTTCGGTTAAAGATGACGTAGGAAACCAATAAAATAAACGACTTTTCTCCTACATCAAATTAGTAATCACGAGAAAAGATCACTAAGCTACAATATATACAAATACGGAATAACTCGCAAAAGAAAGAAACGAGACGGAAGTATGAAGACTAGAATAGGTATAGTCCTTTACTTTTCAACAAAACTCTTTGTAATAAGATGCTTCCTAAAGTAGGATTAGGTTAGCTTGTAATATACATAATTTTATTTCCTTATACTTTAAATTTAAATTTTATTCTAATTAAAGCTAACTAATTTTCTTAAAACCGGTAAAGTAGAATTATAATATTTGTAAACAACAAATAAATACATTGAATTGTAAATCGACTTCCATTTCTTTAATTGCGAGAAGACATTGTCCTGACCAGAACGCCCGTGGCGACGAGGCATTTTATTTCTTTTTCTTTAAACAATAAACCTTAAATTATTTATTTGACTAACAATTTATTACTCGTTTATTAAATTGTCGCTATATAACATGCAATATTGAATATGAATGATATTTTACCGTTAAACAAGCCATTTTCTCGTAGTTTCCATTTCATCCTCAGTATAAAGACGTAATGTCTATTCTCTTACTCTGTCGAGAATAGACATTACGTCTTTATACTGAGGAAATTGTAATGTACGCGTCATAAAATTCAAATACAAATTTAAGTTAATGCGATGATTTAATATTTTAATTACATGAACATTGATGACAGCGATTTCAATGACAAATTGCAAAGTTACCAAAAGTGTTTGCTGATTTTTACGCAAATAAATTCCATATTGAACGTTCAGATATACTGAATGACCTCTAAAAATTCTTTCGCTCGTCAAAACGCTCGTCGTCGTTCAAAGAAAAAGTAACCGAAAAATTTGACCTAATCTGAAGGCAACCAAAAAATTTATGTAATCTAAATTTTAAGGCAATCTATATCTATATTTTATTTTTAATTTTTATTAAATAAGGAGCAAACTTACTATTTTATTACCACTAATAATATTAATAAGTTGCTATAAATAAATGAATACAAAATAAAACTTATAATTGAAAAAAATCACACTTATCGCTTCGCTATTCACAAAGAGCTATCTAAATGTGGTAAAACTTTCGGTTTCCGCTTCACTCGACGGTAATGAAAACATATGAATTTTCTAGCGTGAAACAAATTTTAGGCACAATCATGTGATCTAGGTAAAGTACAACCAACAAAAAAACAACAGAATAAAAGTTTTACACGTGCGTCGTGTGTGCAGGCAGTCTAGGGAACGTGAGTGCCTGTGTGTGAGTGTGCGTTCATCGTTGAGTGCGTATCTGTATTCAAACAAGTTTGGGGAGTATAACTTGAATTTCAGACCGCCTTGGTGTTGATTTCAATTACAAGTATTTCACTTAATTTCATAGAAGTTGATTGAAATTACGTTTTGAATTTCTTTTCCCAAACACAGAAAATACTTTTGAAAATTTGATTCAAATCCATTTTCAGTACACATAATTCTTTTGAAAGTGATTTTATGTTTTCTTTATGATTAATTGTAAATAAATCGTAATAAAAAAAATAAATATATGAGAAGAGAAAAAATATAAAATCTTAATGAAAGACTTGCAAACTTTGATACCTCGTGGATAAAGTTGTAAATAACATTCTAGATGTATTACGATAATTTTGTTTTATTTCCCTGTTACTTTATATTAAGAGTTTATGTTGTGGAGCAAAGTGATAAAAAATTAGTTGATAATTACCACGAAATATTTTGACACCACTTTGAAACACTACTGATAAACGATGGATATACCGATAGTATTGTTGTAAGTGACATTCAAGTTATACAGTTTTCGATAGATATTGATCATTTTTAATCTTTGTACGATAGTTATTTCACTAACCGTAGTTAACAATAATTTTTTGAAGCTTTTTGTCCTATTTATTAACATTTAGTATTTGCCTTTCTAAGTATGGACTTTATTTTACAACATTTAAACTACCGAACTAATTTTGAGAACGCTAATTGGTTAAATATTTTTTTTGCTTAACAATAGTGCTAACTTAGCAATGATGATTATTGCTTATTTTATTGCCATATTCTCTGAAACTTTCTTTTGACTATTTACAAAATCCGAAAATTTCTGTTAATTTTCTGATTGGTGGTTTGAAATACCAGTGGATTTATAAATAAATTTTCGGCGAACACCGATTTCTGTCATTTATAATTGAAAGAAAAGATATGAACCTAGATATATAAATTGTAAAAGTGATGAATACAACGTTTGACGGTATTAACAAAGGCAATTTTTAACAAAGACAATATACACAATATTAAGCAAAACATAAAAATTTATAAAATACAATTTATCGTCAACTTCATTGAAATTACTACTAATATGTCTATTTGCCTTCAATCTAACATTAATGAAAGATATATCAGCAACGAGTCTTATTAACCACGACGAATATCGACGCACCTGATGAAGTGCACACTCCTAATGCTATATTTGTTTAATTACACGCATAATACGACACAAAATAGATCACTAGTTTAACAGTGAGATACTGGTACAATACAAACATTTGTAACATTTTAAGTCCTCTATTACATTTTTGTAGATAGCCAATATATATCTGTGGTAAATATGCTGTACGGAAAAATAGTCGAGGATAATGACAACGCTAAAAGGGAACTCTATTTATCGGTGGCAAAAAACTTTATACTTTCCTTGACAGAATAATGATTATTTAGATTTAAATGTATTAACCAAACGTTTGATCTTTTAGGAAAAATAATTTTTTAATTATCAATTATCAATTTAAGGCCTTTTCAGTCAGAGCAAAAATTTTCTGAACGGCGATTTTCTCTCAATGAAGATTTCATCAAAATCAACGCAGTGTCGTTGCGATGTCATTTGAAAGTGAAATCTCCAGCTGAATATCGCTAAGTTTTTGAGGACTTATCCATCACTGCATTATTAGAGGTCTCATGTTAAGGTCTCCAATAGACCTGGTTCATTGCGCTGAACGTGTCTCTGTTACAAGACTTAGGCAAATTATTTAATACTTTTGTTAGTAATTGCATTAATTGTTCCTTCCTAAACTCAATTAGTAACCAAAATTATTATCACCCAAAGATATATGATTCATGATGACCTAAAATTTAATCCCAACTAAGTTGGTTTGTTTTCAAAATAAATTTGTGTCGATTTTGTTCGTTAAAGGTAATTACTTTAAAATCGTATTGAAAATAGAAACTCAAACTTAGTGGATTTTGATTCATTATGTTTTTATTACAATTTTAATTCAGGAAAAAAATTCCTTCCGACACAGAAACGTCTTCTACCTCGTATCGCAACAGTTCCCCTGGCCGCAAAGTCTCCTCTATTTGATATAAAGCTCCACAAAAATTAATAATGTTGTCTGTTTCCATAATTCATCCTTCCAAATGTCTTGTTATATTGAAGTAAATATTACATTTTATTTATTACGAATTTTTTAGTTTTGCCAAAATTATGAAGAATTGACATACAATACTGTATGAAGAATTGACACACAATACAAATGTAAATGTATACCGTAATGCTATACCGTAATACCGTTGAATGTTTACCGTATATGTTATAATTAAACGTTGGATAGCAAATTTTCCCCAATTTTTCAGTTGAAGAATGAATTTCCCATGATCAAATCAATTATCTTGTGAATCATGTCTGTAAGTAAACGTATAAATACAATTAAATGAAACAACGATGTAGTATTATTTATACTTTATTTAAATTTTTTACGACGACCTGGGTTTCGTTGTGCGACAACATCTTCACGTGGAAAAAGATCTTTGCTAATTGCCCACCTGAAGATGTTGTCATGCAACGAAACCTAGATCGTGGTAAAGAATTTAAATAAAATAGAAATAGTACTACATCACGTTGTTTCATTTAATTGTGAATAATTAATTCCTACAAAATTAACGCCAAATATATTCGATAGTATAAATAAAAGTTAAAATATTTCGTTTCGGTTTCAGGTTTTACGTTGCTTTAGTATGCCATTTCCCATATCTGATATTTGTAGACAAGCTTTTGATGTCACTTACATGTACGCGTGTTACGTGTTCGTTCAAAAAAATAAATTTGAAAAATATTTAAGAAATACTTATAATATTATCATCTGCCTCAGCATAGAGCTAGTGTTTTAATTTATACTAAAATTGTTTACTTAGAACCTATAGATTTCAAGCTTGAAACAACTTCAAAGTCGTATATTTCGAAGAATAAGAACTAAATAGATATATTCCTCTAAGACCAAAGTTTTATTTTATGCAAATTAAAAGCGGCCGACCTATCTTGGCTCCGCGTTTTTGTGAGAAAATTTCATTTAATTTCAAATATCTTGTATAAAAATGTTAAATTAAAAGCACATATATATATCTTGACCAGGCGGTTTTTAAGGTCCTAACGGAAGCTTTTCCGTTGTTTAATCAATCGCATTGATAGATTGATGTAGATGTTATTATCGATTCAATCAAGCTCTCTATACTCATGTTTCAAAACTATGATAACATACATATGATGGAAAGCAGTCTGTAAGATTGGAAGAGGTAAAACATTATTTGCGTAGATTTTATGTATTATTTATCGATAATTTTTTTCGTATTACGGCAGAAGTTTTAATATATCATTTAGCTCTTAAGTAAATTTATACCACTTATAGGTATCGCTTAAAATTAGGTTGCTGATTTGGGACGTTGCACGCCAATACTCAGATTAATGTTCAGAAACTGGAAATCTCTGTTATATTTTTTATTGAACCTACATCAAATTGCGACTAGATTTTTCCCTTTTCTTTAATTATTGTAACTTGAATTAAATCTACTATCAGCTGCTTTTAATGCTTTGCTTATTTTCCAACAACTACGAAAACAAGTGGAATTTGTTGAATAAATCGCATCATTTATGGTCGAGGCAGTAAACAACAATTTCTCGCGTATCATAATAATCAACATTTGTTTTCAACGAAATTAAAATTGATTGGTTACTGCATGAATGCTCATCAAATCGAAGTAAACTACTTCTTCCTTTGAAAAGAAAATAGTCCGAAAATTATTATCTTGTATATCAAGAAACATCAGATATGAATTCAAGAAATTCTGAAGATTTTCGACGTTGTACTTTCACTATTAGTGTTATATACTGAAATTTGCAACGTATACATTTATAACATGTAAAAAATTATAAAATTAAATATTTAAAAAAAATTTTTAGGGATGTGCTTTTACATGCACAGTGGAGATATATTTTGTTTTAATCGCATATTTATTTTACTTGATATCATTGAATGAGTATTGTTATGTATATATGTTTTTAACACTTTTTCTATTTGGGTATCCGTTTACGAAATATTAATCTTAAAAGTGGTAATTTTTGTTAATCACGTGTCCTACTCCTACTAGCAAAATCTCTGTTTTTGAATATCTGAGAAGTGTTCACATAAGTTATACATTTAAATTATCATAGGTAGGTATACCCCATCAGTTTACGAGTAATAGTAGACCAAGTCATGACATGTACTTAGGTCTGTAAAAATTTCACGGAAACTCCATTTAAATTATTTTAAATAAATGGCAAAAATATCTTTATATTTGAAAATAAATATTTATTAGGTTTGTTAATAATTTTTACCTGTCCAGCATATTTGTAAATTTATAGGGTAAAAAGTAATATTGATGTTTGTAAATAGTTTGATATAAATACTATACAGGCTCGAATGTTTATTAGCACCTAAGTCTGTACAGGACCCTCGTAATGCGAGTTATAATCGTAAGTAACAAATTGAATAAAGGAATCATTATACCAGAATATAGGTTATTACAATATTATCTAGTGTTGTTTATCGACTAAGAAAATCGACAGGATGAATTTCTCACTTGTATTTTTACATACGTGTAGTGACTGATATTGTATCCATTGATACTTATCGAGGTATGTAAATATACAACACGTGGTTTATATATATATATATATATATATATATATATATATATATATATATATATATATATATATATATATATATTCACACACACACACACACACACACATATATATATATATATATATATATATATAGATATTCGTAACTGAAATTTAATAGTGGTCCATATAATAACAAACATATACAACAAACGTGCTTACAAGCTTTTTACAATATACTTTAAGTCTATTTCTCTAATTGAAGTCAAGTTTCGCTGGGTATTTATTTGCATTATAAATTATAAATTATTATTTTATGAGTTATTGAATACTTAAAATTAATAAATTGCGATAAATGTTCACCACATTCATTTATTTTCGTTGTTAATTAAACTTTATTTAATTTTTCTAGTAAATCCAAAAATTAATTTAATGCAAGTGTTTATATTAAATTGTATGCTATGTTTTCCTTTCAACTTTCATTAAATTTAATTTTAATCAAATTAAAAGAAAAAGATTAATAATAATTTATAAAAAAATAATGATATAATTATTAAATGATAATCATTGTAATTATACACTTCTTGATTTTTATTCTTTATATACCTGTACGAGCGATTTTTAACAAAAATTAAAATACATTTTACTCTACACATTAATGAATAACACATGTATATCGTTCCTCTTACTTGTACTTTTGCAACTAGCGTGGTGTCATTAAAAAAAATTATAAAAAGGACAACAACTTTTGCTACGTTTTCGAATATCCTTAAGCATAATTAAAAATTGTTTCTAATTTTGAAATTACTTTTATTTCTTTGAAGTCGCACGTGCATTAGAGCCAATAGCGGGAACCTTGAATTAGTTTTATTGTTTTTCTGGAGTATTTAATAATTTCCGTAAAAAAATTTTTAAGGAGAAATACATTTGTATGTAAATTCAAACACAGTTAATTACCTCATAATGGATGCCCTCGGTAATTAAGCGTGAATACCTTTTTTCATGGATAGAGGTAATAAGATTTTTATCACTACAGTTTTCTCCTTACATGTGCTAATTTTTTAAATTATTTGCCAGTTTTGAGTAGTACATATTTTTTCAGCACAAACAATCGAAGTTCCATGACGAAAATTATGCAATGCTAAAAAGCCATTTTCCAAATTTTTTGAGACAACCGTATTAGTTGTTCTAATATATTTCAATAAATTCAAAATGCATATTACTCAAATATACTTCACTATTAAAAAAATAATATTAAGACTAAATTTGTAGTCGCGGTACCAAATAACCGACCCAGAATAATGGCTTCCACAAGTTTTAATATAGTCAAGTTTTAATATTGTGTAACACAAGTTTTAATATAGTATTAATATAGTACATCTCGCAAAATGAGACATTTTCATTGAAGTTCGATTTTGTCATTAACCTAGTCATAGCTTGGCTTATTGCCTTTTTTGGTCTGTTCGTGACCTATGGGACATTATGTACATAATTATATAGACATGTAAATACAAACATATACTTTTTGCAAGAGCGCGAAAAAAACAATTCTTTCCCAGTAACACTTAATCAGTTAAGAAATATGGCAACAAATTATGTTCATATGTGGATCGGTTTAGAGAATGTATTCGGGTGTGTGAGTTAGTAAATCACTAGGCTTGTAGAAAAGCCAATACAGAACCAAAAGTTTATCAGGTCTACTTGAATAGCCTCAAAATTATATAATTATTTCATGTTAGTAGCAGCCTTGTTTGGATAATTTATGCACCAACTGTTCATTTCCCGATTACGTAGACCAATATATTTATTTTGTTTAGATTTTTCTAAGTAATAAAACCCTTTATTTTCCTACGTAACAAACCATTACTGGCCAAAAAATATTTTCTTTATAATAAATATTTTTCATTTTTCACTACTATTTACATTTAAAATTGATACTCATATTCTTCGGTCTTTATATATTTTCGTTACGTACATATTTTCAATAATACATCGGCCTGATACTAACATATAAGCCAGAACTTATAATCATTAATGGTTTAGTTCACGTAGGAGATTGGCATATTAAAAGCTGCGCGTAAATAAAATTTGCTTCGTAAAATTTAAAACTATTAAATCTATACCTTCTCATTAACATAATAGGAATCATTGGTCTTTCACTGAGTAAAATTTAATTATTGGATCATACATAGTAGAAAGCAGAATAGAAAAATATTGTTAAGAGTATGTAAAATAAAGATCAAATACGAAGCTATAGAGCGGATACTAATATTGATAAAATTATTTAACAGTAAACAGTAAGTTTTGGCTGACAAATTTTACGTATCGTAGTTTTAGCTTTAAAATAATATTATCAAGTACAAACTTCAACGCATTTTTTCGTTTTTGATTGTGAAGAAAACGTTTCGAAGAAAGGAAGATAAAAAGATTCACTGGTTAGAAGTTGTGGATTCAATAATACAGTGGTATACATACAATTAGTCAATCATTCCAATCATCCATCTTCCTTGTTAGTGTTTGAAATTGAGAGGTGAGAAATTGCTAATTACGTAGCTTTAGTTATAGACTAACTAGGCTTTCAGGAGAACAGCTCACACCTTACATTAATTTATCGTATTGTAATTCCAGACAAAGGCCGAAAAAATACGTTACAAAATTTAATCTCAATGAAATGAAACTACGTGATGTAGTATTATTTCTACTTTCTTTAATTTCTTTACCACGACCTAAGTTTCGTTGTATTACAACATCTTCAGGTGGGATATTAGTAAAGATAGTTGAATCTTTACTAATATCCCACCTGAAGATTTTGTAATACAATGAAACCTAGGTCGTGGTAAAGAAATGAAAGAAAGTAGAAATAATATTACATCACGTAGTTTCATTTAATTGTGAATAATGAATTTCTACAAAATTAACGCCAAATATATTCAAAATTTAATCTGTTAAATATAGTCAACATCTTCAAAAGATAAAAAATGTTACGTCATTTGTTTCTTATTTAATGAACTTATATATTAAAATAGAACGGACTCTAATTAAATAATCACTGATCATTTAATATTATAACTATTTATTATTATATTATTGACTGAGTGATAAATTTAAAACAATGTATAAAAACAAGGATCTCAGAAAACAATGTTTTTAAGTGATAAGGAATTAATAAATATAAATAAAAAATTTCCGACCATCAAAGTCTCGTATTGCCGTTATTCATAATTAATATAAATCTTTTTATATGAATGGAAACCTTACAAGGTCGATGGCCCATTATCATTCAATCAAGAGTACCATTATCTCTTTATATTTTTATTTAATATTCTAGGTTTCAGAGCCAATATTCTCCTAAAAAACAGTTCTAAATTACGCAATTCTAAATAGTCATTTTCGAATTTTTTTGAGACATCCGTATTAGTGGTTTGAAATATTTCAAATAATTCAAAAGGCATTTTGCTCAACTATACTTAACTTTTTAAAAAATAATAGTCGTACTTAATTTGTACCTGTGACACCCAATGAATCGACCCAGAACCAAGATTTTAACAAATTGTAAAATGGTATATATACTATATCTGTATAATGGTATATATACTATATATACTATATCTCAAAAAACTAAAGATTTTTATTAAGGTCAAATTTCGTCAGTATCATAGCTTGGCCTATCGTCCTATTTTCTATTATATTTTTTTTTAATGTTCTAGAATTCAAAGTCAATATTGTCCTAAAAATATTTGTATATGAAATACAAATATTTTTAGTATAATACAAGTATACAAGTTAATATAAATATTTAAGTTATTATTATGTGAAATAAAATTTTAAGCCTTATGTTATCATATTCATCAACTAAATTTTCCCTTTCCTACTGCTTCAATAAGTGAATGTGAATTTGATGGTTAGAGAACAGAAAACAAGGCATGTCTTTAATTTATTTTCAACCGAGATATATTTAGCATAAAAAACATTATGGTTAAAATCTAAAAAGTTATTATTTCGATTTAAATATATAAATAAACATGAGTGGAATTAAATATAAAAATCCCACAGAGAAAAATAAACTCTTTTATATTTCATTAAGGAATTCATAAAAACTTTTCTTCAAGAATTAAATTTGCCGGCAAAATATACCATTTTATAAAAACATTATTAAAAAAACCAGAGGTGTCGTTGGACACCCGTTTGGAACAAAATTTCTTTCGCTGTATATTGTGTGTTAAATAACAGGCACAATGATATATTTTACGTTTGGGAGTAATTAAATGAAAAATAAAAGAATTACGATGTTTTTTACTTCTTTGCTCACTGATTATTTTTTTTGACCTTGAAATTGTGCTTCAGTCGTCGATGGCTTAGTTAATATCTACAGGAATAAAAATATTTCAGCAGAATAAAACATTGTTAATTGTAAATTATTAAAAAATAATAATGACGATTAAACAATTCGAGCAACATCTTTTAATTAAACGAAACTTGCACATTCACGTATTGTGAGTATTGCATGATTTAATTTTGATATCTGTTAATGTATGTGCAAACTTTCATCGATGCAAATAAAATATGATACCAAAATTTAAATTTAAAATAAATCATCCACTTATTTTCACTTCAACACTGGTATCATCATCACAAGCCTCGTCTCATCTGAATTCATAACCACAATCCTCAACTTCTACTGAATGACTTCCACAATTCAATCTTTACTGATAACAATAATACGAATTTCCAAATATTGAAGAGATATCACGAGTAATTATGGCGCGCACGGATTGCTAAACACACACCCTTAAACGAATATAGCTGGTGCGTAAGCCGCACGTCTATACTGTAGTATGAAAAGCCAGACGGGAATTAATTTCTTATTTTGTGTAATTGTACTCGTCTTAACTTCACAAGTATTTTTAAATAAATGATGTTAATGTAATTCAATATAATGGACACTGATGTATATAAAATAACAGCGGAACCGGATATAAATCATAACCACAATGCTTAAATTGAGATATATGAGTGTTTGAATAAATGACTTAATTAAAAAGTCAAACTATAAAAAATATACCTATAATTAAACACAAAGTACACAGAAAGACTGGAAAGTATAAATGGAATTAACTATATTGACAATGTTGATAAGTTTTCAAGTAATAGATAGCAAATAGATATTAATTGAATTTTATAGCAAAATCTCCCCTTAAAACTATAGTTTTTATATCGCTAGCTTGGAAAATAAACCATAAAAAACTTTTTAATAAATCAACTGCATTATGAGTGTTACGATGTATAATTAGTTTTTTTTGTTATTAATGTTTTAATTATGAATATTTACAATTTAACAATTTTTAAAATAAAAATACTGTTTCTTAACCGGCAAATAACAGCTTATCCAATTTTGTTCTATCTCAACAATTTTTGGGGTTCTTACCTCAAAATTAAAAAAAGGAAACCTTATAACTTATCCATCGTATTCGTCAATCTGTCTATCTGACGCATCCCTTTTTATCAGAAACCATTTGACTTTAAATTAGGCATACTGATATAGTATGAAATCAAACATTTTTTTAATTTCATATATCATTTGAAGAAGCAAATTATAATGTTTCCAAAAATAATTTTCAGAACTTTATGTTAGACAGTTCTAATGGGATTGTTGAAAACCTCTACAAAAAATATATTTATACCCCTCTCTCCGAAACTGGTATCGTCAAATTTATGAACAAAAAAAATCGTCATCAGAAGTTTACTAAAATTTGTTTAAAAAAACTATAGTGAATATTCTAAATTTCATAGTTTTAAGGAAATAAATTTTACCATCGAAATACGTTCTAATGGTTTTAAATATCCTGGTTGTTACTCATGGAACCGATGAAAACTTTTATTTATCTTTATGTCATAACCCTCTTATTTCACATTACTGGCTGTCAATCAACTCGATTGCCAATAATCTAAAATAAACAAATAATAAAAAGTAATCAATTGTAACTAAAACTGTAAATCAGTCAACTGAATTCAGTCGAGATCACGAAAATTGCGTCTGAAATAAACCGACAGAAGTCAATGGATGGACCACGATGGACCCTACTCGTTCAAATAGAAATCGCACAATTGCGTCTTAGGTATGCAGTTAAGTAAAAGTGTAATATATTACAAAATAAGGTGTTATGTAAAAATTATAATACAATGAATAATTTATTCTTATTTAGGAAAAAACTTGGGAAGGTGCATTTAGTGGATAAGAATAAATTAATATTATGTTTAGAGCAATGAAATTTATCCTGATACGCATTAATTTATGCACAAATGTTTTTCTACTTAGCCCGTGCTACTTACATTTTCTTTCAGCAATATGATAAAATAATGTTAAACTTGTGAATTAATATTTGTTTCAGATTTTCAATCTTTTATATGTCTAATAAATACAATTGGATTAGTGAATATAGATAATTAAATTCCTAAATTATTCACACTATTAAAATCAAATTTTATTTAATATAAACCTTTTTAATTACAAATATAATTCTACAACCCATGAAATCATCTTCTAAAATATATTAAACCATAATTAAAATTTTAAAAAAAATCAGTCACATCAGTAAATTTACCTAAAAGCATACTAACGATTTCACTTTCATTTTTTTGGTTATTTAGAAACAATTGAAAGTGAAACCCCTCAAAAAAAATGTCAAAAGTATAAACTTATATTACTTCGTAAAGACAGGCCCATAGCGACCGAAAAATTTCCCACTAGAAAAGGTACTAAATAGTGAAATTAGCAGCGTTTCGTTTCAGTTGACATTTCGATTGTCGTACGTTTTTCCTGAAAACAGTCAATAAATACCGGATTGTGCAGTAAAAATGTATTTAAATTACAGTTCGAGAATTTTATAAAATGTTCATGTATATTACTTTTGGTTGATAATTATTTTGTTATTTATTGAAAAAATAGTTGTATTTTCATTAACCATATGCATTCCACCGTTGTGACCTTTTAGGGACATGTTTTCACACATTATCTTTCTTAATTATTCATTTTTTTTGCTTTAGGTTTTGAAAATCTACTGATGAGTACTGGAGCTGAGAAAAATATTCATCCGTCTGTGATCTGCCGTATATGTCCATCTGTTTGTCACGTCAATATCTCAAAAAGTTCTAAACTCATAAACTAAAAACTGGAAATGTGAATATAATGTGTTCATAGATTTGAGTTATTTAGTAATTAGATATAACCATCGCATATACTTTTTGACAAAGCCTACAAATGAAAGACATACATGCTTACACACGCGTTGTGTTTTTAATTACTGAGAGTAATGTCTACTATGTTGTAGATTATTAAAATCATTTTCATCAAAAGCATTTAGCAGACGAAAAAAAGCAGCAGTATTTTATCTGTTGAAAGGTTTAAGCATGCTGCTGTATGTGTGTGTATGTATATATAATGGTATGTATATTTACGGAATAACAAACATTTACTGATACGTTAAATATTATAATTATAATTACTGATACGTTAAATATTATAATTAGGTGTACTTTTGTATTCGAAATAAACTGTAACATTCTTTATCTTTCGGCGAACACCGTTTCGATGTAGTCCTGCTGTTTATTGATAGCTTATCAAATTTATTTCATATTTTAAAAGGCCAACGTTTTTATATAATTTAATTTAACATGTGTGCGGGGATGTGAAGTGAATGTGAAACTGTAAGTCAAGCAACATTTTCGAGAAGTATAATCCCTAAATGTATTTCATCATTTCTTTTCACAAAAGATACATATATACATATATACACACACACACATATATATATATATATATATACATATATATATATATGTGTGTGTGTGTGTGTGTGTGTGTGTGTGTGTGTCTCATATTCCCGAAGAGTATTAATATAACTAATTTTTGAAACCGCTGCATTTTGTTAGAAAATAGAATCAACAAATCTTCTAGATAGTTAACCTTCCAAATAATAATTATCCTTACATGTAATAAAATCGTAACAGAGTGGATTTTGTATATGGAAACCATTATAAAAAGAGTTACTGATTTAGCATACAAAATAATAATAGAAGCCAGAAAAAGTATTTCACAATTTTTGTGTGCCTGGCCGTCTGTTATTTTATATCTCAATCATGCAAAATTTACTGGACGGAGTTTTACGAAATTTGGTGTGGTGATAATTTATGCCCAAGAACAATATATGAGAGAAAAACAATTTTGAAAACGTTTTAAAGTTAAATTTCATGCGTACGAAGTCGTCGGCAGCTAGTTTAAAATATTTGCAAACAATTCGATATTGTCTTATCGCTCTCTAATACCAATTTAAATTGTTTGATTAATTTTGTGTCAAATGTTTGATTAATTTTTAAATAAAGGAAGAGCAATTAGAAAGGGATTTTTTTTATAAAGGTAATTAATTAAACAGGAAAGCATAACGTAATTAAAGATGATTAAATAATATTCGGTATAAAACCTTTGAATTGTCTTGCGAGAGAGTTGTCGAAAATTCACGTTTTCTTATGCGAGTAGATGGCATTTAAATGACATCCTGAATGAGTTTGTATATTTCTATGCATTGGTATCTTTCGACGCAAGTATTACCAATTTTGCATTAAAGTAATAAACAAATATTTATAAACTAAAATAATATAAAGTAGGAAAACAGGGTAAATTATTATCGAAAACATGCCGTAGATATGTACCTGTATGTAGACGGAGAATATTAAAAGATTATAATTTTTTTTAAGACAAATTTTATTTGTTTAAATCTGAACCTTTTCATCACTGATAAAGTATATGTTAGTTCTTGCATAATCAACTTCACAACGGCATCAACGATCAGTACGCAACCTCCCGAAACAGTGAATAAATTAAAACTGCTTGGCATAGATTAAAGTTGAAATAATTAAGCCACCTTAATTTTGAATCATTCCTAACATATTTATGTAGTATAGTGCCCTTGTATCTACCTAATATATATGCCTTTCGTTATATAACTATTAACTACTTTCATTATATAGCTAAATAACTGTTTTCATTACTTTACATAAATTCCAAGCTATATAAGTATTGTTCATACCAATATGCATGCATAGAAATTAAGAACATTTTTTTTTAATTTAGTTAAAAAATAATAAAATAACATCTACGATTACATCTACGGTCGCATGTAGTCAGCCATGTGACTAGCGAAGTAGTTTCATTTAATTGCAATAGATGGCGCACATGAATTGGAGTTGTCATTTTCTATTAGATTAATGTTCCTTTGACCGTATCTTTATATTTAGATCAATGGTCAAAAATGAGTTTTGATATCTAAGATAATTGATATAGTTTTCCGGTAAACTCGTTGTCGGACTTTTATCAACTCTGTTTCTTCATGATTTTGGGTTCAGTAATTTCACGTATTTTTCAGAATATATTTTGAATATTGAATTTAAAAATATTACGAAAATATTTTTATCTGTCTCATAACGAACCATTCCAAATTAAAATATAAAACAAAACTAGAAATTTTGAGTAGGTACTTCGTTTACGCCCTCTTAAATCTTTATATGAATATATTAATAAGTTAGCAATAAACTTGATATATAGCATACTTTCTTCTTATGAAACCACAAAATGTGTGGATTAGTGAGACGTATTATTATGCTAAATTTAAACTTTCCAGGTTACATGGTTTCTAAGAAAATCGGCTGTAACAAACGCACTGAGCAAACGTGAGTGATCTTATAATGCTTTAATTTTCAATTTGAGTTACAGAATCTTAAAAAAGATGGTTAATCCGTATGAAATATTTACTACGAAATATTTTAAATGGGTATCTCATTTAATATGTATTAAAACTTATTCACGTTCTGTTTGATAATTTTTGTTTTTAAGCCCTGTTTGTGAAATATTAAGTTTCCAAATAACGTGTGCTGTGCCCCTCAGCGGCTTAATATTACAACAAAAACATCGAAAATGGAAAAAATGTTGATGTTTAAACAGAATTTTTAAATAAAATGATTTCAGGTAGCTGGCATTAATAATTTCGATAAAAGCTTGGCTGCAATTTTAATAAATTTATAACATTATAAATTACATACGTGTCTCCGTTAATTAGGAAATATACATTAGTAATTATGTTAATAAAGAAATTATACTTATGTTCAAATAAATAAATATTTTACATTTCCGTAACTTTTTCAACCATTTCACATTTCTCCAAATATTCCAAGTAGGATTTTAATATATTCGAATGCAAATTGTAAAACATATACGAATTTCTTTGACCTTCTCCCGTAAAAACAATAATGGTATATATTACATCGCCACATTTCCATATTTTTTCCATACCAGAGTCAAATTAATGGGCATAAAATTATAATAATCGACTTATATATTACCCTTGAAACTTTTCAAATATTAAGTTTATACGAAAGTTTATAATACTTAAATATTTCAAAAACATAGAAAGATCAGAGGAACTCCATTGATTATAGTTCAGAATCACTTGGCATATCCATCAGCTCCATCATATATCGCTTTCAAATATTTCTAATATTATATGCATATAGAGAACATAACATTTTAAGGTTCACTCCTTTGTATATATCTGAGAGTTATCTGGGCTTTGTCTTATCTGAAAGTACCTGAGAGTTATATTTTATATATATCTGAGAGTTATACAGAGGGCCAACAGATAGCATTAGAATCACATTTGTAGGGAAATAACATTGGATATCACATGGCTGTTTTGTCCTAGCTTAACGATCTATCTTCCCTGAATAAATTGCGCTTGAAAAACGATGTAATATTATATTTTAATGAGTTCCCGAAATTATAAATACGCTGGAGCGTAAACCCGAGATTATAATACGCAATTATTTCTTGACTTGTGTTTTTCTCTACACTTAATTATGCATTACGTAAAAATTACTAAACAGGTTTAGCTAAGAACTTCAATCATTAACATAAGTCACAAATTCATGGAGAGCATACTTTTGTAAAACAGGTGCGTATGTCAAGATCAGACGGGGACTGGCAGACGGGAACTGGAAATTAATTAGACTATCTCACGAAACATTATTCATTTTCCTTGCTTTACTTGACGGGAAGAGAAAACTTATTCAAAAATGAATAACTAAAACGAAATTAATTACATTGATTGTAATTAAATCCGTTTTAATCATATGATTGATGTAAACCACATAAATGAGAAAAAGGAGACCATTTTTTTTAATATATCACAATAATCTAAAGAACTTTTCTCGCTTTATTTAATTATATTTAATGAGGTTTTATTACTTTTGCAGTGAAAAAATAAGGAATATATCCTAATTAATATCCTAACCGTAGCAAGTTCCAGACATGCCTTCTAATATCCAAAACGTTAAATAAAATCAATAATCCATTTAATGCAATATTGTTTATCAAGTAGGTTTGGACTGAATTAATTGGTTTTCATAATGTTTACATGTGTTTATTAATAAGGCAAATTATAGGATAAAAATCATGGCGATACATTGAGAAAAACAATAATTATATTTTTATTCCTTTTACCAAATTCTGACTTCCCTTTATCGAAAAACCCTAGGGCACCGTATAGCTCAAAGGTTATGATGATCAGTGAGTACGTCGGTGTTAAAATTAGTAATGTCAAGGTTTGTATAGACATAGGGACTCTATATTTATGAAATGTTGTATAAATAGTAGTTTTTATCATCTCTGTATATAAGTAAAGTTTTAACTTGGTGAATCACGTGTGTCTTTAGTTAGAGGGATGTCAAAATGTGTCGAAGTGTTTCGTATAAATAAACAAAGGGCGCGCGATCGGCCCGTCGCCACGTCCTTTCAACAGAATTGTAATATAGCCGAATATAGACTAGGTCTTTTTTACGTCTCTCTCTCTCTCTCTCTCTCTATATATATATATATATATATATATATATATATATATACATATATATATATATATATATATATACATATATATATATATATATATATATATACATATATATATATATATATATACAATATATATATATATATATCTACATATATATATATATATATATATATATCTGCACACACATACATACATTTAAAAACTTCCATTATTTGTTTAAATAATATAAATTATCTATACATATAACAAAATTAAAATATTTAAAATAGTGATTGACTTACCGGTCAGAATGACAATAGAAGCCAGAAAAACTTTTTTTAGCGTTTTTATCCCTTTATCTTAATGCTAATTTCATCGAGTATAATGAAATGTTTATTGGCCTGATTTTAAAGAAATTTGGTGTGGTAGCAATATATACCAAGGAGCAACATATGACATATAAATAAAAAACATAGTTTTTTTTCCAATTATAAGCAAACGAAGTTTTAGGCATATCTAGTATAGTATATCTTCACAATTTCATAGAATATAATTATGGAAATAAAACAAATATTTACACTTGACACATAACTTAAAATTGATTTAACATTTCAGTTCGCTTCTTGTTACTTACGAGATATAATAATTGATTACTAGTGTATGACATGTCGAAAGAAACTATATTTTAACAAGAGTTGTTTTTAAAGTGATAAAGTTGTATTTATATATAAAACAAAATTAATAACAAATATGTAATAAATTTTGTTATAGATATAAATGATATGAATAAAAGTGTAATCTTATTAAAAAGTATAATCTTATTCAACTACGAAACAGACATTGTATAAAGAAAACAGTGTACGAAAGTAAATAAGATCACGTGCGAGGACGTCATTAATTTAAATGGTTTGGAACGGAAAATATGTAGCGAGCAGACTTGTCGTTTCTAACGTGGGTGCCGGTAATTTATAAAGCCTGTATTTATTTTTTCTTTTATTTTTCCTAACTTTTTAAGTTTTAGTTTCCGGTCATATTTTTCCTTTTTTACGAAACTTTATTTCTTCATGTAAATCTCGCGGACAAAAAGATTTATTAAAAATAATATATGTTTTTAATGCTGGTTATTGCGGTTAATTGAATAGTGAAATTATCGTATACGAACGGTCGTCGTTAAATAATTATTTAACTGTTTTAACGCCTATTCTGCTATTTTTGATACCACCAGAAATAATCAAAATACCAATGAAAATGCCATTTCTCATAGAAGCTTAGATAAAATTTTTTCTTTACGTTAATAATCGGAAAATGTCTTGATATATTACTTCTAACAAAATCAAAAGCCATGTTGCTCTAACATATGCATATTAGTAAATAACACCGAAGTATTAAAATGGAATTTTTCTCTTTAATTTTTTGACGCCTTAATATTAGCCTTAAGATTAAACTAATGATTTAATCTAGCCAGATACCGTGAAGGCGGTAGGAGTAAATATATATTCTCTAATATCTAATATTTGAATGAATTATAAATATATATTATCTTATATATGAACTCCAATATTCGAGCAGCCCTGCTATCCATCTAATCGGTCACACTCATTGTTTATATTAGCGCCGGTTTTCCAAGATTTTTTCTGCACCACGCATTACTGGCTTCCTGTTCGAAAAGAAAAAAAAACATTTTAATATTATTCTTCTTTAAACGTACCCTTCCATATCCATATCACTTGTCTGTTACTGGGTTTTAAATTATATAAAACTAAGAAATAAAACCCAGCTACGGATAAAAATTAACTGAAAAGCACGAAATAAGAAAATATTCTTCTCAATATTCATCATAGCCAGAATTTTCCCTAAATACAGAGAAATTCCAGACTATTATGATTACTAAGAGGAATATTTTCTTGTTTCGTGGTTTTCAGCTGATTTATTCCGTAGTTGGGTTTTGGTTTTTCAACATTATTTCTTTTGCAATCTTTTCCTAAAACTTAAATCTATTTCGCAGCCGATCTAGATCCGTTCTGAAATTAGAGCATAGAGCCTTGATTTTAATTATGATTCTAGTGGGCAGCTTTTATTACGAATAAAACTGACTACGCAATCGATTTAATTCTTTGATAGAATTATTATCATGGGGATAATTTATAAGTTAATACGGTGCCAACTCACTTATAAAGAGGCCTTGTAAAATTTTGACTACGTTTATTCATAATAAACTTGGCCTTTTGCAAAAACGATTTTACCGGAATTATTACAGCTTTTTCAAGAGTACATCTTTGAAGTTTGTATATAATAAAGCCCCACGACAATATTAACAGAAGCATATGTTTGTTTTCTAGTGACTTTGTTAGCCCCTCTTTTTCCATCATATTCTATGTTTGATTTCCCAATTCTAATTATATCTGTTGAAAGATCAGATCAAGATATTGTTTGAACATCGAATCTGTTATTGACGGCGTTGGATAATTCTACAACCTCATGATAGTTTCGCCTGAGAGATGGCCATTAAATAATTTTAATAAAGCCCATTGCTCCATTGACCAGCCCCTTTTGTATATTACTATTTTTTTCGGAGCGTAACTCGTGACCTCATCCCCTTTACTAGATTTGATACAATTTCACTGGCCCAATGGGAGTCTCTAGAAATGCATCAGGCTTAGGGTTTTGGCCAAATTTTTTGGGTCAGTGGAAATATCAACAAACTTTACATTGTAAATTGTTGATGTTTTGCCTAAAATTCGGTTATTTTGTTTAGTTTTAATGTTATAATTATTAATTTTTATAAGGGTGGGAAATATGTGGATAATTTCAGAGCGCTGAATTTTATTTAACATTTTATAACCTAGGCCACTCTTTGGATCAAGATGAATCGAAGGATACCTTATTTCTTGAAATAACTTCATTAATTTAATCTGGACGAGAGAACAAACTTACTCACATGTACAGATACATACATACATGGCACTAAATTTCATGTAATTTTAGTTAATAATAGATTGGTTTTATATTAAAGCATATCCACGAAACCCCTAACTACTCGTATTTCATAAGCGATGTAACTTGCAAAGAAAAAACTTCAAAATAGCGCTACCTTATTTCAATGGAACTATTTTCTACCTAAAAAATATATATTTTCCTCTACCAAATATTATGTTCCACACTGACTAAAATATATTATTTCAACGAAATATTTAATAGTGAACGCCAGGGTAATGTATTTAATTTATGAAAGGTGAAAGAGATAAACATTACGGCATCCTCTCTTTCTGTTATAAGAACATATTGAATACATTTAAATGAAATTTTCATGAATATAATTTTTAAATATAATGTGTTTGTTAAACGACATTTATATTTCTGCTCAAATTTCCAAATAATAGATTTTGTTAAAAAATATTATTTTCAAAATAACCAACATTTGTAATGAGATAAATATTGAATGAAATATATGTATTATAATATTTAGCTTTGTGAGAGATGACTATTATTCTTTGTGAGAGGGACTTTAACAAAATTTTTCATTTAAATAACCTGACGTGATCATAATGTAACGACCTTAATTAAAATATTCGTATGAAGAAAATGTGTCATCATTTTGTCAGAATTATATAGGAGATGAAAAGTATAAAGGAAATATCTGAACTATAAGCAATCTGTTTAAGTGGAAATATTTAATAATTTGATTAATTCCGTATTAAAATTTAAAAAAATTTTATATTTTGTTAATAAATTGAAAATACGGAATCCATAATCTGAATTTTCTTATTATCCCTATTAATATTTCAGGTGGTTGAAGTACTATAATTTTTTAAATAATGACGCTTTGTATCAATATAATTATTAATTCAGAAGAATTTATAATTGAACTTTTATAACTAACCCTTGTTATTGAAAAGATAATGAAGTAATTTTTAATGGAAAATATTTTATGTACGGAAGACACCTGACAATGTATACCCTCATGTGTCTGCCCGTGTTCATATTGTTAACTCAAGCCTACCTACCTACCTTTCCTGCATCACTACTAACTTTATTTTGGCCATGCTCATTTCTCCAATGTAAACTGATACATTATAAATTTCCCTAATTAGTACAAATCCAGTTGTTAGGCATTTTTATGTCATAGTTGTATTACCGCAATACAAAAGAATTTTTGGAAATATGAAATTCGCAAACCTTCTGATTAAGTAAACTGAGTCCTATTAGATAAATTTCACTTCAAGTTACTCTTTTGTTTTTTTAGGTAACCTTATCTTAATTGAGTCAGTAGCTTTTGCGTTATGCGTGTTCAAAGAAAGGGACAAACATTTAAAAAGCCATGTTTTTTATTCCTAATACGTATATTATGTCCCTCTAATTTTTTTTTTTAAATGTCTTCAATGTACGGCACGTAACTTTTACATTTGTATAATATGTATAGATTAATAAAACTATATCTCTAGAAACCCTACGAGGTAAAATAAACGTATGAAATAATTAAATATTAAATTGTTTAAACTATTTATGAACACTGATGTAAAACTCGTCAGGTAAAATTTGGTTCACTGTTGTAATTTTTCATTTAATGTTTAAAAAAAATATATCTCTACGTTATATTTACACCACGTATTGCGATATGGGACGGAATATCTTATTTGTAATAACACCTCTCCTTACTTTTATTAGCCGTAGTGGCTGATGCAACTGAAACGGTTAAGTACAAACGAATTGTTCAAATTTATCTTACTATGAGACAATAAAATTAACAACTGAATAATTCAGTAATTTTATCATCAAAGTACATTTATTATTACAAAATACATTATAAAATTATATAAATACAATTCAAACAGTGCTTTTATCAACGGATATTTTTCCACGTAGTTTAAATTTTAAAGGAGAAAATAGAGCATGTCAATGATCTCGGAACGTGGTAATTCATTCATTTATTTCAATATTTTTACAGTTTTAGCTGATATCCGCTACGAATAATGTGGACAATAAATTCGACTATCAGTCATGAAAATATACCATAAGAAGAACGTTGGAGGGGGGTGAGGGGAGGGGGAGGGGGAATAATTTCTTTGCAATAAAATTTGAGCCTGCGCTATCATTTTTAAGCTAAAATAATATATTACGTCGACTTTAGTGAAATATTTTGACCTAGTGATTTTCGCAAAAACGTCACTTGAGAAATTACTTCACACAATTTACTAGCATTGATTTCGATATGCGTGTCTCGGCGAGAAGGTAAAAAACGTTATTATGTGTTATGAAAGTAGGAGTAGTTTAATTTCAAATAAAGTAGAAAACTTACGTGGAATAAAACAGTAGATTCTTTTTCTTTTTACACGTGGCACAAATTTTTCGATTTGTTTTCGAATTAAAAATAGCCTCATCTCAATGTTTGTTAGTCCGTGCCCAAGGAAGAAATACTTTATTATTTGTTATGAAGTATGAGCTCTTCGATTATAAACTAAGGCGAAAAATATAAGCAAATTCATACACTTTGTGATTCCATTTAATATTTGGCGCAAACTGCAAATATATCATTTACTAACTGTGCCGACACGACTTCGTTCGCGTAGAATTCTGTATAAGAAACGTTATTAGGAAATTTTTGTGTTTTATTTTTTTTTCTCGCAAAAATCTGGGCATACAGTTTACTAAAAATACTAATATACGGTGTTGGCAGTATCTTAACATAATACATCTACGAGCATAAAATTTACTAAAAAAGCTAATAGATGATTTTTATACTTGTGAAACCCCGATAAAATGTATCCTATATGTTCCCCGAGGATATAAACTATCACCATACCAAATTTGATCAAAATCTGTGTCGTATATTTTATGGGATTGAAGGACAAATTAACATCTTGACAGATAGATGTAGAGACAAACTTTCTGAAAATAGGTTTTCTGGTTTCTAATATCATTTTGTTCGCTAATTCAATTGGTCTGATTTTTTTGATTTCCGTGTCCCTTTGACTCGTTTCTTCACTTTGACTTCGCGATTATCTCATATTTTTTCCATTATCACGTATTTTTTTACGTTTCCTGATTTAGATGAAATAATTACTTAACATATAATACTTCCCAATTATTATTGTTTTCGCTACTTTTCGGTTAAACCTATATTTTCATCCGTTTTTACACCTGTCCAAGAGGGTGAAGTAAGGTATATTCAGTTTTAATTTTTTTCTAAAAAAGAGCCACAAGACCTCTGTAAACTTTGTTAGGCAGATATTAATGATGTTGTCATTTTAAAATTAAGAAATAATCTTATCGATTTATTCTGTTACACTTTTATACTTACTATTATTTTCAATAAAAGTTTTCTCACTCCTTCGTATCCATTTAAAAACATTTCCCGTTTCATAATCCAGTGTTCTTTAATAATAAATAAAATGTGAGAAATATTTATTTGTACTTATGTACTTATTAATGATTCATATAAAATTTATAAAACTGCCAGGTAACCGCAAAGAACGTATAAAGCAGGGCGTAGTATTTATCCGCCTGAAAATTGTTATAGTTAATCGAAGTAATTTTAAATAAAATTTCTAACTAAATGTCGATGTTAAGATTTGTTTCGAATCTACTTTTATTGTAACTACTAAACCTTTATTGAATATAGCATGAAAATAAAAACTTTTATTACTTAGGACAATATAAAAAGCACTGGGAAATTCTTCATAATAACCAAGTAAAATTATATACAAAATTAGAGAGTACGCTTAAAATTCCTTTACAGTATCCAACTTATGTCAGAATTTCCGCAAAGAAAATGCGATTTCCACTTTTTATCCGAAAGCTAGCCAATAACGGACCTAATTATCGACTTTTTAAGCTCATTGAGATTAGTAAAAAAAATATTACAAAATTTTCCGATGGTTTTTCAAGCAAGTTAATAATAAACAACGCTTGAAATACTTTACGTTTTTATCAGACTACATGGGTATCTAAAAATAATAAATATATACAAATATTTATTAGTTTAGTAAATATTATGCGCTAATGTCGCATATGATTGTAATCACCGGCTGACTAGCGGCGAATCACCAGATAATGAGATGATAGTACTCGTATTAACATTATCATTTCGAGTCATTACAGAATATGCTTTCCATTTGCTCTATCGCTTAGATATTTCGATATATTATTAATAATCTGTCAATGTAAAAATGAAATGCGGTTTGGAATATTTGTAATTTTACGTAAATTCCGAATAACGTTTGGAATTTAAAATTCTGATATTTATACCTAAAGTTTCATACAAAAAAATTATTTTCACACAAAACTCGAATGGGATATCAAACAAATATTCTGTAATTACGTTGACGTTTTGTTTACCATTATTTTATATTCTCTTATTAAGCTTTTTAAGCTTCTACGTGGTGTGCAATGCCTCTCTGCTTCACTCCCACTCCCCTTATTTTTCCACAATCTATTTGATAATTCTGAAGAAAATCCAAATAGTTGCATTTGGTCGAAACTTTCAAATGAAATTATTTCATCAAGAGTTTCGAGAGACGAATACAATTATGGAACCATACTTTATATATGTTTCAACGTACACATGGACATTTTTAGGGTTTCGCAGAAGGTTAAAAGGAAAAAACGGAATCTTTATAAGATCATTCTTGTATACAGATGGACCTTTCTGATTGTCGTTTTACGTAAAACTTTTGAGATAGGAACCATTTTCTCAGAAACGTTTTGATTTGGAAACTTTATCTTTGACATGAGGATAAAACACATTAAACCACATATTTTTCCATAGTTAACACTTAAAAAAAGTCATGTCGAATTGTTTTGATCTAAGGTATATTTCTATATTAAATCTATTAAACAATAAACTACACTGTTAATATCTTTGAAGTTTTTTTTAAATATTATCTTTATTCCTTTCCTCTTAGGGCGCGGTAGTGATTAGGCAAGTTTTTCAAAAAAGCTGCCGTGTTTCTATAGTTTACACACTTTATTTCCAGACAATGTTTAATTTATTTGATAAAAGGACGTCAATTTAACCGATATAATAAAATATCCTTGGCAATATAGAATAATCACAAATGTTAGTTTTCACCGTGCAGTCTCTATTTTAAAATCAAGTATAATGTAAGCTAAAGTTGTTTAAAAAACAAATACAATCTTCTTAGCTCGAGCCAAAAAATTGAGTCACTTTAACACTTTCACACAGGCTTGTTAAATTATATCATAAACCAAGTTCCAGTTTCTGGGACTTGGTTTATGATATAATTTACTTACGAATATTTTATTCCTATTACTTTAGGAGAGCAGAACTTTTCCGCCACAAGCATAATTAAATATAAAGGAACTCCTTCTCAATTGATTCAATTGCCCTATTAACGGAGCGCTAGCTTGCGCTCGCTTTTATATTCCTGGAGCCACGGTTAATTGGAGATAAAGCTCTTCATTCATACTTCAAATTACGACTGAACCAATTATACTGAATAATACCATGTTATTGTAGTTTATTGCAAAGTCTTCGTCATATTTGCAAAAACAATAATCAAAATTCTTCTCTTCATTCCACTTTCCAAAAAGACAACAAAAATGATAGCAACAATGATGCTACACATAATTCCGTTCTTATGATTCCATACGCTATACTCTTTCATAGGTTTCTCAGTTTCATTCACCATGCTTTTTGTGATATTCACATTCCCTTTTTCTGCCCGCTTTTTCTTTGTTCTATTAGTTTTATGTTATTTTTTTTATATATTTTTCATTGCATTGCATATTACTAAACTTTCGCAGCATTATTTTTTTACTTTCTACAATTAAAAACCGGGTATTTTTAGTATTCAAATTTGTTTTCATCATAAGATAACATTTAATCCCATTTATTTACCTTCTCTTTTTCTCGAAATAAAATTATGTAAATAATAAGTAGTAAATAATAAACACGAAATTCCATTCAAATTTTTATTCCTCATGTTAGGGATTCTTTTTTGAGTTTGATTTTACTTTAAATAATAAATATATTAGTAAATTTCATGAGCTTTTATAAAACTTTTATTCCCATTTTAGTGGTTGATTTATTTTTTGGGGTCTATTTTTTTAAATATCCTATGTCCTCTTCAAGGTCTTTGCATATCTGTATGCGAAATTTAAAGAGAAACAGAATTTTTTTCGTGATTGACGGTCCCAATAAAAAATGTATCAACTTTCACATTTACAATATTTATAGGATAAATTTATTTTAACTCTTATACTGGTTTTAATACTTTTCGGATTATTACGTTGGTTCATATAAATACATAAATTTTTACAAAATCCGAAAAGTAAAGAGAGGACATATGTAACCATAAGAAATTAAAACGTTATGATATGCCATTTTTTAAGATATAACATTGATAACAGAAGTTTTAAAACACAGCGATTAGAAGCAATAAATCATCAGTGACACCAAAAATTCAAACTCTGTTAACAGCTAGAAAAAATGCCATGAACATAAATAAATTAAGCATTATTTTTATTTTGCAATTAGTTTGTTTCGAAAAAAATAATTTTTTATAAATTTTTAAAAGAGAGTGCCAACGCAATTAGGGCTTTGATAGATAATATATAGATAGAAAAATGTTTTATACAATTAATACGTATATCAAATATTTCCCCCAATATGTGATTTTGCTATGGCTGCCTACATTTGTTGTGAATTTTACGACTGTTTTTTTACTATTTGCTCTTAGTTTCACACACAAAAATATATATTACTTTTATGATCAATGTTAAGATGAATTTTAATAAGTTACCTGTCAGAATGTTTTCATTTCTTATTGAATCAATTAGGAATAAATTTTCAATCAATTAAGATGTAAAATTAAATTAAAAATATCAGTACCCAATATTTATTTTATAAATTACTCATATTGTTCTACAAATGATACCGGCAAAATTTCATAGTATGTTGGGCCCAAATATTAGAAGTGTAATAATCTGACAAAGACGTATAGAACTCGCAATACGAGGGTTCCGTACACATATAAGGGGACATGTTATTCCTATATACGAGGTGTATGTGTTTCCTGAAATTCATTCACAGACAAAAACATGGTGTATATTTCCAAATAGCCCAAGTGTAGAACGTTGCCTATAATTTCCCAATTCAATGTCTCACAAAACTTCAGCTTTCTAGTGTGATCAAACACTATAACTTTAGTTTTAGACATCTTTGTGAACGGAGTTATTTCAAATATGTTAACATAACTAATAAAAAAAACATAAATTTCAACAGAAAAATACCTGGTCTATTTTTTCATCAATTTCGAAGGCGAATGTGCCACAAATCATCAATTGTTTCTCAATTCGACCATCGATCCATGTCATTATGATATGTTGGGATGAAACAAATATTTTAATCTATTCTAGTTTTAGTAACTTAGTATAAAATTTTAATAGTAATAGTACACAAATGTTCTAAAATCTAGTTGTCACTAAAGCTACAAAATAACCTGACTTCCCCAAATCTTGTCGGCACTTATCTAATCAATTATTAAGTCTTCGTTGTGCGTGAATCGATAGATTCGTTAGTGTAATAACGATCATTATTTATTTCGTCTTTCGGCGAAGGCATGGTGATTGTAATTTGATAAATGGCCGCGCCCAATGAAATAATTGAATATATTTTCTCCTAATATTATTTACTACATGGAAGCGACATTGGCTGTCTCGATACATAAATTGTAATCATATCAATTAAATTCGCGACACTGTCAATATGTCAGGAATCAAAAATGGGAATAAACAAACACGATATTTTCAAGCAAGTGTGAATATATTTGATGCTTATTTAAATGATTTCGTATTACAATATTTTTATTTAGAATGTTTATTTTAAAAAAAATATTAATAAATAAATACTATATTTCATACCTTACATGAGTTTTATAAACAAAATTTTTATAAATACTTTCAGTTCTTTACCTTAGTATGGCAAAAAAAATTTAAACAAAACCATTTTTTTGTTATTGTGAGAGGAAATGCTTTTAGTTCTATTTTCCAGATGATTGTTCTTAAAATGCAAAATATATATCATTTCAATTTTATAAATATTTAATAAATCCAATTTATTTAATATCAATTTTATTTTTGACAAAACTTTATTATAATGCTTAAAGATATTATAATATATAATTATTATATTATAATATATAGATTAATTATTATATTATGATATATAGATATATTCGCTATTATTTATTTCAGTACTTGCTTACTTTTATGCCACATTATTTAGAGTTATTATACGACTACTTATAGTATCGATTATAAGTTTAATAAAACCTATCAAGGACGAGTAAAACTCTCACTGTGCCCTCGTACCTTTATTGTTTCGAAGTGCTTAAATCATTGTGAAACAGTTTCCACGCAGATTCAACCCCTTGTAAATACTCAAGTCCACATAGTTCCACTAAAATATTTACAGATATTAATTTTTAATAACCTAAACATATTACCTTTTTTTGTTTTTCACAGGCTTAAAATATGATGCATGTTTAAAAAATCATAAGATCGCTATAGTTTCCTTAGTAAGTTTTTGCCAAAGTTATTTTCTTTATGATTTTTAACTCAGTTATTTTAAAAATAATGAGCTAGTATTTTTGCATATATTTTAGAATAACTTCTTAAATATGAAATTCATATTTACGAAAAAAAAATTTTGTGCCACTCGTAACAAGTCCATCGAAATAAATAAAAATTAAGACTTAAATATCTCCTCTTTAATTCGTACATAAATATTTTTAAAGAGTTGGCCAGTGCACCATATGTGTGTTAATGTTTCTACTTCGCGCGGTTTCTGAGAACATCAGTTGTGAATATGAAAAAAAAACAAAATATCTGTCTACGTTTCTAGTAGGTGTAATATCACCATACATATTTCAAAAATTATAACACCGTGAATCATTCCCACAATTTTTGCGTGAGCTTCTAAAAACTCATAATTTATATTAATGTTGATTGAGTAGTTTCGAAAAGAAAAGAGAGGAAAAATTTTTTTTGCATTTTTTTCAGAACATCTCTGGTTATATTATACCATAAATTAAAAAAAGAAATCATTTTGACACCCTAGTAACTAGTCTCTTCAAACGATATCCTGTACTTTAAACGGAAATAAAAAAAATTAAGTAATTGCAGTTTTTCTTGTTAAACATCAATTCTACAAATTCACGTTCATTCATAGAGCATTAAAAAAAAAGCTGAAGTTTCGATGGTTACCACCCGCAAAAGTATACTAACCGGCTGTCACTATATCACGAAATGGGGAATTATATTTTTCGAATTAAAAGTAGTCCCTGGAATACAAACGAACTAGAAATTACCATCATATCTGTTGGAATTTTACGCAACGATAATAATTTTATAGTTATCAAATATTATGAAACAATATATACGTACTGAAATGAAGTTTAAGAGTCATATATAGTTAGAAATTATTCTAAATTTCTTACTTCTTTATGAATAAATCCTGAAATTGAGTCTAAAAGTCAACAAGTATCATCGGTTATATCGGTATCCGATAATTCCTATTGATCTTGTAATCTATTAAATTTTCCGTAGTTTTTCGTTACTTTTAGATAACAGATAAGAAGTTTACTGTTATCAAGTCAACTATTGGTTGACTTGCTTAATAAATTCTGCTTCGCTGCATGACGATCCGTTAAACTTAAACTTGAATGAATATCACTGCTGCAATACATAAATATTACAGATCCAGTTTCCATTATAACGAAGAAGTGATATTAGCTACATATGTATTAATGGCATATGATATTATCATAATAGCTCAGTGGATTAAATCCTAAATATTAAAGAAAAAAAGTAGGTTTTTAAAAATGTGTAGTATTTTCAATATTTAATAGGAAAATTTGCCCCAAAGTAGCCAACTTAGGAGAAGTGAAATGAAGGTTTAAATAACGCAAAATATTTCTTGATCAAGATGCTATCCCCGATTGAATGAAATTTACAGTGTTGTCTGTCATTATTGAAATGTCACTCACGTATGTTTCAATTAATCAAGTAGAAATCAGTCATGTCTACGCCGTCGAGATCTGAATTGGCATCTATGGTTGTATTGAAGGAAATTCCCGCAAATATTTCAAAAGAAGCGCCCCCAGAGCCGAAATTCTTACGCTCAAGCAAAAATAAGTAACTCACATGATAGCAGCAAGTTAAAAAGCCTAAAATAGCTTCTAAACTTCTTTCGTACTGTACTTATTTAGTAGACGAATATATATATATATATATATATATATATATATATATATATATATATATATATATATATATATATATATATATATATATATATATATATATTTATATATATACTTTTAAGTTAATTAATTATATAATTTAATAACCAAAGTAATCGTAAAATATAACACCGGCAAATTTAAAACTTAAGCTTCCACAGAGTGCTCAAAGTTATGATCATTGGGGATTCAAGTTAAAGCACACAAATAATTTCTCCACCGACAATTTCTAGCCACGTGAAATTACTTTTATTTCTTGAGATAGAGTCGGTTCACAAAGAGAAAATTTATTGCACACTTTTCTACAACTGCATAATTTCGGCAAACGATTGAAAATATTAAGTGCTATGAAATGTTCTAGCTATCAAGAAGTTTGAAATCTAATACTTTCTTCAGAGTAGTTCGCAAAGCATTAAAAATATTCATTATTTTTCATACACAAATTCTATTTCTCTTATTTTTCAACCACTTAGAGTGGTATCGGATTTATTTTGTAAGAAACTCATTAAGAGAAGCCAAATGAACTCTTTAATACTTTATTCACTAACAATGTAAGTTGAATAAAAAATTACCACGAATTAAGTTAAGAGAGTTCTAAGTTATTGATAACACAACAGTTTGTAGTTTTGACCTTTGTCTTGTTATAATAATACACCTAGTAATTCATCCACAGCGCGGTGTGAATTTAGTCTTAGACACTATTGCGGTAAGAAACGTAGAAAGATATATTTAAATTTTATATCAAGTATCGACTGATGGAACTTCGATGGACTTCGTATCGAATTTCTTTCCGATTCTGTTTGATTGATATAGTATAAATTTAAATTTTATATCAATATCGACAAATAGAATTTGCTCAGGACAATTGCGCTGAACAAAAAAGGGTATGCATCGGAATATTTTACCCTTTAACAAAGGTTAAAAACATCAAGGTATTCGAGGCTGTCTGTTGAGTATGTGTAGGTATGTTGTCCTAGATATGACATACATACCGTTTAGTAAAACGCAGTCGTTAAAATAGCAATGTTTTTAATTCTGTACTTATGTCGATTATATTTTTTTCTCACATCCAATTAACGCTAAAAATTGACACAAAACCTTGATTTCAGAACTTCATTATTACACTCCCTAATCTACATGAAGCGCAGACGGTGTTAATTCTAATAACCAAATATACATATTCTAATATATACTAAATATATTCTAATATCCGTCCAATAGATTACAGTCGGTAAATAGAACTAATGTATAAAGAATGTATTTCCCAAGAGTTTTCTGAAAACGATACTAGTAGCTAGTGTTCAAGTAAGTCCAGATGCGTCGCTAAATTACTCGCCGAAAAATATTGTGGAGTATATAAATAGCACATCTATAGATTGACAGAAAAAGGTTAATAAATAATTGACCAGAATCTAATTATGGAACTAAATAATATTGATTATAATGCAACATAACAGTCAAAGTTAACTTGCCTTTAATTACGATGCCTAGGAACAATTTTTGGGTCTCGTAAATGCAGCAAGTCAACTTTCCATTCTATACGCGGCCTATTTCTATTGAGAATATAAAATATAAAACAACTACTATAAAGTTTTAATACGAAATCAAACACCGCGGTTTCTCTTCAACTCTTGTCCATCGATATATACTTATATTCTAAAACGTCACGAACGGATCTAATTGGTCCTCTCGATTACAAAATATTTACGCAGATGATCTGAAAATACAGACTGAGATTAGTAGTACTATGAAACCGTGCCACATTACCATCTTAGTATTGGGAGATGATCAGGAATTTGTTTCCAAGTATTCATTATTTGCTTTCGTAAACTGAACATTAAATAACTTCCAATGCAATGAAGCTCAAACAATGTGAAATTTATAGTATATCTATTTTAAATGTAAGGGGAAACCATTTAAAGTGTTTATTTAGGAGAACTTATTATGCTTAAGTAATATTATAACTAAATAGTATATTAAGTTTAATCATATTGTTAATTAACGTGGTCCTTATGAGGAGCTTATTGATTCACCATTGATGCCATCTCATTAAATACCTGGCGAATTTTTGTTAACAAGTGATATTTACACATATTACTTGTTAATAAAAATTAAGTGATAATGAATTTTTACAAAGTTAACGCCAAATATATTCAATGGCTAAGTATTAACTTAGTATTCAGCTCGAATAGTAATATCACAGCCCTAATCAAGTGGTAGGATTTTGTGACTTATGTTCAGGTTTATGTAAAATACGTTTTATATTTATTCACTGTTCATTTAAATGATGCGCAGAAATTTTAGAATTACTGTATTTAAAATCGTTTGATTATTTTTAATGAAAGTTAACTTTTTGGCAAATTATAAACTGAATATTCAGAAGCTAAGCTTAGAGTTATGTAAATATCTTTGTTAATTAACCATAAAATAAACACTCTTATGACAGTCTGTTGTTAAATTTCATGTCGTATGAGTGTTTATTATAATTATTTATTGGTTACGTACGGGCGTATGTACTTAGTCGACACTTCACAATATAATTTGCACTCATTGTTTGGTAGGGTAATTTATTTAAGAGGTAATTTACTTTGGCAGGCCAGCAAATATATCGCTCTCTCCGTTACTAGCAACTCGATTAATTTGGTGATGTAGAGTATCTACCAATTTGATATTGTTTCTATAAGAATGAGGAAATTGGCGGTGACGTTGCCTTGCCGGCGGATATGGCACATGTTGGTATTAAATTAGACGACAAATAGCAGCTGTCTCGTTGTATGTGGTGTTTCGGTAGGAGATGGGAACTTTTTGAGGACCTAGGTGAAGGACGTGTGTCGGTGAAAGTGACAAGTTTAAGCCCTTCCAACAACTTCATTAGATATTTAATTACATATATATCACCAACATTTCAGAAAGGTATATTATGTATTTCTGTTTGGTAGACGAAACTTTATCGAGAAATGACTGAGGGGTTGTCACTCATTGTCAACGTTTTGCTGCAGTATGACGCCGGCTGATGGGTTAGATGCATCAGTGAATAGAGTGATGAATGCATTGTGCGACGAGTGAATGGGTTAGGCTGCATTTTTGTGACATTAGATGCTTCAAACGCTTGATCTGCTACAGGTGCCCGAACGATGGATGTTTTATTTCGTATGCATTTTATGAGAGTGCATTCAGCGGCACTTGTAGCGAACACGGCGTTACGTATTTTTTGGTAGTAATTGATCATATCGAGAAAAGGTCAAAATTTGTCGACGGTTCTGGGTTTGGGAAAGTCAGTGATGGCCTTGATACTGTCTTCTAGTTGCTTGATACTATCCAGGAATACACGATACTCAAAGAAAATTTACCTCGCCTTGTCAAAATTGCCTTTGGAGGTTTTGATCGCAATACCATTTTCTTCAAACCGCTTAAGTACCGCTTCAAGGTGTTGACGGTATTCGGTTTTATTCCTTGATTTTATCAAGAGGTCGTCAATGAAGGAGAAGAAGAAGTTCAGTCGGTGGAGTATGTTGTGAATGAATCTTTGGAACGGGTCTCTTTGGTCGGCATTTTTAAGACCTGGACATATTCTCGGGAATTCAAAGAAGCCAAACGGTATTATAATCGCTGTCTTTTCGAAGTCATCTCCCGATACTGAGATACTCTGGAATACGCAATGTAGGTCAACACTCTGCGATTGAACACGGTTTTGTTGAAAAGTTGGTAGGTTGGTAGTCCTTCATATATGGTAACGAGTAACGATAGATATTGATGATTGTGTGGATTCCTTTGGTAGTCACCCCAGTTTCTTAGGTAGCCATTATTTTTAGATATTATATGGAGAAGGGAGAATACTTTGTTATATTTATTATAAAGAGTAGTAAGGAAGACGGAATAACGAGAAATTTTATTTGAATTGCATAAGCTCTGCTGGAATATGTTCTCGTACTCCGATGTGCCACTCAACTTACATCAACACATCCGATGTGGCACTCAAAAAGCTTAATTACACACTGTATTGCCTTTATAATATGTAAATGTGGTTATATTCTTTATAAAAATATTACAATGTTTTTGGATAAAGCAATTTTTGTAATAGTAACTGCTTATTGTACTCCTTGTGATTTAATGAAGGCAAGATATTAGTTTTTACCTTTAGAGCAGTTTTTAATTGTTGTTTGGGAACTTCCCCAAGGAGTAGGCATACAATATTGGCTATTGTTATTTATATTTAAAGGTAAATATTGTAATTAATTTGTCAAGTAATAGATACTTTAGTTTCCAACTAAAGTTTTTTAAAACAATTTTTTTAATCAAATTTTGTCTCTATATATTTTAATAATTATTAAATGATATACATATATACATGCACGTTGTTAAAAGCAACTTTATTATAATAGATTTGTTGTAAGATTGGTGTCTATCTATACATGTATACTTAATGACTAATTAATTTTATTAATATGTTTGGAATTTGTATGTTTATGTAATTCTGTTCTGTAAATCTGTTCCAGTTCGTAGCGATGTAATCGTAGTATTTTTGCTTGGTATTGTAAAGACAGTCTAGTCGTTTCGATGATGCATTCGACTCGATTCTTGAGCGTAATTATCATCAACGTGAGCCCAGTGATGGGGGGGTACTTCACCACTATATTCTAATGTTGGCATGTTAGTTGCAAGTGGCCGTGTGTTGGTGGCTAGGCTCGTCCAAATGTCAATTAAGATTTGTTCTTTCAGGTCGACAGTTCGCTAGTGATGTTTCAGAAAATCGGAGTCTGATATGAGCTTGCTAACCACAGTATTGACAATGTAAATTTAGGTCCAGCCCCAGTATTTTTTCATCGTAAATAGGTATTAATATGTTGTTGGCAGTGTAGAGCTAGTTACATTATAGTAACCTTTTTTCGTGGTATGGAACGGACGTGTTGGCATCCGTGTCTATCAGGAAAGTGAATTTGTTATGTGTGGATGATGGAGTATCTCTCTATCTCTCTCTAAATCCACTGCAGCCAGCTTTATTCGTCAATAAAGCTTTTTTTGGTCTCGGAAATAAACATGGCATCGTGCATTTTCTTGCATTAGCCTCAAATTTTTGGTGTTAATGGCAGTATGGTTTTATGGCGATCGGGAGTGGTAGCTGGGATTGACCGACTGCGAGGCTATAATTGGTGGTGAGCACGGTTACGGTAAGCTTTGGAGTTTTGTTGTCGAGAGCGAACTTATTAGTAAAATACCTCTTTACTCGAACAACTGTAACTTGTTTAATTTTTGAAGAACGTATTAAGTAGATAAATTATTTAAATAGAAAGTTTTAAATAAAATGCAACCGAAAACGAAAATGCTATATGAAATATTAATAACTCTTTTACGACCGGAAATAACTTACGCCCGGTAACGAAACTAATTATTCACCACCATCCGGCTTTGTGATACGGTTACTGCTCGAGGCAATTCTGTAGATATCCCTGCCAAGTGTTTGTTAGAGATTTTCTGTATTTAGTTGTTAACATTAAACTCGTTTTTAAATTCCCACCTGTCCTATAGTCTTCACTGCTTAAGTAAACTATATGGTTACTTCTTTATAATTGGAACCATATTTTACTTTGAAAGTATATGCGTTCATAAGAAAGTTGAATCAAAATTGGAATTTTGTTAATAAATAATGAAATTGTCTTATACTAAATTGAGAATATGTCTGCAATATTGATTTACTGCCAAAAATTTGCCACTACGCCAAATTAAACATAAAAATAACTTAAATACTTACAAATTGAAATGTGATATACATTTCAATATATCTGTGATCATCCGTAATAACACTAATGTTAAAAATTCAACTGCCGAATAGTTTTTCAATTTAAAATATTCTTCTTATTAGTTCAAGTTAAGTGGCAACGTGAAAGATTATATAAGACAAATATGTCATGATGACCTCATAGTCTTTAATATTGCTCACTACCTCATTGATTTTATATCTCTTTCATCATCCTTTGTATTTGGCGTTACTTAAAGTCATTAAATTAAAACTTTAAATTTAATTTTAAATCACATTATTTAAACTCTCAATAATTGGAGTTACAAAAATTATATTTATTAATAAAATAAAATTGGCACAGAATATCCATGCTAACTGTATATTAGAGATAATATTAGTTTTCAGACTTATCATTGGCCAAAGAAGTCTTCGAAGAACATTCATTAAATGTCGTTTCTTTTATCAATTAGCTAGAATTGAAATGGAGAAACTTCGTAATTAATAACTTTATGCATTGTCTCTTAACTGTCAATAAATTAAAAGTCCTCTCGGTTTTTAACTTAAAATCAGAAAATATACCTAATCTAAATAATCAGCAACACTTGCTTTTGAAGTAGTTCTCACAAGGTAAGTTAGTTTAATTTTTGTAATTCACCCACCAGTGTAGTTTCGAGTGAATTTCAGAATGAGGAAAATGTTTTTTTTTAAATCTGATTTAAACATTCTTTAGGAACTATGTAATATTAGATATATGTTTTTGTAAATTGTAAGTATATCATGGTTTTACTAATGCAATCCGTTCAAGTACTTACTCGATTACATAAATATTTGCTCCATAGTGAAGCTACTTGACGTCAGATAACGTCCAACTTACATTAATTCAATGTGTAAAAATGTTAATATCATAATAAAAAACACTATTCCTGACTACATTTCCATAGAAAAATGAAGTGCATTAAATTACCTTGAAATAAGCAAATCAGTTCCATTTCCTTAATTAAAATGTTCATACATCTGTAGTATCATGATTAATATGTAACATAGGATTCATTCCTGTAAATTATTTATATTATGTAGACCTAAGAAAAAACTAAGAATTATTAGAAAATCGCGTATTAAAAAAAAAATTTAATATACAATAAATTTAAAAATTTTCTGTATATTAAAATGCTGTTACTCCGTAAATATGGGCCTAAAAAGTACAAAGATTTTTTAGCTTAAACTTTCTAGTTCCCAAAACATTGCTGGATTTTGTTATCTTCTACGTTTGTAAGGGATACCTATCTACGAAAAAAACGTTTTAATGATTTGTTACTCCTGAACAAATTACAGTAAAAAAATTAATAGTGGGTTATAACCTTTTAACTAATATATTTTAGCTGCTTAAACCGATTTAAAAAAAAAAATTAAATCAAAATGAACATTTTCGCACATCCCCTCAACCGCTCACCTGCCCGCAACACCGCCCGCACATATGCTCCTCTCAGTACAGTATATTATTAATGATTATAAGGATTGCATTTTTGTTCTAAAAAATAATATTATGGTTTTAGGTACATGAGATAAATCGTAGATTTATCTCTATATTTGGGCTATATTTGGGCCACCAATTCCTATCTTTTACCAAATTTCAAACGACACTGAAGTGACAAATATAAGCAAGCCCTGAAATGATTCCATAATTGTTCCAGTTTCTTGAAATTTTTGTGCGCAAAACACTAAAATAATCAAGCTTCTTTGAAATTTTTTTTAACTCACCTATCACTCAAGATATGCTGATATGCTTATAGACAGAGGCAATATTACTCGATTTATTATTATATATTATTACTCCAATTTGTTTCGTGGAATACGTAACGAACTAAATAATTTTTAATTATTTATGTCACTTAAAGTTCATTAAATGCAGTTAATACAAATCACAGGAGTAAAAATAGTGATATAATTTGTAAATTATCGTTGCAACAAGATAGAAAATTACTTTTAATCACCCTGTCATTACGTATTTTACAAAAAGGGCGTTTAAACCTAGATAATCATCTACTAACGGATTTTTAATATGATCTTGACTGTATTTACGCTTCAGAAAATTATTTACAATTTTCAATATATTGAACAAAGATATCTGAATTGATTACATTTTTTACGCTACATGCATAAGTCTTTTAATTTGCCATACATTTAGCATGCATATTACAAACTGTTACTATGAGAATATTTTTATCCAATAATCGTTTTTAATGAGATCACTGTCAAAACTACCATTATTAAAATAATTATTTTTATAAATATAACCTTTTAATTAGAGAATTTGACGTATGTATTGTTTTATACAAATTATGAAAACAATTAAAGAAGAAAAGACTGAATAGAAAAAAAAATTAAATTATATGAATTAAAAACTTTAAAATTTTAAGGGCATCTCTCTCTTTTCGATCGAATTCCAATATGTGCGCTGATTTTTTGAATATATACAATCTCCATCTTATCCAAAGTAAACCTAACTTATTTTATATAAAACTAAAATTTTAGGAAGATACATTAAACACATGGAAAGTTTTAAATAGAACGTAATGAAAATCAGAAATGCTACATAAAATAGCAACCTCTCTTGGTTATGACCGGAAATAACTTAAGCCCTTTGATAAAAATAATTATTTATCGTCATCCGGATTTATGATGCGGCTACTACTTGAGGCAAGTTGACATTTAGAATTCCATCTACACCCTTAAGTCTAACTGTCAGTAAGTTTTTAATGACGGTTTTCAATATTTAGGTATTGAAAATAAATTTTTTTAAGAGACCATAGAAAATCACCATTTAATTAAAAGGATAGAGCTGTGTTAATGAAACTAGGACTATCTGAATGGCGTTCAGCTTGACGATTTGTCCTCAAACAAGTTTCACAAAATACCATGTCTCGTAAATAATATGTTGCAAGAAACACGTACCAAATTTATTTTGAATACATTTCTACATTCGGCGGTAAGCATTTCAATAAGTCGGTTTGATTAAATAATTATTATCTCGACCGTCATCTTCATTTATTTTCTACTGGTTGTGTCTGTGCTTGTTATGTTTATACTAAATTTATACCCCCAATATAACTATACCAATCTCAATAGCCTTAAACAAAGTAACTGAAGAAACATATGTCAATAGAAAATTTAGTGACAACGTCAAATACGCAGGTGATATGATCTTCGAATTTAGCAGTATCCAAGGTCTTCAAATTCTTGTTGACGTTGTAAATAGCACCATTTCTCAGTACGAAATCAACGTTCACTGCAAAAACAATCAAAAATTTAAAAGTGAAACAGAATTGAACAAGCCCGAAAGACTTTCCGTAAGATTATAATGTTCTTTTGTGATCATAATTTAACTCTTACCTTAGAAATATATGCGGATTTTTGCTACGAGTTTTCGGTCTAAATATATGGAGTTGAAACATAAGTCCCCACAAGAAGGAATAAGCAAGTGAAATTCAGGTTTTTGATATATGGGTGAACCGCAATGTGTTCATAATCTTATAATATCAGAAAGTATGCAATACAATGATACTCCAGCGAATGAACAAAGATTTGCAGGTCTTCATAACTATAAAAATATGTTAGCTACAATACCTAGGACATTTCATGCACCAGAAAAAAAAAACTCCTTCAATTCATTACCCAAAGCCGGATACTGGACAAAAGGAGGCCTGACAGAAGGAGGATATATTTTCTGAAGAAGTAATGCCAGTGATTCCAGCAAAAGTATCATTTTTCTTTTTCAGCAGTCGCATCCAAAGTTCAAATAGATAATAATAATTACAAATCTCAGAGAAGGCAATAAAAGAAGAATGGTATAGTAGTACTTCTATTAGTGGATGCGTTGATAAAAGTAAATAATTCTCTTAAAGAAACCTTTCATTCACTCAAACAAATTCGCAAACGGGGCGAGCGGTGGGGAGGACGGAAAATAAGATCTTGTAATTTTATGTTATGATTTTTACATTTTATTTTACAGAAGTTTTTTCACCAGCAGATGCATCTCAACCTCAGAAGTAATACTACACAATTGTGTCACACTTACATTTACATAATATTTATAGCCAATTTTCCATTCATAATTTGAGTAAATTGCAATAAACTTGTTTTCGTCATGATTATAAAATTGCAAATAAAACGAGGTTGAAGGTTTGAGTTTTGATAAGAGCTTGGTATGTTGCAAAAATGCACTCAACCTTGCCACGACAAAATATGAATGGTTTTTGAAGTGCGCCATGAGCAAGGTGGGCTTTGCTTATCAGTTACAAACGATGATCGCCTGTATTCACCCGCGATCAGCAGTCTGCTTATTTCATGCTGCATTGACGATGGTGACGCGCTCTCAGTACTTGAGACTCAATAAAATGTCCTCGTCTAAAAGCCAAGCAAGCCTCTTGTTCTTCAGTTTCTTGGAACCTGAATTACCTTATTTTTAAATTTCTTGATTACTAAGAAAGTTTTGATCTTTTAATTGTAGGCATGGTTAACGACCCTTAGTCAAAATGAAGAACAAAGCAAAAAAATGCATAACCCAAGTTTACTTATTCATTTACTTACGTAACTGATCGTAATCGTTTTCTCTAAACCTATATTCCAAACTTATATCCTAAGCCTTTGCTAAGCCGAGATTTGATCGTTTGCCCAATTAAAAAAAATTAACACCGCCATTAAGTTCAAATTTGCAAAAATGTTAATATTTCTATTTTAAAATGAATCATAATGCTGATTTTCTTTTTATGATAAATCAATAATTTGCATTTTATATTTATTATCCTAAATATTGGCTCCATCTGTAAACAAAAATCAAAGGCTCGTTTTCATTCATATTATGCGTACTCAACAGAAAACACATTGTGTTACAGATAATATTTCTATAAGCTCTGCGATGGACTTGAAATATATCCTAAGAACTATCTTGTAACACGACGAATTCCCACGCCAAAATCCATTAAAACTATTTCAAATAGTTTATGTATGATGCCTGCATAATATAATAGAGAAAAATAATGTTTGATATTGCTTTTCCCTTTATTTGTTGTTAAACGGTCTCAAAGTATATTATTGTTATAATCTTCAATGGGTAGAATTTATTCCCACTAGAAATTTATGATAGCCTTAGATTTACTTTCATACCTCGGCGCTATTTTATCATATTTATTCATATAAAAGTTACTAAATATTACACATAAATATAAAACCTTTCAAAAAGAAATTGGTCCATGGCAAGTTTTTTTGTCACAGATATTATTTTGGAGAAGTTATGAGATATTTTTATCTCAAAAATTTAGTACTAAAGAAGAAACAAATTTAATTGTAAGAAACTAACACCATTTTTTAAAATATTTTTGCACTATACTTAATTATGAAAACCGCTCACATACATAACATGTATAAAACAGGGTCTTGCCTATTACTCAGGAAATTTTGACAAAAAATTATAAAATAAATTTAACCCGTGTCCTATTTTTGTTTGTTAATTTTAAAACCCATAGTAGGCAATATTCAGGAAATGGATGTAGGAAGTCCTGCGAGATAGAAAAAAGAGCGTTATCCAATAATGTCCTCGTGAAAAAAAAATTAATTTAATTGTAACATCAATAATAAACATTTCAATGCGTATCATCAACAGCCTATCTCCACCCATAGCTGGAAATATGCCTCTCCTAATGCAACTAGAAATGTGCCTCTCCTAATGCACATGTCATTGGAGGTAATTCTCGTAGTCACCACGACGTGCAGGTGTCTTGATAAGAGCAACGCATAACTTTTCGCACAGTTGGTGTTATTACTAGTCACTAATTTGTCGTATTTTAGTTAAGCGATTACAAATATCACTCAAACCCCACTCCATGAGCGGCTGGGAAACGAACCGGGGATATTGCGGTGTGCTGCCCTGTTAAAGAACGTAAGCATGTAACGAACCCAAACCACAAAGCGGCGATTTGATACGTATATTCACAAAAAACAATTGACTACGCAAAATGGAGTTTCAACGCACACAATTAAACGTAGAATAATCTCTGACGGACTGAGGTAATTACAAACTTTATTGTCATTTAATCCAATTGTTTCAATTTTTAACTCTCAAATCTCAGTGTCCTTCACTTTTGTTTATTAAATTAAATTTATGAAACTTTGTCAATTTTAAGTGGATTCTTTCGAAATTAATGCTCACTTTCAAAAGTGTAAACACATTTTTAATTTTGATATAATTTTCAAAATAAATTGTAAATATATATCTACTGTAGACATTAAACCACATTTAATTTAGAAACGTCAAAAAAATTAAGCAACTCACACTCTTGATTGGTGTACACCGAGTTCTTATTTTATTACCAATACGAGAAGCTAAATGGGAAGCGTTTGGACTAAAGTAAATTAAAAATTTCAGAATACGGCGAAAATTTGTCCTTTCATCATAATAAATATTTTTGGTCTGAAAACTATTTCCCTAAAATTAATATTTCAGCAGTTATAAGGAAATAAACAATTTATTCGTTTATAACTAATTTTTAATGTTCATGTTTATTGAGATTTTTCTGAGGAATACTTTTGGTGATAAGGACTGGAGACAGCAAACTTGTTAGCATTTTTCCTGAAAAATGTTCAAACAAATTATTAAGAAAATATAGCTCTATGCTTTATTTCATATGTTTATGTCGAATAGTTTTCAAGAAAATCACCGATGACAGATGGATGGACAGACACCAAAATAATTTCATTTGTGTTCCGTTTTGGCAATTTTGCCACGTAATACCAAAAAACAATGCAAAAAAATTGGATTTAACTTAATATATATTTTTCAATTCCGTAAAATAAGGATGTATAAATGAAATAAGCAGTAATACATTTTTTTTCCTTTTCACTTACTGTAGGAATCACTTGTAAAAGTAATCAAATTCTACACTAGTGAGTTAGAAAGTTACGTCTACGTTTTATATATATTTTATTAATCACAACTTGATCACTGTGGATAATTTTAAAATATTTTAATATTTATCAGTCTAAAGACCAGAGTTATGTAAGTGAACATTCTAGTGGTATTATTTATTTTAACATATCGAAAAGCTAAAGGAAGGTACGAATTTATTGTAGAAATTATAGTAGAAATTATTGGACGGCGACGTAAATCTAATAGCTATATTAGATTTACGTCGCCGTCCAAAGTGCATTTTAGATACAAAAGGCTTGAAAATCTATTAAAACTTTTTATCTGTATTGCATAGTGTACATTAATCTATTAACAAATTTTTCCATAAGCCTAAATGATTTTTTCCGCTTGAAAACGTATCTAGTTAAAATTGTATTTATTTTACAAGTTCACTGTGAAGTCTCAATGACAGGAAAATATTGTCATTGATTCCGTAAAAAAATGTAAATCCTAAAAATACCTTTTAAATCTACAAAAAAGTTATCTCAAATGTCGCAGGCATTTTATCAAAAAGCAAATTTTTATGAATTATATTATTAAACTTTGCAGTCAACGAATCTGTGATGTCTAACTTTATTTACCTTTTAACAATTTTTTCTACCTATTGAGGTTAAACATATTTTCTTTTAATATGTTTTTTCAGCGATTGTTTCTGATCAGTAAATATTAAATAGATATTTTTCAGTATTCAGTACCGAAAAGGCTAGTAAACCATGATATGAATAAGAAGAACAAGATGAGGCAAGAAATCGAATAATATCTTTAACCTTAAATGTTGATAACACTGACTAGCTATAGGTAAACAGGAATAGCTATAGTATCCTTATATTCTTGTTGATTGCATTAACTAAACCAGTAGTATCTTGAACGATACGAAAGTTTTAAATAAATAATTATTTTTAACCTATTTCAGGTATCTGTATTAATTACAATGTAAGATCATATATATTTAAGTTTTTTAATTATGGATTAAAATGGTATAAAGAAAAATAATTATGAAAATTAATTTTTTTTCTAGATACAATGCAAATACGTTTTTTTATTTTTTGTAATTTTAATTTAACCAACGATGCGCTTTCTGAAAAAGTACTTGAAGCTACAAAAATGTCAATTATTTAAAGTAATATCTTTACAAAATAGAAAACAATTTTGTTTTATTTATATCGTTATTAAAAGCGTAAAACCTAAAGGTGATATATATTTCTTATAAAAACGTTAAAGAGCCGCTACAGAGTTGCCTTTAATTTTCGTTTGATCATAATTCACTTTAATTGAAATTGAGACGTTTTGTTTTCATTTTCCTTTGTTCTTCATAAAACGTCAATTCGTTTAGCATGATCAGCTATTCTTTAAATTGTTTTACAAGAATACGTCTGCCTAAAAAACTCTTCACATATCATGTGGAAGCTTTGAAAGAGCTTTTTACAAAATATGTCAAGAACACGGACATACACAGGATCTTCACCTTTTAATCATTAATGTGTTAAAGTTATATCTCGCCTTCGCTCTTTTTAATTATTTCTCTTAGATTATTAGTAATTCAATATTTTTTTATTCCTACTTACAACCATACAAAACAATTCCAATTTCAAAGCATGATGTAAATTGCTTTAAGATAGATAATATCAGGAATATTACTAATATTGTTCGTACAGTTTTATTTATAATAATAAATATAGGAACTTAAATACGTTTTTTTAAGGGAATCGTTATTGTGTTAATTCACAAAATTTTTAAAAATGAGTAATTTTAATAATTTTTTGCTACTTCGTTCATAAGAAAATATAATGGCATTCTCCGATAAATTTTATTAATATATACCTAAACTACATAATGTAATTGTTAGGCTGTAGGTGTCTAAATACTATATATAAAGCTAGAATTGATATCTGCTAGGATATATAAGGAGCATAAAGCTAGGACTGTAACCGATAAGAATAGTATGAAATATTATAAATATATACGAGTACATCGTTGACTTCCCTGAAATTTATACCTCCATATTGACTTTCTATACTCTAATTTCACCATCAGTTCGCCCATATTATATATGTTTTGTTAAAAATAGTGAAATCTAATATTTTTACTACGAGGCTGTTGCACTTATCTAACGTGGAGTAGTCGAGATTTATTCACACTTCTAGTACCATTTTTCTCATATTTGTATTACTTATCATTATTAATATTCTGTATAGCGCACGTACAGCCAGATTGAAATCATGTATTCCTCTATATTCCATATTTGCAATGAGATCTCACTTGAATTCTATATTTGCAATGAATTATCACTAAAAGGCAGACTCGGTCGGGGCGGTCGCAACGATCCGCACCAATTAAATATACGCGCAATTCAATTAGAGACCAACGATGGATTACTAATTTATACATTTGTTTGAAAATACCTAATTAACACTTATCAGGGGTATCTAAAGAATTGCCTCGAGCAGTAACGGCATCACAAAGCTGGAATGTGGCGAATAATTAGTTTCGTTACCGGGCGTAAGCTATTTCCGGTCGTAAGAAAGTTATTAATATTTCATATTGCATTTCCGTTTTCTATTATATTCTATTTAAAACTTTGTATGTATTGAACATATTTGGCGTTAATTTTGTAGAAATTCATTATTTGCAATTAAATTAAACTACGTGATGTAGTATTATTTCTACTTCTTTTATTAAGTTCTTTACCACGACCTAGGTTTCATTGTATTACAACATCTTCAGGTGGGTTCAAAGATAGTTCTTTGCTAATAGCCTACCTGAAGATGTTGCAATGCAACGAAACCTAGGTCGTGGTAAAGAACTTAAAGAAGTAGAAAGGATACTACATCACGTAGTTTCATTTAATTGTGAATAATGAATTTCTACAAAATTGACGCCAAATATATTCAATCGCTAATAATAAATCAAACATAAATGTACGAATAAGCCATGGCTTCAAGAGATTTAATATTTAACTCAAAATTAAGTCCTACGGTTAAAACGATGAGTTACTGTAGTCGTCCTTAAGAAACATGCTTCATTTAGAAGCAAGAATCAATGTTACAACGGACACCTTGACTCTTACAAGAAAAAAGGGTTCAACAATGCATGCCAATTCACGAAGATGACCAACTTATGGAAGTAACCAAGTTGTATTTAATATTTTTCGCATTTCAATACTAAATTTGAACTATATTTTAAATGCAAACCAATATAAAAAAAGAAACTGCAAATCGTTTATTTTCCCTTCGATAGGAGAATATTTTCCTATATTTTAATTTCCTTTCTGTCTGAAAACTTAAATCGTTGTATCTTCGTATATTACCATTTACCATAGGAGGTTCATTTATAAACAAATATATATATATATATATATATATATATATATATATATGTGTGTGTGTGTGTGTGTGTATATATATATATATATATATACATATATAAATGTGTGTGTGTGTGTGTGACTAATCAGACACTATTATCTTCCGTTTGAGAAAACAAATTATGAGATTAATTTATGGATTAATTTATTTTAAATTATCTGTTATCACTTCTTCGTGCACATATTAACTTAAATTATATAAAAACACAGGCATTTTAAAATATCTAATGAGTTTGATGTGCACTGTGCCTATTAATCGTAATGTACTGTACATTACGAAATGTGAGCTTTCAACAAACAATAGGACTACATTGAGTTAAACGATGTTTCAGTTTATTTCGAGTACAAAGTTATACCTATTTACAAAATTTAGTGAAGTTTAATGAAATGTTTGCTACTCCACGTGGAAGTTTTAAATTAACACGAGCAAAATTTTAAAACTATTATTATTGTTGACTTCTCATCACCGCTTTACAGATTTACGAATTACTTGTTTACTTGTAAACTACTCGCATTGAAAGTTCAAATCATCCACAACAAAAATATTAAAGCGCAACTTCATCAAACTTTTTGTTGATATTTTGTTCAACATATAATTTTGTCAATAATTTTCATAAATATTAATGATTCCACTTTATTTAATTCATTTCCTCTCAAATAGCCTTAGTTTTTCGGGATAGTATGAAAAGATCAGACGTAAAAATAAGAAATAAATATTTCGATATCCGAAAAAAACGTTGAAAACTTATTGCGTGTTTCAAATTTTAAAATGTCACCTACAACCGATTTGTTTTATTACTGTTATTATCGAATACTGCGTAAATCTGTAAAATATCAATTTTCTAAGATACAAAGTAAAATTTTTAGCTAAAATAAATTTTTATTTTAAAATCGTTATTCCTATCTCTAAATTTTAAAACATTGCTTACAACTGCTTTGTTTTCTTACAGTTAATATCAATATTACGTAAATCTAATATCAATATTACGTAATAAAACAAAGTTATTACCATTATTATCAATATTATGAAATTCTATCAAATATCAATTCTCATTACAAATTTTGTCCGTGTGTGTTATTTCCCTTAGTCCACTATTTACATGGCATAATGGTCTGTAATTAAGATAATCAGTTAAAGTAAATTTGTATTTCCTAATCGTGATTCCTTTCTTTGTTTTCTTCAAAGTCAACTACACAAAAAGGAATTTTGTACGCATAAAATACCACTTACTGTTTTACAATATGGTATGGTTATACAATAAGCAGATTTACCGTGTACATGTAATTCGAATTCTTCTGAATTTACACAAGTACACGCGACCTTTATAGTAAATACATTTAATTCGTTTGTTTTATTCGGATGTCATGTGTTTTATTCGGATCACTTCTAGTGCTTGATCTCCTCAGATCCTGTTAATGAATTGTATTTTGTATAATCTCACTTTAAAGTGATTTTTCTGCGAAAGACGTGAGACTAAACAAATTTCATTCGTCTTTTCAAACATTTGAAACATCTCTTGTTTACATTCGCAATTATTATACATATTATTTACATGAGCGTGAATTACAGTTATTATACATATTATTTACATACGGAAATTCGTTTGAGCTGTGCGTCGATTCAACCTAACGATTTGTTGTAGCCTTGACTATACTAATTTATAAAATAAAGCTGTGCTTCATTTAAATAATGCCAAAATGCAGTACGACTGTTTGCCGTTTCTTTTTTGAGATTGCGATTTGTTCATAATAGGTCAATATTTTAGAGCCAATCAAGTTTATAAGGAACAGAAACTACGCAATATTATATAAAATACCATAAATTACTGCAAGTATCCATGAACAAGAACCCATCCAAATATAATTCACGTGATGTATCAATATGGGCATCTATAATTTATTGTTTCTCTTCATCATATTACTTACAAAAAGATTATATGAGTTATGTAATTTATTTGGGTCTTATACAAAAACTTCTTATCAATATTATCATCTAGTGAATAAGGTAATATATATTAGTCTGCAAGAGATAAACACATAAAGGTCAAGTACTTCAAAGCATGATGAATAGAATACGCTGACAATCTTTTCGTATATAACTAGATCGACGTCTCTTGTTAGGTAATATAGACACACGCAATATACATTGGTGCTGCATTTTGCTTCGAAAAATGACGAGCAATCAGCCAAAGGCCAACCAAAAGTTTAAACACATATATTTATTGATTCATTTATCTACTTTAATGTATCTAATTGATATATATGGTGGACATACTGCTAAGAGAGCAATCTCTTACCGCCAACCATAACACCAGTCCAGCCCCAAAGAACGGCCGGGAATCGAACTTGATTATGTAATATTACTAATTTTCCATCGTCAAAAACAGCTGATATATCCATATTGTCGATTCCTTCCATATATCATATTCGGAAACACATACTGGTTTTATGAAATTTTCCCGAGCTTTCCTCCGCGCATCGCAAAATCCAATGTTGTTATAGTATATACTTCCCCTTTTTCAGTCATTTTATTGATGTATATTATAACAAGTGAAAAACGTATATACTTCCCCTTTTTAAGTCATTATATTGATGTATATTATTGACAGCGAAAAACGCATACTTATCGAAAATACATAAACAATAAGACGTGTTCTGGTTACAGGAAAACTGCAACGAATGTCAAATTTTCCAATTAAATCTTTAAAAAATTAAATCAAAATATTTAAATCATAATAAAAGTAATAATAATTAAATCTTTAACAAATTTTAAATTCAAAATAATAAATTAACAGTAACCGAATGACTCATTTCTTTGATTGTATATTTTTGTCCACTATATCAATTCCAGTGGCCGTTTTCAATCTCAACCACAGCGAGGAACAGGTTGAAATTATAGGATAGTGGTATATAAACTTAAATTTCTCATTTTAATTTTAACATAATGTCATTTTAATTTCACTTTAAATTTAAATATATAATTAGTATTTTAAATTTATAGTATTTAATTTTTTTCAATTTACAATAGTTAATATTTTAATATCACTTTAATCTTGAATAATTTTGATAAAATTTTATCACGGTTTGATAAAATTTTATCACATGATTATTAACACAACTAAAGTACAGATGGTACATATTATATTAGAACTGTCTAAATAAGTATCCGATAATGCTAATTTTTTTTGCAACTCCCGTCCCCCATATGGAGGTAAGAATATATGGTGAGGATTGTTGCCAACTTAAAATTTATTCCTAGGAAGTAAAGAGTAACTATGGAAAACTTGAGGCAAATCGATAGAAAATTATAGCAGCATACACAACTGAATAAATCGGATTTTATATCTTATTCGGAATATTTTCAAATTTGCTGCCCTGTGTTTGCATTCTTTTGTTAATAGTATTATCTACTTTAAGATTCTACTTAATGTCCGGATATTTGTTTGAATATTAAATGCGAAAAAAATTAAGTCAATTGTCAAAAATAATATTTGCCATATAATTAATGACACTATATTTTTAATTTAACGTTTGCTATTTAACTTAAACAAAAAATGATTTTTAGGCATCTATTTCTCACACCTTCTTTTTTGGCCAAAATATGTTTATTCATGAATCGAACATCTTTCGATAGAAAATTAGCTTTTTATTTAAACAATCGGTGAAGAATGTCATATTGTCTTTGTGTTATGTTTTCTCGGGACACACATTTTTTTATATTTTGATTAAATATTTAAAAAGTGAGCAATTTTGAACACTAGTGACAAAAACGTCTACAATCAAGAAGAACATACGATAAAAAATGAAATGAATGCAAAAATACTTTCGCTAAAAGCATTCCCAGAAATTGAAACATCCTAAGCGGATTAAAGTTGATGATTAATTTCTCGGAATATTTGAAATTAAATAATTTTTCTCTGATACTGAATCCGCAGTGGAACGAATAATAACATAATTTATAAATAGACGAGAGGGAAATAAAGCATTTTAGCAGAGGGGCTTTGGAGGTGATTTCATCAAGACTGAACGACAGAATTGAATGAAGATCGTAAAAGCTGTTCAATAAAGTATTCTAATAAATTGTGGTCTGTTTTGCACTCAAATTATCAGATAAATTTACTTAATTTGGTTATCAAGCATTTTCATTTATTCAACTATTTCAATATACCGCTTAAAGTTTAATTACGTAATAAATAAAAAAAAATAAAGGGAAAAAATTAATTTTACTCTTATTATAGCAAAGGTAGTACACCTACTTTTTTTATTTCATTGATTTTATCTTAAAGCATCCAAGTGCGGGATTTAAATTGATTAATCTGGTGGACTATACTCAAAATAAATTAATATTAAGCCGACGCACTAGTAATCGTGTGGGGTTATTTGCATGTACAAAGTTGATGCACACAAAACCCAATTCACATTTTTTCACAATAAAATTAGAACCCTTGAAATCCAAAATATTTCAACATAGATTTACACTAATGTGGAACGTGTATACGCAATATGGTATCTAAATACTTGTAAAGTTACAAAGAATATTTTATACACAAAACTCATTCACTTTCGTAAGGAGTATTTAATACCACTTTATTCATATAAAATTGTGAAATAAATCAAAGTTAAATATGAACCAAGTTAAACACTATCTTGAAAAATTAATTTGTAAATTGAACATGACATAAACGAATTAGCTAATATTATCTTTGAAATAAAAACAATTACCTTCAAACGAACCTTCCAAGTTTATTACTAACGAACTTCATTAATGAAAATGCAGGAAGAGTGCAGAAGCGATAAAAACGTTAAAGAGTTTCCCTCGGACGGTGAGTTTGTGTAATCCACTTAAGTTATAGCTACGTTACTAATGGTTACGTTAGACGGGAAGTTATCCCAGCCCAAAAATTTTGATTATTCACCCTACACAGATCATATGAAGGTATTCCAGCCGAGGAATTTTGATTCTACATTAACAACGTGGATAATGATATATGTCTACAAATGTATTTAAACGAACACTTTCTGTTTGCTGGTATTAGTCAAGGAAAGGATATCCTTAAAAATACTTTTGCGCCTGTATGAAAAATAACATCACCTGTAGTAAATATCACAGTGACAAGTCACTATAATAATATGATACTATACTAAACTGATAAATGGGTAGATAAAAGAAATAAAAAAGGTTTAAACGTTCTCTAACAAATATTACTTAGTAGATATTTTGTTTATCAGGTTAAGAAATGGATTTTAATAGCTGTAGGTAGTCTAACGTAGAGTCAAATATATTCACTCAAATATCTGAACTTTAATACTAATTAAATTGTATTTTTATTGAATTTCATTTGCCTAAATAGGTATGTTCATCATTGTAATTTGTAAGAAAAAAATTTTGACAGCAGCTCCTAATTTGAAGATATTAAGAATTTACCCAAAACATTATTTCAAACATTATTCATGAATAAGACTTCGTAGTAGACTACAGAAATGTTTCTTTAGATAAATGTAGGTAATTATTACTTATTCATATATGTCTAAAATTATTTTTGTATAATATAAAGACATTATAAAATAATTAAACATTTTTTCCAGTTGAACCTGCGACAGTTTAGTTTAAATTAAATATTTTTTCGCTAACAGGCAATTTGAACACAATATAAAATTGTTAAATACTAGCAGAGCTCATACTACGAAACTTCCTAATCATTGAGGAATATAAACATTGAAAGTTACATATTACTTCTATTTAATATTAAAAATATTTTTTACTATGTAAGCATATGGTCATTTATCCCTTCTAAAATTTATATCAAAATATTTTGAGTATAAACTTTTGAGCTATTTACTAGTTAGTATGCTTTACATGACACCAAATTTCAAGTTTCCATGTATAATAGTATCTAAGAAAAAGAGCTTGGAAACCGAGAGGCTGTCAGACAGATGATCGATCTCTTAAAGGTATTAAAATATACTTAATTTGGTTATACTAACTATATTTAATTATTTGGCAAAATATAGTTAAATTAGTTAATAAATTATTAATAGAAATGTTTATTTAATCTTTAACACAATTCGGCACTTGTAAACATTTAAGGCACATAGCATTTCTATTAAACTGTTAACAAATATTTTCACGACACGAATAAAATACCTACTACATTTCTCACAGGGGTAAAAATACGGTGCATGCTTAAACAATTACAGCTATAATTTTCTTGTAACCTTATAGTTAGGTTTTATCAAGCGTGTTTTATATTATTTTTAATACAGTAGATAAAAACAAAAATTTTGATTTTGATTATAGGGGAAGAAAGCTCTATGACCATATATTTCTTAGAATATTTCTTTTTAATTTTTTTTTTGCTTTTTAATTGCAATTAAAAATTTTGAAAAAATTATATTTTTGCATTTCTCTTAACAAACACTTTAAAACAATATCCCACATGACATGAAATTAAAAAAAAATTCCATAGACCATGATTTGGAAATAACGTCGCTATCTAGGACCAAAAGTTAAAATAAAATATTTTAAGAAACCAGCTTGATTTAAATTATAAACTAGGTTAAATTTCAAGACCCACGGAATGGACGGACGGAATTCAAGACCCGCCAGAAATTTTCAATCGTTGAAAAATTCCGTGATCTTTATAACACTTAGGAACTTTAGGTTTGGCAAAGAAATATTCCAAAAATTCAAAATACCTCTTCTAAAGTTGTCTGTTACTGATTATATAATTATGCTAACAATCTATTAACTGTAGAAACATCATACTCATTTGAATTACTTCGATTGTTGTATTTTTATCCTTAATTGCGTATAAAAATATAAGATAAAATTAACAAATAATTCTTGTTAATTTTCTCATTGGTTTGATCATTATTTCGTACACGTTATTGAAATATTAATAATAATAGATAATAATTGCCATCAGAGCAGACTACTAAACACAGCTTCTACATCTGCTTTGATTAAAACTGAATGTAAGAATTGTTCGTTTCCACAAAAATAAATGCACGAATTTATTTTCAACAAATCACTATAAAATTAAAAACATTCTGTTAAAGTACCACAATTTATAATAAAAATGCCGTAACATTTAAGGTCTCTTAAAATTAATATACTTAATTGAGGATTTAATCCTCACAACTGAGGCAAGCATATTGTAATACTACAATTATTGAGTAGTCATTTAAAGTGAAAATTAATTTATATTACTTTCCCTACTTTTTAATATTTATAATAAAGTTTTAGTTTACTCTCGTAAATAACAAGTTCCGACACTATTACGCCATCAAGCTTGATTAACAAGTTCAGTGCGCCACGTGACAAAGGGGAAAATTATAGTCTTTACCTTTATAATGGAATGCTTAAGAAGGATTTTGTCAAAAATTAATATTTGTTAAAATAAATGAAGAAAAAGGAAAAATCCGTATTTAATACCATGGATAAATTTTCGAAAATATTTTTATATGCGTAATTTTGACAGAGTGGATAAAATATTTAATTGAGATAAAATTTACGTAGAAAATTCTTTAATAGAGTTTCAAATAAAAAAAGATTTATTACATTAATATTTTATTTTTAATTCAAAAGAGACATTTTTATCACTTTTCAAAAACATTTTTATCCCTTTCGTAATGGCTATCATCGAAGCATATTTGTCTATACATTACATCGGATTAATGAATTTCCTAATCTGCCCTTGTGATTCAAAGACACGCGCAGCTTCCATTTCGTTTTTATTTCATGTACCAAAATTACCTTTATGTACCATTTACTTGTAAAGCTCGTTTTATTGGTATACGAACCGCCTTGCTGTTTTGGTCACAGTTTCGATATTTGGACTACTAGGCTACAGCGGCAACATGTTTATTGTACAATGGATTTATTCGATGGAAATACATATCGAATAAACAAGTAAGAAATATTGGTTGTGCTCAACGGTATATCAATATTTTTTTATGAATTTGTTCCTTTTTTATTTTTCGAAACCTATTAATAGGCAACAAATCAGGACGTATTGATGGGAAATATATGTAGATGTAAAGAAAATTATTTATCACATACTTTTAGTAAGTGTTTCAAAATTTACAACTAATTAATTAGTTTTTATATCCAGTTAAAACTAAAAAAAATTTAATCTCAACGCAATTTTCTTTCAATATTTTATCACAATAACAGTACTAGTTAGTTAAATAATTGTATATCAAAAAACATAAAAAAAGTCGATCTTGTTCCAATCATACGCCATGACTAACACTAAACAGACGCATCTGTGCACAAATCAACTTTAAGCTTGATTACAACCACTAGCTTTGCTGCCTACTAAGTATAAAAATGAAATATGAGTATAGTAAGAAATAGAAGTATTTTAGAATTGACATTTTGAATCTTATAGTGGGAGCTTGTATTCTTTTAGATTTCAGTTCTTTTCAAGAGTGAATAGACCTGTGAAAGAAAACTTGACCATTTTTTGCATTTACATTTTAATTACATTATATTTATACCTACTGTAATAATCTGTAATAAGTGGTTGTAGCAAAAATTCGACCAAAATTTGTCGTAGAAACTCAAAGAACTATTACACTAAACCTTCCGAACTTGTTTATATAAATACTAATTCTTTCGAATTATAAATCTGATTTTATGCCAATAAAATGTATAAAAAATCTCACAATGTAATTGGAAGAACACATACGAGCGGAGACACGTGGTTAATATGCGGATGTAATTTAAATCGGGTAATTGTGTTCACCATATCGTATTTTTCCAAATAGTTGTTGGTAGATTTTTCAGAAATCTTCTGCCGATTTTTTCATTACTTGTGGAAATATCATCCTTTAGTAATACGAAACCATCGACAATAAATTTAAGCTTAACGGCAAAAGTACTTTGTTCTGAAACATTTCTGTATTTTTTATAATACTCTATATATTTTTATTAACTTCTATATATTTTCTCTTTTTATTTTCACTAACTAAACAGTTGAAGTTTCAATTCATCTGTCCAAACAATATTTTCAAAATTCCTTCTGATCAATTACGATAACTTAAAACATTTCGAAATAAGTTAGAGCCCCTAAAACGCTTAACTATATAGAGAAAAATATTAATTCTGCTATTGTAACTTAGTTATTCATGTAATTTTGCATATATTTCTGAAACTCTAAGTAAGTATTTCATTTGCTGGTAATTTTGTTTAATTATAATTAACTCTATTTATTAATGCCTAGTCCTTCATCGGCACAGAAAACTATGATGACTATTGGATAAAAATAGATGAATATACGTATTATTAATATTTGCGCACTCATTCCATATATTAAATAAACACGCTCAAACCACTTGCATAAAAAATAAATGTCTGTTAATTTTGTTTGAAATTATCATTTAAAATTTTGTTCTATGCCAAAAACTAAATTTTCATTGACATTTTTCCTTTGTTCTTTATTTAGAAATCATCATAATAAATGGAGCACTAATAAATATTTTATATCTAATTTTTGCTCAAAATATATTAAAATCATATTTTGCGTTAAACTTTTAACGGCATTAGGAATTTCCGGGGATTTTCCTAAAAAAGTTATTTACCATGAAGATAATAGTGTTTTTTGGTCTCTTGTGTCTGCACATTTATTCATTTAAGTTAAAATATGTTAGGTACTAAAGGGGAAGTGATGTCACATATACAAAGTGGTAGATACGATTTTTAGTATCATAGTAATGTCGTTTTTTTTAATTGAAAATAAAGAACATTAGTAGAAAAGAAAAACCAAAGCAAAATAATATTGAAAATTATATTTTTAATTTTTATTTTCCTTGCATATAGCATGGAAAATAAAAATTCAAAAATCACTGTTCAGATTGCGTAATAATTCGTCATTTTTAACACTTTATTAAGAATTGGCATAAAGTAAAAAAATACATATTAACTTAAATATTGGTGTGTATGTAAATATTGGTGTAGAAAAAGTTAATGTACAGACAAAACAACAAAATAAATATCAAATAATGTAAGGGAAATACATAGAATTTTAATGGAATTATATAACTTGTGTATAAATTGTATTAATATATAGTATTTATAATAAATTAAAATCATTTTACATTACACATGACGTTATAGTACATTGCATCAATAAAGAAAAAAAATCAAAGCGCATTTATCGAGTTCGTAAATGGAAGGCTTCACAGTACCTAACAATATTTGCATATTTATAACTTAAATATTCCGGAATTTAATTACATTCAAAGTGATTTGAAAAATGTTTTAAATGAAGAACTAATCTAATAATTTAAAATTTCTTATGTCGATATTTAAATAATTATTTGGCACTCATTAATTTTAAAGCTCACCATCGATTTGTATTTATTTTTATTTATGTGATATTTACCTGTAGCAGTAATAAATAAAGAGCGAGTTGAAAAAATAAAAGTCGCCAATAGATAATATGATGATGTATTGCTCAAGTTCAAAACTGACCGTAAGGAAAAAAGAAAAGCACAACACCGCAGGCGCCGCTGGCACCACAAATAATAAAACAATCTATATTTGTATACTTAAATAAACTATTAATAACCCTAGATATTCCTAGTATTTCATAATATTCAATAAAAATGACGAAATTACTTTTAGAGCTAAATTACGCTTAAATTTGCTCCTTTTAGTAAAATGTAATAAAAATATAAGTTAATTAAAAACGGGCAGTAAAAATAATATAAAAATGTATTGGAACACCGGAGTTCTAAATTTAATAGTAAAACGGAATATGAATGTCTCCCTGTCTCATTTACTCTCGTAGAATACCATGAGCATTAATAAAAATGACATTAGAATTCAGTATCACCATCCTTTTCTAAATAATAAGTTAAAATCTTTAAAACTCGATCAATTTCTAAGGTTCGCAAATTTTAGTTTTGTCTGCACGTCAACTTTGCCTTAAAATTACATTAATGAAATTGAAAAAAATTGGTCGAGTACCATAATAGCTTTCTTTTGATAATATGTTCATTGTAAGAAATTGCACAGTTTTTCTTGAATGTCTAATCGTTAAAACTGATTAAATATTGAAAAAGTTTAACGTTGTCAGTATTAAAGTTGTTAGAGCCACCTTCAGACAATTTTAATCATAAAGTTCTAACTTTCGCATATTTTTTAACTTATTCAGCAAAATTCTTTAAGAATTTGACACATCAAACACAAAAACTTGGCTTCGTTTATTGTAATTAGATTTAAATATGTTACTGTACTGATTTGTAATACATTATTTTTTCACCTGATATTTACGTTGCAAAGTTGAGTAGAAAAACAAATTTAAAAATTAAGTTTCACAGACAACATTTATAAATTTTTGTCTAAATCGTATTTGAACTACATAATGTCAGTGAAATTAAATTACAAAAAACACTATTATTACTATTATAAAAAAGAACAATGACATTGTTTCAAATATAATTAAGTCGTCAATTTATTAGCAGGTATGTATTGAATAAAAACTCATCCTAAAAAAGTAATTTTTCTTGCTGCAAAGTGAACTTTTGAAATGGTCTTGAAGACCATCGTATTGATTAAAACGTGGAAAAAAGTGATAAATATCAATTTGACCTTTCCTTTATAACTTGATTAAATGAAGTTCTGTATTTGTTTTCTGTAGAATTTTTTTTTAATAAATTGTTCAAATTCGTTAGAAAAACACATTTAAATATGATCTCTGTACGATTGCATTCACGTTTAACTTAGTTTTCAAAGCCTTAATTTTATATTAAGCCTTTTGTCTTACAACTGTTTTGTTTAAATTAATTTCATTTAATGAAGTCAGGAAAGTTTCTTTTTAATATATATTCAAATGTGGACTTATCCCCATTGACGCATAACATTTATTGAAAAAAAAAAAAGATATGTAGAAAAATACGCTAAAGAATTCAATGGTCGTAATCATTTTAAGAAACATGAACGCAAATAGGCCGATTATAATTGACACCATTTCAAATAAAAAAAAATAATGGCTATGCGACCGTTTTCTATAAATTTATTTATAAAAATATGTTATTTTTTACGAATATTTAAAAAAAACATATGTTTTGCAAATAGAAATCATAAAAAAATTTGTCATTTTTCTGGTTATTGTTCCTTTTTGCTTTTTTTGTGTTCTTTTTTCATACTAAATGTTCATTTCTATTCACCCTAATAGGGTAATATTAAAGATATACATGAAATATTGACAAAACTTTTTTATAAACGTCGTATAGGGTAATATAATTTTGCTACAAAGTTTTTCTGCGTTGCTTCTATCGATATAATTAATTGAAACGCACACTTATAGTTTTCTCAACAGACTGACATTTATTAAACCATAGCTAATATAAACGTCATAGACATAGAGTACACAGTTATACTAGTTGTCTGCAGATGTGGCTACTGGTATATTAAATTATTTTGATATAAAATCAATACCCCCATTATACCAAAATAAATCGAACCATATTATTTTTGTTGCACGCCCATTGTTACATCTAAGTTATACCTAAGAAAACAATAATCTTAAAGTACTATATCTAACTACTGGTGAAAAAGTTTTTTCAGTCCACTCCAGGTTGTTGGGTAAAGCTTTTCGCCACTAACCTTGCCTGAAAACGCACATTATTATTAGATTCTAACTTTTTTTTAAGCGCCCACTTACACTGCACAATAGAAGAATCATGAGGAACGTTGACTACATCCCGAGCACTATTATCCTCAAAGCTTTTCAACTTCCTGTTCCGCCTGTAACCATTGGTTTTTCTCAAGCCCTTCTAAAGTTCGCTTCAGTGTTAGCTTAGTACCACTATCTATACTATTATCCGAGTAACAGACACCTCCAAAACCATATTGGTTTGGCGTTTATTTACATTGACCTACCAAACAATCCTTATAGTCACTTGGTACATAATTTGAAGAACTATCATTCATCGACTCTTGCATCAATGTTGAATCTGTGATGACCCCACTAAATCCTGTGAAGACTCGTTTATATCAGGTATTTTTTCAGCCACACGTACATTGCCAGATCCTTCAGGTGCTTTTTCGGCAACTTCTATCATGGTTGACCACTTTTCCATAATAATCACATCTCTACTTGTGAATATTTGCTTTTTAACTGGAATCTATAGTCTATATATTTTAATATTCTAAGGGAAAATCTAAGGGTTATACATTCAGCAGACTTCTTGTTTCATTTTGGCCTTCTTTCTTTATTAACGTAAATAATATTCTCAAATTGCTTAGATCTGGCTTAACACCCGTCCATAGCTCGTATAGTATTATACCATTTAGAACTGATGATACAGTATGATTATGTAAATACACAGCCATATTACAAGTCTCTTCCATTGGTCCACAAAGGTCGCTGTGTACAATACTTAACAGTTCAGTACCCCTTGTATTACAATTTTTTAAAGGGAGTCGACCTTCCTTGCTTTCACAACAAGTCTTGCAAGACGATTTACTTATATCAACGTTTTCATCAAAATTTATTCCTTCTATTACATTCTTAGTTTTAATTAAGTAATCACTGTTCACGTACCCTAATCTGCGGTGTCAAGGGTGACCCAACGAAATCACTACTGCAATCAGTCTTTTCTGATTATTTAATTTATAAACCCCATTTACTAAAGAAACAGTAGCTACTAATTCACCTTTTTATTTTGTATTTACGACTATTACTTGTGAATTGGACGACTATCATTTTTCTATTAATTTGCTTTCTAAAATGAGATTTGTTATCAATTTCGGTACACAATACACATCTTCTATGTTAATGTCAAATTCACTGCCTTTGACTGAGGTAATTATCTTAACATCATCAGCATACGTAACTGAAACAGTTCCTTGATTTGCTACTAATATTTCTTGTTGAGCCTTGCAGTATTTAGCGGTGATCTGGGTTAGTGGTTGTAGTGAACACTTGCACCCGAATCAACATACCAGTCGCTTTTATTAAAACTCCCACTAAAATACAGCTAAAATGCGTTAATCTGCTCACAGTCTTCGTTTTTATTATTATATGACTTATAAAAAGTATTCGGACACTGTGAACGATAATGTCCTATCTGTTTACGCCGATAACATTTGACATTTACAGTATTTACGTTGGTGTTGCTCGTCTTTATTATGATTGGACCTCCATCTTTACAGCCGCCCATAGACGTTTGTTTCCGTTTATTTTGTCAACTCCTTGACACTAAAAATACGCCACATTGACAGTCGTTATCATGATTTCCGGTTTTCATATCTATAAGCTTACCTTTAATGGCGTCCGCTGTTACTTGAATATCTGAATGCTCATTCGCCAATATCACGAAAGCAAACTTTTCTGGTAAACCGGATGGTAGTAGCCATGATAAACCGGATGGTAGTAGCCATTTATTGCAAATCCTGTTCCACAAAGTTTCTGACCCGTTTCTATAATTTGCGTAGTATATGAGGTCATAGAACTGCAATTATCTAAACGTATAGATATCACATTTTTTAAAAAACTTATACAAAAAGTAAGCCCGGAATCATCAAAGAGAGACTTGAATTTTTTCGACAGCTCTTTCCTAGTATTTACTGCCTGATGTGACGAGTCTAGACTTAGAGCGACGAGTCTATAGTAAGGATTCATTTTGCCTTTGTCTTCGCATCTTCTACCACTTATACAGTAACTTCTGTACCACTTGAATCTATTTCCGGCTTAATACACTTTATTGTGCCTTCCATAATCAGAAAGTTTTCTATTGCGAACACCCACTCATCGTATTTTTCCCTTCCACGTAACTTGGGAACATTAACTATATAATTATCCGCCATTGTCTGACCCAGATTGCAACTCCCGAATAACCACGTTTCAATAAAGTGCAATATGGGGAAACTTCTTAAAAAACTTCTATTATATATTGAATTGTAATTATTAACTTCACTTGAACACTATTTCAAAGTCTCACTGGCTTTACTGGGTTAACTGAGTCCCATAACCTAGGGATACACCGGAAACCGCGACATAAAATTGCTGTTTTTGACGTTTTTGATCAGACGTCTATCGCAACTCGTGCCGCGTTAACGTCTCTGATGCTCAAGAATCTGCGTGATGCCCACGATTGCAAATCAACCGCACCTCACGCTGCACGAACGTTTCTGATACTAGATACTTTATTTGTTTGAGTATCAATCACAGTTAGAAACTGACCTCATCTCACACTCCGTAAACGTTACTGACACTCGAGCCTTTGCATAACGCTCACGGTCTAAAGTCAATCGTGCGCCTAACCGCATAAATATCTTTGACGCTCAAGACTCGTTGTGTCGATTACGATGTACTTTTGTACACTCAACACAACTTTCACACAAATGACACTCTTTACTACTTTCGCCTGATCGAGAAGCAGGTACATGAATACGATTTGCACTCATCTAGACTCAGCGTTCATTATTACTTTCTAGGGCGCGATAATTATTATCCCGCTCTCCTTCAGTTGCTAATCTAATTTTACGCCCCTCCTCAGTTTCTTGTAAATGTAAGTTTCTCATTTTTTTTCGTACTTTTGAATACTGAGAAAGCCTTGAGCATCTCTTTCTGCCAGACATTATTTACACATATAATTCAAATTTTAATCGTAAAGCAATATCAAGAAATCATCAAACCAATAATGCAACATTAGTAATGTAAGTTATAAATTCAGTTCGAGAAGTTGTTATTTCGATGCCCAGTCAGTGATATATTTTATTTTTCAAAAATATTTCATAATAATCCTTCAACCAGATCTAACAATTATGCGCAAATAATGATGTAGTTCCAGCTCTAACAGTTATGCGCAAATAATTACGTAATTCCAGCTTTTTTAAACATAACAGTGAAAAAATGTAATTACATTTTTTCACTGTTATGTTTAAAAAAGCTGGAATTACGTAATTTCAGTGATTACCAGGGTACTAAGGCAACACTTTATTACCAATATTTAGCTTGTTAACAGTGCCATCTATTGTGAAATGTTATTACTTAATGTATGACAAATATTACAAACAAAAAAACTTGAGGATATTGTTTAGAATATACGTCATAAATAAAGATATTGACGATGAATAGATAAACATTGACACAACATAGATTTGATTAAAAACTTTACACTTAGACTTCATTTTCTGGGAACATAAAATTTACAAATACCGCTAATAGTGATGTAAGTTTTACATTTACTTTTATAATATTATAAGTCCTCACATTATAATTATAATGTACAACATTAATGTCATTTTAAAATACATAAAAAAATTACGTTTAAAAATAACTTTGGTGTAGTATAGAAAAATTATGTTTTAAAATAACTTTGGTGTAGTATATAGATCAGACAAAGGAAAAGTCGATCGGGCAGTGGAAATTGAACCCGCATCTGATCCAACTAACTTATCGAAAGTATTATTATTACTATTATTATTATCATCACTCTTATTCTATTTTCTTATATTCTTACTTACTTTATAATATATATGAGAATTAAATTTACTAAAAACGCCAGTCTTTTGAATGGTTATTATCCACATAACTCCTTTAAAATCCTATATATTGCTTGAGGGTATAAACTATTACCATACGAAACTACATTAAAATCCGCCAAATAGATATTGTGTGAGTGAAGTACAAATTACCGTACGATAATAAGACAGAAAAAATTCTAAAAACAGGTTTTCTAGTTTCCATTATCATTCTATGCCCTAAATAAATAACTTTTTTTAATATTTTCCATGCACGGCGTTCGCTCTTTTGCTACCTTATTATATGAACAAATTTTACTGTGAATGAATAATGCGATTACAAATACAAGGATAAATAAAGAACCCGCGGCCATAGAGTTTGTGCCATTTGCTAGGTATTAAAACCGGGAATCTCCATAAAGTACTTATATTTAAAATTGGCGCTAATTTCCAAACATGCCGACCAATTGGCTACGTTGTGCTTGACCTTGGAGTCATTGTTTTAGTTTGAAAATAATTTTTTTTACAGTCGTAAAATTTTTACAGTCAAGTCTGCCTTCGAATGTCATCGAGTGCGATCACGTTTGGTTTGTGATTTTAATTCTCTGAAATTGAATCTCAATAGTATTTCCCTGAATTTTCTTCTATTATTTTAAAGGCTTAACCCCGTGCATCATTTGGTTCTTTCAATCTGTTGTGAGTGTCTAGTGGGTTTTCAGACTATTATAAATATAGTGCCAGTGATAAACGTTTATATTGGTGCTCAAAAGTGTTTAACTCCCGGAAAACTCCGGTTTTCCGGGAAATAGTAAAACTATCTATTGTTGACAATTTTTTTGACGTTCAGTGCTCTATGTGTATTACTTGTTCTGACTTTACTGGATATATTTTTTGGTGAGTTGAACATAAATTAATAGATGACATTATTCTATTTTAAACAGTTTATTGGCGGAAAACTCTTATTTTCCGATTAATAACTATGAAAAACTCTTATCTACAGAAATATAAGTTGTTGTGTCAATTATTTCGATATAAGTTACTTGTTTAAAGAGTGTAAATAGTGCATAATTAACAAAAAAAACTTCTGGAATATACCACTGTAAACCGCGTGGCCGGCCCACACAGCTTCTGTGTTACGCCACGGGGTTCTCAAATCGCTACTGAGTTCGTCGTTCCCTAGGAGACGGGCTCCTACCTGTAAACGGGCGCCTGAAAACGGGCCCGCTCCTGTTTGGTCCGATCGCTCCTACGCGGTGCGATGTCATCGGCCGGATAGTATATCGCCGCCATCGGGTTTATTTCGACTACGTCAGGGTGGCACCCATACGTAATACGTACGTGCATGCACTTACGTAATACTGCCTCCACCTCTTGGTTGCCTTGACAATGAGTAAGGTGGGCGCCGTTTTGTGTCTTGAACCAATAGTGAGGTACGTAGACCTTAGTGACGTTCCCTGACAATCGATAAACTCATTTTCTTTTTATTCGATTTATTTTTTTTACTATCTTATTTGTATATCATTGTGTAGAAACTAGTGACGAACCTTCATATCCGATAAATATCGATAAACTCTTTTCTTTTTATCTTATTTCAATCTTTATTGTATTGTATTATATTATTATTTTAGTAATTTAGGTGGTTTCTATATATTGAATTTTATATAATTATTATATATACATATACATATACATATATTTTATATATATATATATATATATATATATATACAGCCGATTAGAATGTATGTGTCCTTAGACTTAGAACTCTCAAAGCAGACACGATGAGAGAAAAGGGCGGCCCCCTGAAAAGGTGGGTAAGAGATTGAGGTCCGAAAATCCGTCTTCATCTCGAAAAATAGTTCTGGATGAGGCGCTCTTTCAGGAGGTTATGTCGCAATACCAAATAAGTCCAAAGAAAAGGAGGAGCAACTAAAACCCGGATGCGGCATAGGAGAGGAGGAACCAAGGATCTCAACGAGATTAGAAGGCCACGAGGACGATGGCATCAACGTCGAGGAAGACCCCGAGAGGTCCACTGAGTACTCCTCCCCTCCCCCCCCCTCGCCCCGCAGCGATCAGGAAACAGACCGAGATACGCAGTGCTGATAGGATCGTCGCAACTCGGAACATTATAGAGAAGATAAATGAGACGGTGGGTTCCTCTACCCGAGTTTCATCGGGAGGTAAGGAGACAGTTGCGAAGCTCACGGTAGTCCTCATGGCCCAAGTGGTCCTTTTCGCAGAGGACGTTACTTCTGCTTAGGAGATTTGAAGGTGGCAGAGGATATAATAGCAGAAAAAGAAGAGACAAATAAATTGCTGAAGACCCAGGCGATGAAGAAGTATACTGCCCCAGTTTCCCACAGTAACCGACCCACCCCCCCCCGTGCCATCGGTCCTAAAAGCCAGGATCCCCGAAGTCCGCAATGAGCCTCAGCCCACGCTGAAGCCTGTATTTATCTTCGACCTAAATAAAAATAAGCCTAGGTCTAGCGCTGAGATCCTCAATACGCTTAAAAAAGATTTAGCCACAGAGCCTTGGGATTAGGATAAATAGGACCTCGGCCATTCGTAACGGTGGGGTGATGGTCGAGGCCTATAATGCTGGGAGCGCCAAAAAGCTCCAAAGAGCGGATGCCTCCATTAAGGGACTAAAAATAGAGGAAAAGCGTGACAAACTGCCATCAGTTATCGTCTATGATGTTCCAAAGAGCTGACGATCGACAAATTCCTGACACTACTAAAAGAAGAAAACCTCATGGGATTCCCAGCTATCGAATTGGAAAGATTCGTGCCAATACCAGTACTTCACGTTCGGGATATAAGAACATAGTTCTAGAACTCCTCCAGAACATGAATGAATCCCTCTTGAAAAGTGGACGTTTGTTTCTAAATTGGACGTCTTGTCGCATTGCTGACTTTGTGTAGGTAACGACGTACTTTAAATGTTATTTCTATGGTCACGTGGAGCGCCATTGTAAGGATGATCAGTACTGCAATCGCTGTACTGAAAAATGCCACGATGGCAAAAAATGTACCAAGATGCCCACTTCGGACACCTGCTTTACCTGCATCAGGTTGAAGAAGCCAGCAGATCACTGTATCGACACTGATGCCTGACCTGCATTCAGGGCAGCACTTAAGAGATCGGTAACACAGACAACTAAGCTGGATTTTCTCCAGCTGAATGCAGGGCGGGGCTCAACAGTCATGACTGAGCTCTCGATGAGCCTTAAAGAACGTAAGTATCGCATCGCATGTGTCCAGGAGCAGTATATCTCCAGGGGAAACAGCCTGGGTTTGGAACTCTTCCTCTTTCTGGAGAAGGGGCCCAATTCCAAGGCTGCCATTGTCCTTGACCTGAAAGAACTTGATGTCCTGTTCTTGGAACATCTTTCGGCAAAGTATTGCGTAGTGGCCCAGATTACGCTCGGCCCGTTACAAGTTGTGGTAATTAGTATTTGTTTCCAGTATTCCATGGCCACCGAAGTTTTCTGCGAGCATTTAAATGCTGTATTCCGCTCTATAGGGCGGAGTCCAGTCGTCATCTGTGCTGATGTAAACACGCAGTCTTGCCTGTGGTACTCGAGGTGCCCCAATCTGCGTAGGGAAATCCTGGAGGATTTCATCCATCAGAACATCCTCCTGCTATGCAACTTGCCCGATATGCCCGCAACGTTCTCGGGACCCTCGAGAGAGAGTGATATTGATATAACTCTCATCTCGAGTGGACTTGCGGGGGTAGTGCGCAGCTGGCGAGTCGAACCAGGCTTTTCCTCGAGGGACCACAGTGCAATTCGCTTCTCTATCTCCCAGACGGGCCTCACCCTAGAACCTGAGTTGTGAACCAGCACCCAATTCAAGACTAAGTGCCAAGACTGAGATAAATTTGTCCAAATTTTCCGCCGAGAGCTCGACCAATTGTCCAAATTGTCGAATCGATTAGATTGTCCTAATAATATGGCTGTTGTTTCAAAACAGGGTGATCATCAGTGCCGAGAGAGAATTGGGCACGGCACCGGAAAGGAACCCGTGTTGGAACAGCACCCTCGAAGCCCTGCGTCGGAGGTACAGGAGGAAAAGACGTAACTACCAGCGCACTAAAAACCACGGAACTGATTGAGAAGTTGAGGCTTACCGGGTGGCCTTAGTCGACCCCCGGTATAACTATAATAGAAAGGTTAAGCGGGCTAGGCGCTCCCATTTTTGGAACTTTGTATCTCGAGTAGGAAATTCGGATCCCTGGGGTGCCATATACAAAAGTGTATGGAGTCACTTGAAACCCTTTGTTTTTAGCTCCCTAAAAAAGGCCGATGGTAGTTACACCGGGACCATTCGCGAGACCCTCGAATATCTCTTAATGTCTCTCATACCTGACGACGACCCTGACCTCGACTCAGTCGAACAGCGGAGCATCAGGTATACAGCAATCGTATTCCAGGAGAGCAGCTCTGATCCGGAGCTGCGATATTCGGAGTTGGACGTCATCGTGGAGAACCTTGATTCGAAAAATGCCCCAGGTGTAGACAGAATCGATAATAGGTGGTTTAGAAAAACGCGGGCAAAATGGTTTAGAAAAACGCGGGCATAAGATATTTGCGATTTTTAATCGTTGTCTTCGCACAGGTCACTTTCCGAAGGTCTGGAACGCGGGGAGGCTTAAAGCCACACAGAAAAGTAATGGGAAATCGCCTAGCGATCCAAAATTTTACAGACCCATTATGCTCCTTCCGGCCTTCGGGAAGTTGCTCGAGTAAGTAGTGGCGACGCGCTTATTGGCCCAATTATCTAATTCGCCGGGTTCCGAGAGACAATACGGTTTTCGTCCCGAAGTATCCACATTGCACGCGATTTCTTCAACGTTATTCTTGGTCCATGCGTGTCCAGATAAATACGTTTTAGGTATTTTCCTGGATATCTCTAGCGCTTTTGACAATGCCTGGTGGCCAGCCATCTTGTTCGCGTTAGAGTCCCGGGGAGTGTCAGCGGACCTCCGCCGGATTATTATGGACTATTTTAGTAATCGAGTTGTCTTTTTGCAGGACGGAGACATTGAAGTAAAGGAAACGTTGGTCCTTGGACCAATTTTGTAGAGTGTGATATACGATGGTATATACTTGCGATACTTCTTCAGGGATACGGTACAATCGCTTATTCTGACGACACTCTGATATTGGTCGGAGGATCGAGCCGAAGAGAGTTAGAGAACCGGGCGGCGGACTCCCTCGCCAAGCTATATGACTGGGGCACTAAGAACAAGGTTTGTTTGCCCCACAAAAGTCCGAGGCTGCCCTCTTCAAGAGCAGGCTGGCGAGGGAGCCGTCTATAGTTATGGCTGGTGCTAGAATCGGTGTGCGGGATCGGGTAACCTACCTGGGCATGGTCCTCGATGCGTGGTGGAGCTTTTTACCGCAGGCGCGGTACATCGGTGAGAGGGCTCGAGTTGCCTTCCACGCCATGGCCGGCTGGGGGCTGAATAATTCTACCCTTAAGCTGATGTATACGGCAATATACCTCGGTATATTGGCCTATGCGCCATTGGTTTGGGCTCCATTATACTTTGGGGTTCAGCAAGTTAGACGGGTATTCCTTAGATCGCAGCATGCGCCGCTGATGGCACTGACCATGGCTTACAGGATCTGCTCAACGGATGCGGCGCCGGTTTTGGCAGATCTCTTGCTTGCCGACCTCGCGATTGTAGAACGCGCACCTAATTTTGTCTTGGCTCGAGGCAAGACTTTTGTTGCGGGTCCGTTAAATTTTGAATTTTTGGCAAACGAACTTCTTGCTACCAGAAAGAGACGTTTTTTAGAGATCGTTGTTGCTCACTGGCTGTGAAGGTGGTCTTCCCCTGATTCCAAGGGGAAACGACCAGATTGTTCTTTCCCGATGTTTCCGAGCGACTACGTAAGAATTGACTCTTTCCTGATTATTATGTTTCTCAATTTTTAACGGGACACGGCGCGTTTCGTGGCAGACTGTTTAGGTTTGCTTTAAGAGACAGCCCGGCGTGTATCTGCGGTTTGCAGAACATTAGTCACATTCTGTTCCACTGCGGCTAGCACGACGATGCAAGACGATGCGAGTTTTGTTAGAGAGCATACGCCTGAATAATAGTAACGTAGAATCACCCGAAAACTTAGAACGTGATATGTTTAGTCATCGAGACCTGGTTGAGAATGGACCGATCTTTGAGTCATTTAGAGCGTTCGCTAAATGCGTCCTTGAAAAGATGTAGATCCTAAATGATTCATTGAGTAGGGGCAAACTTTAACCATGTTGGATGAAAGCGCTGCGAATTTAGATACGGGATACTATTAGGAGACTTTTAAAGGTCCCTTTTTTTTATGAGGTAGATCGTTACGGGTCCCAGGAGGGGCCCTGACACAACCCGGGTGGACGGATTGGGAATAGTCAAAACGGTTAATTTTTGCCATACCTTTCCAAAAGTTGTAAGAGTTAGCTGATTATTTATATTTAAACTGTTTTTGACTGGATTTATTATATTCAGAAATTACCTATAATTTTTAATATTGCTCACCAAATATAGAACACAAATAAACGGTTATATTTTGTGCCACCCAATCAATGATCGTTGATTACAAACATGTGTAAAATACACTAATTCATATAGCCCTCATTGTGTATCCAGGTTATATGAAAACAATACAATACACATGAAATCGTATTACGGCATATAACTTTTAAGAATTAACGTACTCATAAAAGTGAAATACAATTAAGAAACTATTCGTAATGTGTTCATCATGAGTTCTTACGACTTCAGACGACAGTGGACTCACAATATTGGAGTACACATGACGATTTAAAAAGGTATAATAAATACTACATTTCCTTGCAACAACCACATTAATTAGTAACGTAAATGTTAAGTCGTAAAGGATCACTGAAACCAACTAAGCTGTTGACACCAAGACATAAGCCAATTTGTCCTCATTCTTTCTTTGACTATATATTAGATGTTAACGGTGGCTGCAATGAGGATCTTTTTAAATATTATGATTTTTTTCCTAAAAGTCTCATTATTTTTAAACCCACAGCACAGCTTAAGTTAGCTAAGAAATTTATATACAGAAGTAAATTAATAAACTAATTTCGTTTTTATTTATTTATAATTTTGGTAACATTTAAATTGTTACGGTAAAATTAATACTTTTAAAACGTTATCGAAATAATAACTTTTTAAACAAATATATTGGTTATCTTGTCAAGCGACTTTCATCGATGGGTCCTTGATATGATGGATGATGGATGGATGGGTGATGATAAAGTGGAGTTCTTGATATCAGTTAGCGGAAATATAAGTCATATGTACACTTTAAAGTTGCAAACGTGCTTAAGGGCAGAATAAATAGGTGCGCGTGCGCGCGTGTATGTATGTGTGTATTTGTTTGTATGCATGTGTGTGTGTGTTTGTATGAATTTGTGTGTGTGTGTTCTTGACCACCTTTTTAAAACATACCCCTTTTCTCATTCCTGAACACACTACTACTCTCTGTAAAATGACATTTTTTCCGAGCCATGAATCTAGAATATCAATAAAAATGTTGTACCAGAAATTCGTCGTTTATTAGGATGTATAAAAATATTTCTTTACGGATAAATATTTCACAGTAACACATACTTTTACTTAAATATGTGGCAATATAATGGCATATTATTACAAACAATTTTACTGACATATTTTTCAGAACTAGTGCGCAAATAAAAACATTATTACAATAAAAAATAACAGAGTTTCTGACCAAGCTACGTGACATAATTTACACAATTTGTAACATGTAACCTACCGTAAAATTAAATCAGTTGCAGTATTTAAAAGAAATTATTTGTTGAAAAAGTTTTTATCATAGTATATTACAACTGCACTCTAAAGAAAATGTTCGTAGTACATTTCTATTGCTCTCTGAAACGTTTCACCTGGTTTATTTAATCAGTTCAATTTTAAATGCCTTTGCTATTTACATCTATGGTAATGAAAAAAAAAACGCAAATAAGGCATTCATAGTGTAAACTTAGTTTAGTTATTATCTTTGAGACAAACATCATTGCTGTTAATAGCTGTTTTACGTATACAGTACGCACATATTACCGTTGGGTAGAATTTGAGGAGCTTAACTTGCAGTAATAAAGTAAATGAATTCTTGATATTGAATATATTTGGCGTTAATTTTGTAGAAATTCATTATTCGCAATTAAATGAAACTACGTGATGTAGTATTATTTCTACTATCTTTAATTTCTTTACCACGACCTAGGTTTCGTTGTATTACAACATCTTCAGGTGGGATATTAGCAAAGATTCTTTGCTAATATCCCACCTGAAGATGTTGTAATACAACGAAACCTAGGTCGTGGTAAAGAAATTAAAGATAGTAGAAATAATACTACATCACGTAGTTTCATTTAATTGCGTGTAAATGAATTCTGTTCTTTCGCGGACCGAACCTCCTATTCCAGTAATCATGTGACTCAGCAGCAAAATATTATATGACAAATTATCAGAAATAAAAGTAACAATAGATGTTATTTATTATCCATAAAACGTAATTTGACCTAAGTTATTTTCAAAACAACTTAGATGTTATTTTTAAAGGCTTAAAATTTAATTTTATTTCAATTTTAAAAATAATTAATTTCACTGCTCTTCCTATGAAACGCACATATAAAAAACTACAATGAGTATTTATAGTATTTTATTACGCATACAAATGTTGAATACATTTACGCATAGATATATTAAATATGCTTTCGAGGGGCTACACAGCGCTCATGATTGTTTTTCGCTTGCATTTTGACCTATGAAATGTGCGCATCGCACGCGGCGTCTTCAACCCTTTACCGTGCGCTAATCAGTAACTCATTTTTGTATTGATATGTCCCTGTATTTGTTTGTTCATTTGTGTGTTTGTTACATGGAAATCAAAGGTCAAGATATGATTTGCAATATTTAATATATCCAAATTTTAGTATTTGTAATATTTTAGGTTTTCGAAGGTTTAATATAATGTTACGAAAGTTAAATAATAACAAATTTGAGACATAAATGTATAATTTTAAATTCTCTTGGTCCTAAAGTGTTTAGCAATGATGCGTAATTGTTGCAATATTATTTGACATATTGATAAACGTGTAGTATAACGTAAAATGTATGACACAATATAGCCTGGCATAGTCTTTGGGTACTATGGCTCTTAGCGTTAACTAATTAACTCATAGCGTTTTTCATGCACTTTTATGAGATTTTTATAATGTTAATTAAACTATATATTTTTCTTTTCGTTGAATTCACTGAAGTGCTCTTTTAATATGACTTATTTTTTTGAGTTCTGGGATTCAGAGAAAGGATTTAGTAGAGAAAAACACGAATTTTTTTCACTGTTTTTAGAAAAAATTGATATAATCTAGGATACAGACATAAATGCCTAAGATAAACGTGTGCTTAATTTGTATAAAAGTGTCGAGAAGTACTATCGACTTGTGAATTATAATAGATCAAAAATGTTAAAAAGTATGGTGACTAGTTTAGTGCTTTTTAGTGTATTGAATTAGCAGGAACTGATGAGTAATATAAATCTGAATGTGATTTAGCTCAACTTAGTACGTCTACCTCTGGTCCGGTCAAGCTGCTATCCTAGCAATATAGTACTTACGGAATCAAAAGCCGAATTCAAGTTGCTTCACGGAAGAGAAAAATGTTTTTAAATTTTATTTCAGAAGTCAGTTAATTCAACTTTGAATGGGAAATGGGGTTTTAACTGTAGTGCGGTCATAGTGAATACATACAGTATTTCGTAGATTTTAGTTTAGTAGCAGTTTATTTGTAACTTTGCAATTAGTAACAAATTCAGACAATGAAACTAAAATATCTTTTGGAACCATCTTGTATGACTGTATACTTATTTGTTTCCAATTTGTATAGAAAAGTTTTATTGTATCTTGAATGAGGAATGTTATTTTAAAGAAAATATTGCGTCCTTGTGTCCGACAACATTTACATTTGACGAACGTATTTTCAACATCCAGCATTCTTTGCAACTTAATATGGTCTATGTTGAAGTTTGCAGTGGGTTAGGTGGAAAATTATTTGTTACGTATTATATTTGTGGAGCAATACCCAAAGAAGGGAATGACATAAATAAGCGCTAAAAGAGCAATGAATATCGCTTTGTATTCGGTTCGTCACCTCTACATTCATGGATTAATTTCTTTATTTCCTTCAGCTTTCTTTTACAATAGATTTTAAAAATTGGCAGGTTATGTCAGACGATTGTAAAAAAGTGTTAGCTGATAAGGATGTTCAAAATCAGTTTAGATCTCCACTAAGCTTAATTGTAGATAAACCACGAAGTGGCGGAAGTGACTTCGAACGACTGAAATTCTTTTCTAATTCAAGTTTTTCAGCCAAAATACCAGAAATTTCATTAAAAATATTAAGACCACATAAAATCGTGCTTTAAATATTAAGACCACATAAAACTTTTGTATCTGTAAACAGTGTAATAGGCATATATTACAATTTGACTGTTGTTTATTTTATATTCTCAAAACAGTCTCCGTTTACATTTTTGTAAAAAACAGTGCTAATAAAACATCAAACTCAAGTTTTCAAAATCGTTTTGAAAAGTGTTTTTCGTGAAAAGATTTCTTTCTTTTACTTTTCTATATATATTTAAAATTTATGTATGTTTTTCTAAATGTTTCTTTGAAGTAACGCGTAAAATATTATTACGTACATGAATATTAATTTCATATTATTTTATTTAAAAGTTTTCATTTAAACTATCCCTAGTATACAACTATAAATAAATGGTTTTCTAATAGCATTTTTTATATGATTATTTGCAATAAAATTTCATTGCAGTTTAATAACTATTTTTGTTATGTAGGTACTACAATACATAATATTTTATTGTTCATAAATAATTTGCCTTCTACTTCAGCATCCATGTCCAATGGCAACTATTTCGATATGGTCGTATATAGATGTTTCCTTTACAATGAAAAATTAAATATATGAAGATGAACTAATTAGTTATTATAAATTATAAATTCATTAACTATATTTTTCAAATTATCGTCTATATGATCTCTATCTGAAGACATTTAAATTTCTGCATTAGAGAACGATAAAAATTAAATACGCAATTATTTTAAATGATAATTTGTCTACCGATATTGTGTATAATTGGCTATGATTGTCCTCTTCCCCATATTTGGTTTTCATTGTCTTTTTATAAGTTGGAACTATGTTTTATATTTATAAACTTAAGAATACAAGTAGTGAACTTAGAGAAGCGTCTTTATACAACTGTCTAGTCATTTAAATTTTATCTGCGAAGAAATAATAACTATCTGGCCATTTTCGAATATATATATATATATCTATATATTCAGATATTTCGAACGAAGCGTTCATAAAATTTTATTTGATCGATTATAAAAGTTAACTCGACGAAAAAACGGACTGTACAACTTCCCAGTAAGGAATGCAATGTTCTCTGGAATATTTCATCGCAATTTAAATTAAATATCTACTTCTTAGCAGAGACGTTCCCTAACGTTTCCCTTAAAGAGACATTCCCTATTTCCTTAAATGGGCAGCCTTACACGTTTTTTTCCTATTTCCTTAAATACATTTACCTAATAGTTGTTTATTTGATATTTGAATTGCGAGTACAAAAAATTAAGATTTTACGTATTGCACACACCGTACTAGGCAAACGGTAACTGGCCTTTTAACAATATAGTTACAGTGCTTTGAAGACCTTAATGATAACGTGGAAAAAATCCTGTAATATCAATCACGTATTTTGTATGGATCGATAAATTCTATCGTCTTTTCGTCTATACAGCGCACGAATATGCGTACGGTAATACTCCATCAAGACATTTTATTATTAATTTTGTCCAACTTTTCTATTTAATTGTTCATTTTATTTAGTGGCACGATAACCTAGGCTGACTTGTGATTATGTTCCAATTCTAAATTTTAAGCACCTTGAGTTCCTTGAACCTTCGACATAATCCGCGTATCTTAGGCATGGTCTTCCTTTTAGTTTAACTAAAATGCCCTTTGCTAATAACAGCCCCTTTATCAAGTTCTGCTCCATGTTAGCCTATATTTAATCCACTTTATTATATTAATTTTTATAACAGTAAAAATATCTGGCAATCTGTATACCGTATAATATTTTGGAATTATTTCTTTGTGCCACGTATAACGATATACGTTCTAAGTACGCTTCAGAGAACATTTCTTTTAAATATTACAAATACCCCTTAGTCGCTTTCGATATATTCATCAACTAGTCAAAACATAGGTTGCATTAAATTTGAAGTTAAATCTCTTTTCATTTTAGTTACCAAAACATGTTTTTCCTAGCCCATGGAAATAACGGTTAGCAGTGGCATTTTTTTGGTACACTTTTAGTCCATATTTTCAATACATGTTTTATGTAGCCATTTGTCTAACAAATAAAATATGGTTGCCTTATATTTAAAAAAAAAAAGTTTTTCGTAAATTTTATTTTTATATTTATCTTAGTTCGTAAAGAGTGGGAGTAGTTAGAGAAAGAAGATATTTTCCGAGGAGTAGGAAACTAAATGAACTTTATCGATTAAACGAAGCAATAATGATAGTTACGTTATTATACATACATGATATAACAAATAAATTTTACGGTTTGGTTCAAATTCATCGAAAGTATAGAATGACATTAACAAAAAAAAATTGTTCGAAATAAACTTTTCAAATTCAGTCATCATTACGAGTCACGTCACGAAACATTTTCTCAACTTAGATTATTGCTTTATTTGTTCAGAGATCTCCACATGAAAGCACATCAAAAATAACGTAAGTTGGCACAATGCAAACTTTCCAACTAAGCATCGACTATTGAACGTGACTTTGTTATTGGAGCGTGATGAAAATAATTGAAGGAAATTAGAAAGATAGCGTAGGTATTGCAGCAAATTGAAACTTGCTGCATCGTGAGACAATTAAAAATATTTTATTAAAAATATTATTTGCCTGGATCGCTTCCCTTTTTTTTGTCTCCGGCTATATACTTCATAAAGTCTCTAAATGAAAAAAAACATCAAATATGTCATTCCATCAATTTCTTGTTTGGAGCCGTCGAAAATTGATACAGAATAATATTTTTATTCAAAATAAGTTAAACCAAAACCGTAATGCATGACAACATTGTATACCTCTTTTTATGAGTAAAACTTTGATACAACTATGAAAGTCTGTGCGAGTTATTCCCCCGAGTAGATGTCATTGAAGACGCTATTTTTCAAGTAACGAAAATCAAATATTCATATAACTTTTCGAGATTTGTGTATCGTAAAAAGTCGTAAAAAATGTCTATTTGACTAGGAAAATCAACATTCAATTTTTCTTATAAATTTTAACTGTAATTTTTCCGATATGGATTCGTGATAGACCATCGGTATCGTTGATGATTAACGGTCAAATAGAGAATAATTCAAGAAAATCGAAGAATTATACCATTATTAAAGTTAATCGTAACTTTTAAGGAACCTTTTAGGTTATGTAGAGTGTAGAAAAACATAATTATATTAGATTAGAACTGGATGTATTTGACTGATTATACTTTTTTATCTTTCTTTAAACTAAGCAAAATAAAATTTATTTGATATATGGTGAGAATGTTAAAATGAATTGTGGATAAGATAAAATCATAATATATTATAAGCCAGTGAAATAATTAATTCTGGATGATTTGTAGGGAAAAAATAAACTAATATTTTTATTTCACTTTGCTTATTTGTATAATATTTTCCTCTTACTCTCCAGATATAAGTGAATAGATAAAGAGGTAACAATTTAAAAAAACTTCACATTTAATTTTATATTAAACAATTAACCAATAATAAAATATATTAATAATATAACACATATTTCACTATGAAATGATGAAAGAAATATTGTTCATTTCACAATTATAATGTATTTGATCTATCATTTACATATATTGAACAATTCCACTTAGGACGATCTTACATAGCATAGCTGAACCCATATCCTATATGAGTGGAATTGCGACTAACTTCCGTTGGAACTCGTACTATTTAAATGAATAATTTTCTATAGTTCTCTGTCCCATTTGATACCTGTTAATCGTAAATGCAGTTAAATACGAACTAAATTTAACTCCTTTTAAGGTTAAAAAAAATCGATGTGAATAAAAATTTAACAAATATTCTTCTGGCGGTTTAGTTTTGTCTCATTTTTCTCAACCTTAGTGGAATGAAAAAAAATAAAAATGAAGCCATTTTATAGTTAATCGCATAAAAGGTTATTTTTGTGTTTTTTTTTGTTTTTCTTTAGTACGCCTATTTAGAGGATAGGATGTAAACTTGTCGGTCCACACCAACTTGTTATATATATATATGTTATAAAAACTGGTTTTGAATGACGATTAAAATTCGCATTTTCAATTTTTTATGATCTACAAATGTGTTCACTGCCGTGTTTGTTTTTTAAAAAGTAAAGGTGAAAGTTTTTCTATAAAACATATTATTTTAGAAAGGATTTAGCCTAAAGGTGCATTTAATTTAAACGAGCATATCTAATTTTTTTTCCAAAATATTCAAAACACTAATATATTCCATTAATTGGTAAAGTTATTAAATTAATTGTAGAAATAGTTGCAATAACTTAAATCTTTATTTGTGTTTCTTATCGTATTTTCTCGCTGCCTAACTTTTAAAGCACTCGAGAAGAAGAAAAAATATACTTAGTCAAGTTATATTAAAAATAACCATTTTTTTAAAACACGCAAAAAGTATGCCATCACAGTTTTCTGTGTGTTCTAAGATTGTAAGTGCAAGTTCACCAAAATAATTTCTTTTCAAATTTCCATTAAATGCTAGTGCCAATAAGTGCTTACATAGATTATTCAAATCTATAGGTGAAAAATTATAGGATGATGAAGAAAAAGAAGAAGACGAACGGCCATATCATGCACTTTAAAGTGAAATATTTCGAAAACGGTTCTCGAAAGTGAAAAATGGTAAATGCACCTTTAATTTCGATTCGAACGATATCTCGGGAAAAAGAATGAGTGAATGTATCTATATACATTCACCAGATTCTACCAGATACATTCATTTATAGTCATATTTTGCTACATATTTTGCCATAAAATCATATAATATTTATAAAATAACTTACACTTAGCTAAAAATATTGTTTTCAAAATTATTTTGCTATAGATACTTTGAAAATTATTAGACGAAATATGCAGGAAAATAATAAATATAAAACTTTTATTGACCTTACTGAAATTTCGTCTTAAATAAACGACAAAAACCTATTGAAATATTATAAATTGTAGCAAAAAACTGCTTTGAAGTTGATTTATTTCATGTTTTCCTTTGTAAATATATTGCTCTGTGCAGTCAATTGCTCCGAAATTTGTAGTAATAATATATTATATTCAATGCATATTCGATATGATTTAGAATAATACTTTAAGAAAAAAATAAAATTTTCCGTTGCGGGAAGTAGTGAAAAAAGTTAATAATGCGTGGAAACTTTTATACTCAATAATGTTGCATGGTTCAATCAAAAGTTTTGAAATAAATGTGTATGTGTTAAGTCACTTATTTTTTTATTTTTTATGATTTATATTTATTTTTCACTTTTTTTTATATTTAAATTTATACATGTTTCAAATATGATTGTGAACACCTTCTAGTTTTCCATAGTACAAAATATTCATAATTAACCACTGTTGTTGACTGAGAACGATTTCTCATGCAGTACTAAATCCGCCAAATATATATATTTTACGTATACATAAAAGTTCAAAGTAAATAAAAATTATAACAAATAAAAGCACTTCTCCACATATCAATCTTAAAATGAGGCAAATTTGGTAATTTGATATGAAATATTATGTAATTTGAACTAAGAAGGTTTTCATGCCGCATTAAATAAGATTATTATTTGTAGTACTTCTCTAAAGACTCCAGACTTTTGAAATAATTTTAAAGAATTGGTTTAAGGTATTTTGTATACATACTGTTCTCCTTTTCACCAAAAATGGGTTACATAGTCCTCGCTTTATAATATTAATCCAAAAAAATAAATGGATATCGTTTATGTGAATGTTCAGTAGCAGCTTTTCAGCCATTTTGAAACAAGACGTTAATTATTTTCTGCATCTCTTTATTCAAATCATTTAAATATAGGCTTTGGCTTTTTGTGTTTATTTTTGGGCACATCTTTTTAGCGAGTGAATAACAAAAAATAGCACTGCGTACTTTCTTTCTAGTCTGAGCATAATTAAGTAGTTCTGTGAATTTATATTAATGTAAAATATAAGTCAAAATATAAACACCACAAACACGAATGTACACTTTCGGCCATGCTGGTGACGTTCAAACTTGCAGTTAATATGGAACAGGGTTTTAAATAGTTTTGTTAGCGTTTTTGTTATCATCGATCAAACGCCCTAAAAAATCTGAGCAAGAAGTGACTTCTAAAGGTTAACTATCCACTAGAAAAATGATTGATAAAATTTTAGGATTATTAGAAGACTGTCTATGATTCCTAATATATTGTGAAAGTATTGATAAAAAAGGCTTAACGAAGACCCTTTATCCTTACGAGTCAATATTTATAAATCGCGTAGATTTAGTGTCGAGTCAGCCTAGTGGCTCTCGATTAAAGTAACAGTTTCGAAAGAAGATTGTGTCGCACAGTAACAAAATTACCTTTTTGCTACACTGCGCTACGGTAAACACAAGCCTAACGCAGAAATTTATTAAGTGTAGGTGATTATCTGATTACATAAATCCGCTTCAGATGAAGAACAAAGAGTTTCTACTTATTCTGTGTTAAGAAAATTAAGTACTACCTATTAGTATATATTTACACTTTTACGTCAATTTCAATATCTGTATGTAGTTGTATTTCATAACATTTTTGTAAGCGAGCTTGAAATGGAAACTCTACATTGTTTCAATAGACTTATATAATGGCACTTCACGAGGCTGGGAGAGTGGGGAACTGACATAATGAAATATCAAGCGTTACTATGTCACTACGTGACCTTAAGGTGGTTGATATTCTGCATAGAAATTATTTTAGTTTGAACTCCTTATTGTAAAATTGTTGTATAAGCAACCATGTAGATCTTCAGTATCACCATTGACCACATAGTATCACCATTGATATTGCAATTTTTTAGGTTATGTCTTAAAACCGTTTTTTGTTTAATTTCTAGTATTTCATCCCTCATTTATTCATAAATTTATTCTGTTTTCTTAACCGAAAGTGTACTATTATATTATTAAAGTAATAGTACTGATACAGAGTCTCCTTTATGATCGGTGGATATTAAATTAAGTATAGTCACATGTTAATACAATTTGTAATTATTATTAAATTTATTATTATTAAATTGCGTTTTTTATGCGTGCAGTTTATGTCTAATACCCTGAAAATAAATCCTTAAAGCGGTAAGTATCTGAAATGAAAAAATTAATTACAACAGCAAAATTTATTTTCATGGCAATCCATTAATAACTTTTGGCAATTCATTAACAATTCTTGAAAAGTGTTATTGTTTTTAAACCTTGTTGCGTCTGCAGATTTTCTAATGCAGGCATGTGTTATGATACTCGATTAGGTAGTTAAATGACATTTTGTCAAATGTGATGAAAATTAGTATTAACTAACCTTAAGCTCCAGTGGTATGCCAGTACTTCTTTTTGTAAAATGTAGGTATAGCCTCAAATTATCGAATAGAAGTTTCGTTATTTCTTTAGATAGTCGAAAGTATATTACGAAATGATTATTTGGTAACGTAAATATTTCCTAAAAATCCCTCAATTCTTGTGTACAGATTTTATTCGTGTTTCTACAAATGCCAAATACTTTTTTGTGAAATGGAGTATATTCCGATGTTTATTAGCTACTAATTTAACACATATAGCTATTATAAAGTCACTATAAATATTAATAGTCTTACCTTTCAGTTTGTTCAATTAATTCCACTAATAAGGTTAAATTTACTAAATTATCGAAAGACATATTTAAATAACCTAAAAAGTCACCCGTAACGTCCGCTGTTTTAGCTACCTTTACCTAAAAAAGCGCTGGTTTTAAAGTACATAACTGTCAAAATAAAGGTTTGGTAATGATATAACATGAGGATGGCAGCTTAAAGGAATCGCACGGTGATTATATATATATGTATATATATATATATATATATATATATAAATATATATATATATACATATATATATATTTTATATATATATATATATATATATATATATATATATATGTATATATATACATATATATATATATATATATATATATATATATATATATATATATATATATATGTTCTTGTACGACTCTGTTCGCGTGAAATTCGGGATAAGAAAAGTTATTTAATTTTTTACCTTATCAAATTTCATTAAAATCCGTCCAGTAGTTTTCGTCTGACTGATGAAGAAATTAACAAACAAAAATGATAAAAACAGCTATATTAAAAACAGCCCCAAATCTATCATTCTTTATAAAATATTTCCCATGTGCAGAATTCAATTTGTCACAATTTGTTTATGTGTTGATGAGTTATCGTCTCAATTACTCATGCAATTAATGACACGTAATTGCCACAGTGAAGTAATCGCTGTAATATATTTAATGGTATTACGCATTCCATAATGTGACTTTTTGATATTGTTGGGCACGAAAATGCATAATTATTTTTGACTTATTCTAACCAGGACTTCATAAAAAAAGTGTTACATTTCTTTATAATTCGTACGATTAATGATACCGCACCAAATAAATGTCAAAAAAACTATGGAAACACCCACCCTTTTAATTTGCTTAATTTTCTTTTTCCTAATTGTGCAAAACAAAGGAATAATTAGGAAAGTCAAGTACCTTCCTTCCTAAATGTCTTTAAAAATGCAGTCGATAAGGTACGAACCCGATATGAGGTACTTAATAATATATACAACTACATATATAGGTACAACTGAATGAACTTTTCCATAGCTCTACGAGTTGTTAAATATTTTGAAAGCCTTGTAGCTATTAATGAGCGAAATTAGCGTATTATACAATGTTGAAAGTTAGAGATTCTAACTATTATATTATACGATACCGATTACTTATATGACAGTAAATAAAAAAAAGTGACTGACATTGGTCAACTTCAATCACCAATATTTAGTTGTTCCCATACTTACATCGGGAACGTCTTTTTTCAGTGTATTGACTGATTACGACAAAAGAAAATATATTTCTTTATGACACAGCTACTTTTGAAAAGATACGTTGTACTACAGTAGTGTGGGCATTCTCCTTTATCGACGTCAAAAATAAAATGAAAAGCTGGTCAAGCACCAGTAGAACTCGCATTACGAGAGTTGCGTACACATTTAAGTTCACATAAACATTTATGAGTACATGATATTTCTCACATTGCCTAGAAGGCTACTTATTTACTTTTGCCATATCTCGTACCTTTGTCAAAATAAAAGATATAAGATTATGTTATGATATAATATTATATAATAGACATAATATTAAATAGATTTTATTTCCATGATATTGATTTATAATTATTTTTAAATAAAAGAAAAAAATCGTTATTTTTCGTTTATTTTGAATCATTCGTACTGCACTTTTGTGGATTTAAGTGGCGAGCCTGCGGATTAATAAATACTGTAAATGTTCTATTCAGGATTGCACTTTATGAGAAAATATGTGCTAGATGACAATGGCATTTGGTCGTCTGTATATTTCTTTTTTTAATTTTTTAAATTAATTAACTAGTATATACTTCGTTCTCCTTCTACTTTACTTGAAAATCTATTTTATATTAGTCTGTTTATAAATGGACCATTGCTACTTCAACAACTGAATGGGAGCTCAGGGTATCGTTTTCTATATAGTAGTCTCATGTTGGTGACCTCAAACGGAACGACTTTTTGATAGTGACTATAGATTCAATGTGCCTGGAGGTCGACCCCGAATAGCGGTTGGCATAGTAGTCTACTAATACATGGAAAAATGTTTGCTTAAAATTTGTCACTAATGTATAAATTATATAATACAGATATTATTGCTATTCCAAGTTGCTTGGAAACTTATATTTGTAGTTCGTCCACCTTTAGATTAAAGCGAATATAAAATATTTTTGTTTGGACGCATTGTGATTCTTAGCGAGTAAGATAATGGAATGGTAAAGAACGAATTTACAAATAGATTTACATCCGTTGGAAGAAGATATATTTTATGAAACAAATATATAAATTATATTTCTAAGCGTAGAGTTCACTTATGTAAATAAACTCGCAAAATATACTATTTGGACAGACTACATTATTTGTACAAGTATGATTGAAGAGTATTAACGAAGTAATATTATTACAATAATAAGAATATTAAAGAATATTATTATTATATTATATAGACGATAACATTGTTTAGTTAATTTTTTTCAGTGTTTTCTCGTTCCACTATAAGGAATAACTAAATTATATTTTGGAGAATATTTGTGCAGAACGATTCACAACAACTGAAAATAATTTATGTTATGAAAAAAATCTATAATGGGATTACAAAACACGATTGTGTTTATTGCATTTTCTTGGGAGAGTTAAATTCTAGGAGCAAGAATATACAACTTAGCTTGTATGATCCGATACGCGTTTGATCCCTTTTTAATTCCTGGAACTACTAAAACATAAATTTATGTTTAATGTGTAGATTTATGTTATAAAGTACCATTGTCAAAACTGCGAACAAGTTTTAACAAACTCTTTTTTGCCATTTTGGGAAGAGATAGAGAAGTTTACCATGAACTTTGCAAAATTAAAGAGTTCTAGATTGCAATTATTATACCACACTAGAAAAACATCTGATTAAATGATGTATTATTTTTCCACGACGATATTCAGATATGCCGCTTATTATCCCCACTTCTATGGCATTACTCTCATCATGCGTTTTCAGTTAAAGAAATCTCAGGTAAAGAAACATTACCAATTTTTGAATTAATGCTTTGACTTGAAAGCGTTGTAATGCGGTGTTTCTCTATGGTTAGATAACTTATTACTCATAGCGTCTGACGTGAACCTTACATTTTAATCTAACTACACCGCGTCTGATTTTCATGTAAGCATCAAACGGTGTGTAGTTAGACTAAAATGTAAAGTTTTCAATATATTTAGCAATAAAAAAGTTCATCTATTATATAAAATAAACAAAGATTATTACCGAGTTTCAACCGTAAAACGCCTTTCTCCCGAATTGTTCCAATTAGTTTATTTTTTTTTCGAATCGCGTGAAATTAGAATTTGGGCAAAAAATTTATATTTTAGAAATCGATTTAAAGCAATCGTCGGTCCGTTTCCCCTCCCTCTCTATTTCCACCCTCTCCTTTCCCTCACCATCACCCAGTTCCTTACTCTTTCACCCTCTTTCCTTCTTTTGTTTTTTCTAGCTTTGCACCCGACTTCGTTCGCGTGGAATTTGGAGTAAAAAAGTTTTTATTATTTTTTCTATTAGAACTAAACTAATTTACTTAAACTCGTTGACAGCCAAATTGGTTCAGCTCTTTCTGATATTAGCATTCACAACAAACCTAAATTAAAGATCGATTGAAATTGAAAGCCTAAATATTAGCCCAAGGTAATCTGAATACCTTACTGTTAGGATGCGGTTTTACATCCTAATCGATTAAGCCGTTGTTGAGATTAATGTTAACAACTAAGGTCTGCATAGACAAACAGACAAAAATTCTATAAAATGTTGTTTTAGGCTTAATAGCATACCTTTAGCAGTTAACACTTAAAACTATTATACGTACAGACAGTTTTTTTATAAGTATAGATTTTCAAAATTTGGTAATTAAGGTTCATTATATTTATTTATTTACATATTTTAATAAATTTGTTGCCATCGGGTTTACTTAATAGCCATTATTAAATTCCATAGTTTCTTTTTGCAAACTACTAAAATTTTAATTTTTACTTTTATTAAATCTACATAAATCCAATCCCAGTCTTTCCATTGCTCAACCTAGATAAAGTATAATGAGGATAAACTTGTAGAGGTTTATAATAAAAATGTTGACAAAGATATTTTTTATCAATTTGTGCATTTTTTAAACACTAGGTAAAACGAACTAGTGTAAATTAAATCACCTATTGTGTCTCATCAATAATATTGCTCAAAATAAATTGTCAAAATAAAATATCTTATCCATATAATACAAAATTAAAAAATAACGCACAAAATTATTTTTTGGTAAGGAACTATCCTAATCGTTTTATATGTATACACACAAACATATTTTCGTGTATATACCTGTGAATGCGTGTATATACATATATATATATATATATATATATATATATATATATATATATATAGAGTTAGTGAACACTGGACAATTTTTTATTGTTACCCGCTCGCTACTTTAAAGATAATTGATGTTCTGGAACTAAGTTCAGGGTATTAACGATAACATTAACCTAGATTAAAATGGGAAGTCATTAAACTATCATAAGTGAGAGAGTGACAGTATCAAGGCGATTTGAGAACGGGATCCTTGTCCTGGGGAGGGATAAAATTCCAATTATAATTCATCCACAGAGATAGATATTAGTCATTACACGAGCCTAATATTATTTTATTAGAAAAATAGAAGAAAATGGGGAAGGCCGAGTATAAACAGAAAAACCTTTGTTATCTTGAATGTAATATTGACTTATTACTTGCGATTACCTTTATATAATAGGAATGAAGTTTATTCCTTAAACATTCTAAAAGCTGTTGTTTTAGGCTTCGTACCGTGTTTTGGTAGGTAGCACTTAATTTTACTTAAAAATATTCAATGTATAGAGTCACTTTTTTACAATTTTGTTGTATGTATAAATATGTAATCCACTTTTATATTTGAAATATGATAATTTTCTTCATATAAGTCTCGGTATTTCAGTTACTAATAAAAGTTTAGTACTACGACATGTCAGTACATTGTACAGTGTTATTGTGTCTAATCTATTACTTTCGTGCCTCAAGTCCTGAATTTACATGCTTGTTCCTCTATACGCCAAACGCGTAACATTATTTACAAGGTTTTGCGATAGCCTAAATGTACCATTATGAAAACCCTGCGACTACAATTAAAAATCCACTTTATTTTTGTATTATTATAATATTCCATTAAGCTAAGAAATGGTTTTGTATTTGTGGTAGAGCAACATTATTGTCCAACTTTGGCAGTGTGTTAATTGGTAATTTTTTTAACATATTTTACACTGAATTTGATAAGTATCGGTACGTATTAATTATTTAATTAATTACAAATGCGGTTATAATATTTCACCTCATTTAATAACAAATGCGGTTATAATATTTCATTATGTTTCGGTGGTTTGGAAATGAAGGTTGCCAACCTTTTCAAAGTAAAAAATATAAATGGGCTTTCGGGCGAAAAAAAGAAAATACTACTTAAAAACATAATTATTTTTTCTAACCTCAGTTAAGAAGTAAGAGTACATTATTCACATAATATAGTTACAGCCTTTGAACAAAATGATATCTGCATTATACAAGAATGAAAAATTTCTCTTAAACGATATATATAAATATTAATATCATTGAAATTTTTTTAGAACTATCTTACATATCATTCCAAAATTTGTTATCCCTATCTCTTACAAATGATAACTTGTATGAAAATGAAAAATAATCGAATATTTCGAGGAATGGCTAAAATGGAATCCTTATAAATTTATTGTGTGCCAATTTAGAAATGATACAGTTAAAATTTTAGAAGAAAATTAGTTGAATTACACGGACACATCGAAATACATCTAGCTTGAGTAAGAATTTGTTTTTTCTTATTACCCAATTGAGTATGCCATCATTGAAGAAGTGTATTGAAATGTAATATTTTTATGTTAAACTTGCATAAGATATAATTTCCTAAAATATTTTGCGGTACCACAAACCCTTGCTTTTCTAACAACGTATGTGAAATATGTAAAAAAGTCAGGATAACAGTATTCAGTACTAGTAAGTATGTAAAAAAAATCATTTCGATAAATTTGCTTTACCAAATTAAAGAGTACAGCCTGTTTATTTGTTATTAAAGAGTATAGCCTATTTACTTGGCACCATTAAAACTTGCACTAGGCAATATATTTACATAGTGAAAAATAATATTAATAATTGTGAGAGATCTAAAGAAATTCTATGTACCCTTAAGTATCTAACTAATTATATGCACCTAAGTGTACCTTATCAACACTTGCATTGAGTGTTACTCATGCTTAACAAAGAGATGTATTACTGTAAACAGAATCCAAAATTTATTTTCAATAATTTTTTGGATCAGTGTTTGTTCAACTTATAGTTAAGTGTTTGCTTGAAAATGTTAATCAATACAGATAAATAAAATTGCAGTATTATTTTCAACTTTTTAGATTGTGAATACTTTTTTCGTTTGCATATACAGCTCTTCGGAACTTGACTTTTTTTTATTGTTCTTTAAGTATCGGCTGTGTTTTTCCTTTATATAAACTATGATAATTTAATAAGTTAACTTTTTATTGCCATTTTCTTATGTAAAGAAATGTGAATTTATGGGACACATCTACGAGTATGTACTAATCGTTATGTACATTTCTGTTAACCTTATTTAAATTTACATCATATTACAACAATATATAGCGCAACCTGCTCCGTATAATGAAAAATGTGTGTGTTAAGTATAATTTCCATGTTGAACATAACTAGGAAAACTACATAACTTTGAGGTACTATCCCTATTCTAACGCACTAATGGCTGATAGAAAACACTTTGTCTTACTTCTTTAGTGCGGAGTAAATAATATATTGCTAGCCGTTGGTAACCAAAGCACCAAACTATTTCCATCAATTTTCAAACGATTTAAGGAAAATAACATACACGGTCATAAATTTTCAGTATAGTACTGTGAAACTATATGAGTTTCGAACAATTTAATTATTTTCCCAATTCACGTTACCTTCACGTCACATTGAGTTATGTGTAGACGGGATAGAAGTATCACAATAATATTTCACAATTTTTACGAGGTGCAGAGGCTGAGTACATTTAAAACTAGTTATACAATATTTAATATGGGATTTGTAAAAGCCAAATATCTGAAACCTTCTATAACAATTTCAAAAAAAATATTATATTTGTAAATTGTAATTTTACTGAATAAAATTTAATGAATTTAATTTTAAATACGTTTAATCTAAATTCTGCATCTGGAACTTCTTAAAGAATTTGAAATATGCAAGTGTTAAGATTATTTATATTAGAATAATAAATATTTTTGAATATACTTTTAAAAATGTCCCTGGTAGATATGTAAGTGATTTTATATGAGACATTTTTAACTAAAATAAGTAACATTTATTGACCGCTTAACCATATATACTTATGTAGACAACAGCACGCAATTTGCGGGATTGAGCGAGGGTGGGGACAAATAAATTTGAAAAACCTATCAACTACGAGTCGAACTCGTACTATGATGATACCGTAAATATTCAGGTACAAATAAACCTTTGAGAGTACCGAGAATTCTAATTAAACCATTTGTATATACCATTTTTTCAATACGAAAATACTTTACAACTTTCTGGAAACTAACAGAAAATAGGAGAAGCCTGGAGTGACTCACAAAAAGATGGATTGAGGTAGTTCACAAGCGTTAAGAGACAGCAGATATTTCAAAAATAAAAAATTTATGATTATCATTTCTTCTTCTTTACTTTTTTGTATAATATTAGGTTGAGTAGTTTTGGAATTGAAGGTAGTAGAATATATTTTTCTTGCTGATTTTTTAGCATATATACCAGCTCTTTCCAACCACAACCCAAACTATTTAAAAAAATTAAAAAATAATGTACTTCCTTGCCTCCCACCCCTCTGAAATTTTCCTATAAATATTGTCAAGCCCTAATTATTTATATATGTGAGGATTAATATGTTTTATTATTATGTAAAATATCATGTTTTTACGCCAAGTGCTGTTTTGAAAAAAAACAGCTGTGACCGGCAGACGGAGACATATGTGAGTGATATTATAAGGGTTCCGTTTTTCTTTTCGAGGGTCGGAACCCTAAAAATAGGTCAAGAAGTTAAAAACTTGAAAATAGTGTACCTTTTATATTAATGTAGTGAAAATAATAGAGGAAACTTGTTATTTTTTATTTTTGGTTAAAGGTTCAAAGTAAGGAATTAATAAGAAAGAAAGTTTTCCAATAAAATAAACTATACTATCCTATCCTATCGTTCTATGTAATTTATATATGGAAAAGTCAAAGATATTATTTCATATAAATAAATTTAACAGTTTAATCTGATTGATTCCAAAAACTAAAGAGAAGAAAAATAATTTTCTAAATAGGCGTACATGTCATTAAAGATAATTTATACAGCAAGCATTTGCATACATATCTGAAGCTTTAACAGCAATTACTCTTTCAGCAAATGCTCTTATTTACGACTGAAGATATAAATATTCTAATTTAAACTTACTTGATGATTAAAATAGAATATTATAAGTCCATAAAATAGGACATTACAAGTCCATTCTTTTATCGATTTTCGCAGCCGTAATGTTACATTTCTACTGATTTAAATCGTTAGGGTTACCGGCAACAGGAAATATTCACGACTTCTTTAAAAGACGGATTTTCTTTTAAAATACGTCATCAAGTAGTCCCTAATTTAAAAGAATTAGACTTTGTATTGCTGAATATCTACTTAATAAACATATTATTTCAGCGTCAGTTTTTGTAATTGTTTCACAGAGAATCTTCGAATATTCCATGTAGAATTACAAATTATGTATGGTAATGAGGTATTCTTAGTTTTTCAGGTATGTACAGCTGTAATTCGGAGACGTATTGTACATTGTTATTATTCTCTTTTGTTTCGAAAGAAACGTTTTCCGAGAGGTCTCATATGAATCTGGCTAGTAAGTAACGGATAGTAGATTACGGATTTCGGAGATACTTTAAAGAACTCTTCCTTATTGGTGAGAAGAAACTTCATCGAGTATAAGATCGCTTGATTTATGTTGACGAGTTTTTTGATTGTAAATAGTAGCCAAAGTCTGATGATGAAGCCGACGGTTAAAAAAGATATTTCTCAATAGCAAGGAGTACTTTCATCGGGTTTGGGCTTGCTTCATTCGTCTTGATGAGTATGTGTGAGTGATACTATAATATAGCCTCATTAACAATCTATTCAGTGCTAAATCCGACAGAACAAAATCAGATAAGGGCATCTATTGATGAGTAGAATTACTTAATCTGCCTAATGGTATATTTTTATTATACTTATATAATAAAAATATACCATTAGGCAGATTATATATATAATCATTACCATTAGGCAGATTATATATATAATTATATTACGTGTACGGTGAAACCAAAAAAGGGTAATGTTATTGACATGTCTGTGTGTAGGTATTAAAATATAACTGTAAGCACATATGTACATATGTAAGTTTGCATAAAAATATTCATTTTACATAATTTTATGCTTTTCGATATAAATTCCTGTTTTGGTTTCAATAAATGAGATATGAATAAATTATTCGTGAGTTCATGTCATTCTGAGTAACATAACATATCATAAGCATGAAAATAAAAAATAAAACTTCTTAACAAAAAAAATTAACCGACTGCAAAAAACATTGAATAAGGAACACGGGAAAAGTATTAAATTGTAATAATATCAATATTAATTGGAACTTTCGGGGTAAAGTATATTTAAAAATAAATAAATTTGCAAAATACTCCTAATTTCACAGATTTTTCATTATTAAAAATAAAAATAAATTAGTTCAAAAATTAGCAGTATGGAATCTACTTCAAAAATTAAAGTGACAAAAGAAAACATGAAATACTCATACGTGCTCTCAGGCCGTACTAAGTTACATAACGCACAAGTTGAAATTAAGTTATCATGAAACTGAAAACCTGGCCATTTATAAAATTATCACTTTTTTAAATTTTCTCTTTTTAATGAACAAGTAAAATCGGACATTGTTGTATTCGACACACGAATGTTCATTTTTTTCTCTAAGTAAATAATTTCAGTAATAACTATGCATTATCATGTAAAAGATTAGTTTTTAAACTGTATCTTTCGTCCTGATGAAAATACCATTATTTTACTTTAAAATTTAAAATAAAATGGGAGAGATTTTGAAAGAAAAGGAAAGAAAGGGCAGAAAATAATTTTACTAAATTACAAATGTTTAATTAAATTACAAAAAATTAATTAAATTACAAGTTTAAATATTATATAATAAGTTACATTTATTTAATAAAAATATTGATTTATCATGGTGTACGTGGCCCTCTAACAATCATAACCGTCTTCAACTGAAGTTATTGTGCAACTAGTCAGTAACTTGGAGAAAAACGACATTAAAATTGTTTTTATTTTGAAATTTGGAAGATTCCATTTATCTTTACCACACTTCTCATCAGAATCCACAAAAATGAACTAATTGTGAAGATATTATAGTATTGTTTTTAAAAATAAGTGAATTACGAATGTTGCATTAAATTTCAATGTTCTTCCTCTATGTCGTGAAATATGTACAAAAGTAAAAATCTAAAAAATAATCCATATAATTTTTATATTTTGTGATTGGCAGTGTATCGTCTGGTTGATGCAATTTGGGTTTTTACATAAAAAATGCCCTTCATTTAATGGTATTCCGTTATTATATTATATATAATATATATTTAATTATACAAAATTTTACTTACGTGAATTCAATCGATCAACTTCTTTGGTATTTTTGAAATCTTATATACATTATTTCCATAGTTGAATTTATTCTTTATATTGTTACACATTGATCATATTTCACACGAACTGGGCATTCTTCACGAAATGGAGTTAGTTGTGATGACATTAAGACGTGTGATCGCCAGCTTTCTGACACCGCTGAAATACCAAATTAGTCTGTCTCATGTTACTATGGCAATAAGAACAATACAAAAGTAGACAGATTTGTAATACGATTATTCCAATACTTTTGTGAACAGTAAATGTAAAGGTTTGAAAAAATTACACTTCGGTATTTTTCATCAGCCACGTATTATAATCTAACGTTCATTTATATTCGCCATATAAAATGTTCCATATATTAAATAAAATTAACACTAGTGACTCATTTCATTTTTCAATACATTTACTCAATGATGACTTTCTGAATTTTCACCAAGCCACACATGTTACCGATAATTCCATAGGCACAATAATATTTTTCAAACATAGCAGTGAATGAAGGCACCTACAATGTTTTACACCTATAAGTTTGAGAAAAGAAATTATTATTGACCTTAATAAGCAATATATCTTAGTAATATATTTTTAAGAAATCGTGTAAAGCGATTAAGCACATTAAATAATTTTTTAGTACAAAAAGAGTAAATGGCTTAAATCCACGAATGTCTATCTCCTGGACGTCTTATAAGAGATTACCCTGATCTACCATGGAAGATGTGACAGAGGTAGAAGACCCGGAAACTGCAGAAGAATGAAGTGGATGTATACCATCCAGGTGGGGCAGAAGAAGAGAGATGTGAATTTTACCACGGCCGTATAATTCACATGGAACAAGACAGTGTGGAGCCAGCTAACCTCGACACCCAGACATATAGTCATAGAATCTGATAACCTCGGCATACAGCCAGAAGAAACACTGGTTAGAAAGAAGATTTTAGTATTTTGTGAAATTGTAAATGAATTTTTAGAATGCCTAAACGATGAAAACGATTTATGATATTGTAAGTTCCTAATTTATAAAGCAAGTTGGCCAGTAAAGCAAGCCAAATATCATTTGTATTTAAATCTTCTTTAATAACATTTCTCTTTGTTTAATGTTGTATTTCGGTTATCGAATTATATATAAGATTTGATTAAAAATTAGAAAGATTCGAAAAGAGACCGTAAAAGATCGACGCGTAACAGAAGGTCAGTTATTTAAATAAATATATAGTGGTATATCTTGTTTTTTTAGCACAGAGAATCGTTCTATACTCGACCATTCATACCACTATACTTTTCGCCTCTTTGTTGATTAGATTTTCTTAGTAATCCGATCACTTTATTGCAAGACTTCGTCACCAAGTTTCTTAATAACAAAATACAGTGTAAACATAAACTGTTTAATTTAATTTACTCTAACTATAATTTTCCTGGTCGCAATGCTTTTAAATTTAGAATTGAATGTATTGAAGACGTAAATTTTAAATAGACATGAAAGATATAAAAAAGCATAAAACTATTGATTAAAGAGATTCGTCCGTCGAATAATCACGGCAGTTAGCGCTAATTAATATCATCCCTGTATTAAAAATGTTTAAAAATAGTCATTCTAAATTTAAAAAAAAAAAACAAAAAGTATTTAAATGGTGTTAAAGTATTTAGTTATGCTATAGAAACAATTTGGCTATTGAAGTTTATAAAAATTATCTGTGTTTAATACGACAAAGTGAATTGAATAGCCAGTTGGCTAATGGCAACGGTATTTTGACACGAACTTTTCTTAAAAGGGCTTTAAATAGAGAGAAAAAGAAATTCTAAATAAAAACAGGCTACTTATTTAACCTAATAATGTAATGAGTTAAATGTGCTTAAAAATATGATAAAAATTCAAAAATTATCAGCAGTGCAAAGCAAATAAATAATAATTTAATACAAAGACTAAATGAAAACAAACTACTTATTTAACTCAGTAATATCATTTGTAAAAAATTGCTTTGCAATTCAAAAATCAATAAAAATAATTAAAGTCTTTTAGTGGAAATTTTACTATCATAGTGTGTTAATATTAAATGTATCTATACTTTGAAAAACGAAGTTTTCTTTGTAAATATTGTGAAGCATTAATTTTGATGATTAAAAGCTATTGTATAGTGCGTGAAAACCTTGTTAGTATAAGTTTATATATCCCGGGTAGCAAATAAAGTGACAATTTATTAAAAATATATATTAAAAAGTATTACTTGATTTGTATAGTATTAATCCTATACTATTTTGAGAACTTTTGCCAGTGTCAAATTTAGAAGTGGTGGCTAGGTAACACTGACTAGATCACACTACGATTACAGAAACAACATACTCAGTTACAGCTTATTAGTGATATTTAATTTATTAAAAACTAAACGATGGAGTGAAACAAGATTACTTGAAGTTGCGTACGTAAATAGCATCGTCGATGCGTGCGTATTGAAAAATAGCAATTTGATTCATTCAATCAAATATATCTACTAATATCCTGAATAAGTTCAAACTGTAAAAACATCAGCACTCGACAACCAAGACTAAACAAATATACCCGTACTTCAACACCAAATGCCTTCTGCAGAGCTCAGCTTGAACAAGTTACTTGATAATAGTATTCCTCATACTAATAATTACATCAATATTTAATATATGTATCGAGAAGTTATTTCAGTGATGACAAGGGAGTTGTCACCATGATAAAAAATGTAATTTACTCTACCAAAAAATTCTGACCTCATTATCGAGTGTTTTTGAATAAAAACTGATTCTTTTTGAAAAAAATTCTTTCACTACATTTATGTATGCTATTCCTTCGGCTAAAATGATGCAGTCTAAAATTAAATCGGTCGCTCAAAATCTTGAAACCAATTTCACAGCGATCACCGACTTTATCGCTTTTAAAAATAATTTTAAACATTATTTATAACTTTGGTATAATGTGAATTTCAACTTTCAATCGTATTTCGACTTGAGTTAGAAATATATGATCGAAAGAGAGATAGATGGAGGACGAACGAAAGAGGTTGACACAAGAATGTAGTAGTATGTTGGGTTTATTTAGATATAAAACCCCAAAAATAAAAGCATTATATGAAAACTTTATTAATTTTTTTCTTTATCTTCCAGCTTTACATTTTTAACATATATCTTCATACAAAGTTACACAAATTAAAACAAAAGCTTATTATGCAATAAAAAACAAAACTTTTACATCTGAATATATATGTACATATGTTACCTGTTCTTATCAAGATCGTGGGTGTGTGTGTGTGTATGTGTACGTAGATATGAGCCTGTGTGAACGTAAACCATTATCCTATCTGGATAAAATTTGGTATTTGGCAGATTTTTGTGGATGTCTTTAATATTTTTATGAAAATATGCTTAGCAATGTAACAAACCTTGTTTTCCCGTATAAAATTGGTTCGAGTTGCTTTCTTTTAAATGAAAATTATTTCATTTATGCGAAACAGTGTGTAAGCACCTAAAACAAATGGAGAAGCCAGAATTGAATAAATGGTACTGTTATTCCATATTTTGATGAAACTAATAAATTACAAGCAGATCTTCCGATATTTCTATTCCTGACAACCGTACATCATTCAGTGAGAATTGAGTCCTACATTGCAATAGACATGAAAACAAAAACCATCCTTCTTGAAATTTCAAACAACCCTGTACTGCTGCTGGGAAATAAATTATCCAACCCATAAATATCTAACAGGCTCTAACACGTGTTCATTTTTAACTCTTCTCAACCCTTTGGAACGTTTTTATTATTAAGCGCTAGTTTTTCAGGCCCAATATTATTGAGGTAGTCACAGTGTTTATCAAGTTTTCTTTTTTCATGGAGGAATTTACAGCAATTAATTTGCAAAACAATAAAAAAACTGAAAATATTTTATTCTGTAAGTGATAGAAGCATTATGTAAATATTTAATTAATTGAGGATTTTAATTTTCATTCTTTCCCTATTTAAAAATATAATAGCAGTTACAAAAACAATAAAATACACACGCTGCTTAACAGCCCATTAACGAAAATAGATTCGCATGATAGATTGATTTCAAGGCAATCTTTTAAAATCATTATATATTATATCGGGTCGTAGCGATCACTATGGACATACTTTTATATGGTATATTATATTAACTGAAAACCATTTGCTCAGTCAGGTGGAGTGCTCTTTATTTCATTGCAAGGTTTAGGTATCCGTGCACACATACGGTGACAAATAACATACATGCATTTAATTTTCATTTTATATGCCACTTCCTGTTGATTTATTATTCTTAAATTATTAACGTATATAGGCAGTCGGTTTCTTATTTGTAATAATATTTTTATAAGACTTGGATTATTTTTTAAAGACTTGGATTCAAATATATATAATAGAGAGGGCGATTTAGGGCATCAAAAGTAAAATAACTTTATGGTATTCAAATTATTCTAAATGAATAACAAAATATGTTTATAATTAATTTAAAAAAATTGCAATGCAAAGAGTATTGTTATATTCGGAATATTAATTTTCTTCATCTTAATTTCACATATTAACTTTATAATTAACTAGTTAAAACTAATTATGTTATTAAATTGATGAATATCATTAAAAAAATAAATGAATATAATCCTCTTTATTATATTTATCATTTAACTTAACTAGCCATTAAAAATAATATTAAGTCAACAGAGTGAAACTAAAACTTAGGTGATAGTATTAAAAAAAACTACATATTATTTTTTTACCTATACATTAGAAACAGAAGTTGCATAAAGTAGAATGACAATTATTGGAATCGTCGCCTTAGGCTTTAAATTTAGCAGTCAAAGCTAAATTTCCTTTTTAGTTAGAAACCATGGATTAATTATATATTATAGAAATGATCTAACAAAAAGTTAACTGATAAAAAATTACCATAATTTTCATGTGCTTTTATTAACTAGATACGGCGCTATAGCTACTACGAAAACAATTTACTCGAAAAATGAATTGAATCTAGTTTCAAAGTTAAAATAAGCATGGGTTAGCGCGCGAGTGGAACTAATACAGATTACTTTAATTTCAGCCTCTTATATTACGTCGGCAACTAATAAATCCACCACTTCTATGCTAATACCATCTCCAACATAGGCTTCGACAGAATATATGAAGATAGCGGCGAAGCGAACTTTGAGTGCTCATGCTTCGTGAATTAATTTTAGGACCAATACCGAACAAAGCAATACACATGACATATCCAGGAATTAGTCCAGAGACGTGTGTCCTGTAAAGTTTCTAAAAAAAATCCTTGCACGCAAACTCCGGTAAACATCATCAAGGCGATCTCGCACATTAAATTTAAAAAAAATTGAGAAGTGTTATTGAAACATATCCCTGGTTAGGGTGAATATTAGTTATAATTTACTTTCATAAATTTTTAAATGATTTAAATCGAAGCAATTGTAAATATGTTAATTTATAATTGATTCAAAAGCAAATTGATTCACTTGTATGATTTAAAATACTAGTATCCGTTTTGTACAAATATTGAAGGTAACTAATTTCATGTATGTTACTTTCTAGCATTGTAACATGATATGATAAATATATTATATATTATTCATATTACAATATTATTCATATTACAATATTTTATTGTGAACATATGCATTCCATCATATTAAATGAATGTAGATAGTTTATCTAAATTTACTCCTAATTTATTCTTCAATGGAACCTCGATGGAACTGAGCTCACTTTTAATATTTAAGTTACCGTTCTTGTTTACTTGTCGTCTCGTATTTTCATCATGTTATCAAATGTTTAAATGTATATATTTCTGCACAAATTTTTGTTTTGAAAATATTTACATGAAAATATTAATTATCTGCGTATTATTATGCTTATGTATAATAAAATGATACCTCCTGCAATAATTTTTTTCTCCGTAGTGATCATGGCAGAAAAACATATTCAATAAAAATGATTAACAAACGTGACATTTTATCAAGTCACAGTTGTTATTAATAGCAGAAGGCAATTATAACAGGATACTAGTTTCGGATAGAGCTGGTGTTCAAACTTGTTCAATTTATTCTTCAAGATTCTTGTCATTCAGTCTAAATAAAAATGTGAGTGAATAATTTATTTTATTTCACAAAAAAATTTGTTTGTGCTTTTGGTGCATGCGTTTTGTTTATTAGCGCTTTATTTGCTAAAAACCGGATAAATAATATTTTGTTTCTGGATTTTGTCCTATTAATAATTTCTAACTACATAAACCAACAGGGTTTTGCCTGTCTCAGTTTTTTAAATGTAATGTATAGTCACGAACAACTAACCTGATTTTGATTAATTATGTTGTTTCTAAGCATTTGCGTGCAAGTATAGCGCCCTACCCAACCTAGCAAATAGTTTACAGATAATACAATAAACTATTTAAAAAGTATATACAAAGTTGTCGCTACGACCCAATTAATCTATCGTGAGAATCTATTTCCACCAATGGGCTGAAGCAGCACATGTGTTTTGTAATATCATTTCACCTTCACATATTTTGAAACTGCTGTCATATTTTGAAATCTGCAATAAAATGTATTAACTAAATGATCAGTTAATTATATTTTCACAAAATCCTTGCATAGCTTAGAGGAGAAAACATTTTCTGCTTCTTTTTATTATTTTGAAAGTAAATTGTCGTAAACGCCTTCTTGAAAAAAAAAGAAAATTTCAAAGGTACTGCAAATGCCCAGGTAATATTGGGCCTGAAAAACTAGTGTCTAATAATAAAAACGTTTTTCTAGAAGGTTTCGATGGTGGGAAGATGGCTCTTCAAATATTTTGAAAAGAACTGAAGATGAACACGTGTTAGGGCCTGTTTCATGTTTATCAAAACGAATGTTTATGGTTTGGGTCGTTTACTTACCAATAAGGAGTAGTAGAGGCTGTTCGTAATTTCAAGAAGGAAAGATTTCGTTTACATGTTGATTGCAATGTAGGATTCAATAATCCCTGAATGATGTATGCTTGTCAGGCCTGAACGGATGACTTAATTATAAATTTATTGGTTTCAGGAAAATATAAGGTAACACTACTATTTATTCAATTTTGGATTCTATGTTTGTTCTATATACCCGACATACTGTTTTGCGTTCATTTTAAATTAAGCAACTCTAAACGATTTTTTTCTGAAGAAAAATTAGTTATATTGTATTGATAAGCATATTAAGTATTAATATGGTGAAAAGTTTAAAACCATTAATCGGATAATGGTGTACGTTCATACAGGCTCATACTTATGTACACATCCATATACATACACGTACACACACGTATATACACACACACATACTCACACACACACACACACACGCACGTACGTACGCACAAACGCTCGCGCACATACACACGATATACTTGCCAAGAGCAGGAAAAATATTTAATTTATGCCCAGGTACAGAAGGTATTGCCACTGTACCAGTTGAGGATATAAACACAAAATTATCATAGCCTGCTGTATGAACAAAATTTTGCCGTTATAATAAAAATTATACATTTGAAAAGCTTTTTTTTTCTTTGGTTGTTAATAGGGCTTTTTTATATCGTTTGTTTAATTAGGAATTTACATTTTTTAATAATTTTATGTTTCTTCTTTCAAATAAATTAATTACAATGTTGAATATATTTGGCGTTAATTTTGTAGAAATTCATTACTCACAATTAAATGAAACTACGTGATGTAGTATTATTTCTACTTTCTTTAATTTATTTACCACAACTTAGGTTTCGTTGTATTACAACACCTTCAGGTGGGATTTTAGCAAAGAATAAAATTAAAATTAAAATAAAATTGCTAATATCCCACCTGAAGATATTGTAATACAACGAAACCTAGGTCGTGGTAAAGAAATTAAGGAAAATAGAACTAATACTACATCACGTAGTTTCATTTAATTGTGAGTAATTATAATGTGTTTATTTTATATCGTGCCTTAAGCTACCTAAAGTGCATTAAATTCCCTTGAATGAATGTATTACTAGGACTTACATTACTAGAATTTTACAAAAAATAAATCAAACTACATGTATGTACAGTAAATAGAAGAAATAAATATTTGAATATTTAACTAGTAAAGCCTGCTTTTTATTGCTAAAATCTAAGTTAAAAATGGTTCTTAAATCCTTCCTTACTTCCATTTTTTTATTATTTCGATTATTTTATGAAACAATTCAAATATAGCCATATAGTATAATTGTTTATAACTGCAGAATAAGTTTTTGATCCAATTTGCGTAACTTCAAACAAAAATACCTGTTCAAAATGTAAAGCTGAATTATAAAGAAAATAATTAAATTTTCACATAATCGTTTTATTACCTGAATGAACTTGTGGAAACTTTGTCTGTTCATCCTCCATCTATATATTTGTCGATCATTTATTTCTAACTCAAAACGAAATGAAATTAAAACTTGAAATTCACGTGAAATACGGAAAGATTATGAGGAATATATTGTGTTTACTAAAATTATAAGTGGTATTTAAACTGATTTTAAATATTATTTCGTAAAGCCATCAAACGAATAAACAGAGAAATAATTTTTTATCTATATCTACATATAAGATTCTTTGAAAAAAGGCCAAAAAGTAGACCACAAACCTGTTTTTTTTATTTTTTTTCCTAAAACAACATGGCCAACATCAAATAGAAATTTTCTAATCCATTTGATTAACAGGCCTATATCAAAAACACTTTTTTCAGAATCTGTAATGCTTTGCTTATATAAACCATAGATTTTTGTCTATAGGATGAAGTATTAAATTTGAAATATTACATAATTTACAAATTAAAATAAAATTATTTTTGAGAAATTACACCCATGATAGGTATGCTGTATTAAATTTGTGTCTTATTTTATTATCACGTTTTTATTAGCTCACTTTTGTTTTCTGTTTGTTTGGCCTACACAAATTTTGCAAACGGTTTCAAACTAACTTCCCCTTGAGTTATAAATTTGAAATTTAAAACATAGCTGAGTATCAACGATGCAGTATCAATTCGCTTTATTGTCTGTCTGTCTTTTTGTCTGTTTGGCACGAAGGAGAAAACCCATGCAACTGCAATTTTTTAAAATTAATTTCTTAATTTTATCTAGAGACCATAATACCATTCGAACATGAAAATGAACAAGTTAGTTAGAAAGTAACACCTAAGATTTCTGTAGCCTAATATCTATGCTGGTACCACATTCGTTGGATTTATCACAAATTTCTAGGTTATCATAAGTTGGCAAGAGAAAAAATGGCTATTTCTTATAAAAAAAAATGTATGTACGTTAATGTGCACAATGTAATACTTAATTGCTAATTTTCACACACACAACACTAAAAAGCAAATAACATTTATATGTAAATATACATATATATATATATATATATATATATATATATATGTGTGTGTGTAAATGTGTATAATTTTTTTAAATTTATCACGCTTTTAAAAAGAATTAATAAATAATTTCTTATTGCTACAAAAAGATTTATAACCCGTTTCAGATTTATAACTAGAAACATATGGTCCTGGAAATGTGTGATTGTAAATATTTAATAGCCATCAAAGTACTTATAAGATTTAAATCGAACACCTTGGGGCGCAAGCAGACCTGTCGTTGTAGAAAGTAGCAGTCGTTGAGTAAAATCACACAACAGATCATACCATTAACAGTGGAATAAAAATATAAGTGACTTAGGTGAACTTACGCCGCACGTTTTTAGTTTTAGATCTTGTAAGTATTTTCGTAGCATTTTGTTTATTAATCCAAATTACCAGGCGAACAAAAGAATGAAAAAGTTTGTTAGAAACCAAGCAATGTACATACTACGACCGCATTCGTTCGACTTATCACAAAGTACTAGGTTGTCGTAAGGTGTCAAGCGAAAGAATATGTATTTCTTTCATACTCACAGCGTATAAGTGTAACAAACTCAAGTGAAATAAAAACTTATTTGACTTGCAATATATGGACTGTTAAAGCATACGATGTAGTGTCTGGAATTGAGAAATTATTGTTTTGAAGACATAATATCAAAATATTAAAAACAATTATACAGGTATTTAACATAGATTGCTAATTTTTACACACACAATACTAAAAAGAGGAACATAAACATTTACATAACAAAATTCTTAATTTACCACGTTTTTAAAAGTGACTAAAAAATTTGAAATAATTTATATTTCCCCATACTGATTTATATCCCCATACATATTGTCCTGGAAATTTGTGATTATTAATTTTAAATAGTTATGCAAATACTTGTAACATTTAAAATGAAAAACGTGCAGCGCATGCAATTGATTAGAGGGGGTAAGGAGGGGTCGTTGAAAAAACACAAAGCCCAAGTAATGTCATTTGCGGTGCAATAAACTTGTTCGCGAATTAAATTAATTTGCGCCCCACTATTTTCGTTTTAGATCTTATTATTATTTTCGTAGCTATTTAAAGTAAGCCATCACAAATTTCCAGGACAATATGTATGAGGATATAAATATGTATCGGGTTATAAATCTTCTTGGGATATTGAGGAATAATTTTATTTTTTTTTGTCTATTTTAAAAAAGGTAGCAATTTAAAAAAAATTACATAAACAGTTATTAAATTGTTATATGATGCTGTTTGTTATTTTTGTAACAATGAAAAAAATACAATATTTGCAATAGTTTAATGGAATGTTATTTTTTGTACACATTCACACAGATATGAACGGAATTTTGTAGTAATTAACACGTCTTTCACTATCTGAATCATGGAACATTAAAAATAAATACCTGTGAATATTACATAGGCAATATTAGTGTTCTTAAATACTATGTGAAAGGTAAAACTATATTATTAATATAGATACATAAATCATAGTCGAAATGTTATATGAATAGAACTGGAGTGCCTTCGAAATTAATAACGTATAACGTGGCAACATACAAGTGCTATCGCTTACTTTTCCTAGCCTTGATGATATACATTGATGATAGTTTAAAAAACGCTTTGATATGAATCGACCGAATTATATTAAAATAATATTGATATTTTAAAAATCAGCGAAGAATACATGTGACTTAAATGCTAATATGTTTTTACATCATTTGTCAAGGGCTCACCGACATAATTGTTTATGGTTGTAAAATATTAGTAACTTACTGGATATTGTATGAATAATTATGTACTTTTAAAAGAGTATTTTTTATTTATTATTATGAAATATAATTTTAACTCTCTCGTTACATTATTCCCCATTGTGCATATTACTTATATTATAAAATATCGGTAAAAGGTTCGAAAGAATACTTTTAGTATAAACTTCTGCGTCCTTCGCATTTACTGTTAAGACTGATGCGAAAAATGCAAATACAAGGTAGAGACGACAAAAGAAGAAAATAATTCTTGTAATACGTTTATTGATATCGTGCCTCTTTGTTTCCGATTTTTGGTCAGACGAATGTAATGCAAGAGAAAATAAAACATCTAAGACTTATTAGTCACTAGCACAGATTTACGATATTAGGACGCAGAAAACATAAAAAATTGGGCAATATCTAGCGAAAATGATGACTAACATACTTCTATTACTTTCTTGTCGGTGTTATTTGTAATAGTTTTAGCGAGATCGCAGGTGTTTTATATGTTTTCTTATCTCTGAAACGGTCACAACGGCCTTATTTTCCGTGTGACGCCTATATTTCGATGCAACGCTATATTGACAAACTGAGTTGTCAGTTTTGTTGAATTCGATGTTTTATTTATAACTTCGGTATTTACGCAAATTATTTATTTCAGATTTATCCTTTAAAAACGTAAGCGTATTACATTTATAAGTACACCGTCACAAAAATACAATTATTTATATCGTGCTTTTGTTTACAATTTAACAAGATCTGGAAATAGGCCTTTAGTTGTGTTGAAAAGAAATTTAAATAAGTTAAAGAACAAGCGATAAAAATGGACAAGTTTCCCTTGGCAATGAATAATGAACTATTTAAACTTAAAGAAAAAATAATTGAAAAAATTTCACAAACATCCTACTATAAGAGAACATTTATTAATTTTGCATTTTTTAACGTTCTAGCAAAAATGTAAGGTAGATTTGGATTTTGGGATAGTTAACATTGTTTCAATTGTGTCACATTTCAGGCTTCCCAACTTTACAGTTACTACTCGTTTAATATAAGCTAAATTATTTTTATTTTAGTGTCATTTTTAAGTTACTTTTGGTACCAAATTGAAAGTCTTTTTTTATTTGCAAACTTACTCACCTAAGTATTTAGACATAAGAAGATATTGATTTATGGTTAAAGATTAAATAAAGCTTTACGTTAATTACATATTATTAATACATATTTATGCACGATCTTATTTAAGATTTAAGTATCCATTTTGTTTTAACAACTAAGTTTTATAACAAAATGTTGAAGCAATTTTTAATGAACAATAATAAATAAAGATACCATGAATTATACCTAAAAAGCTTTTAATTGTACATATAACTTTCTCTTTCAATTTTACTATAAAACGGGCAAATAAAATTAAAGTCTCAATAAATATGAAAAACGACACTAAAATTTTCACACGTTTTAAAATTTAGTTGCGAGCGAAATAAATACACGCGATTCAAGTATGCAGAAACAGAAAAACGTTTGATAATTTTGGGTGGAGATGGGTGCGTGGCTTGCAATGTAATTGGCACGTTTAAAATTTGTCTGTTTTAACTGGCAACATGTGTTTTCATACAGTTCATCTTGTTCATTGTTACTAGCATTATCGACTAATATTTATTGTCATAATGGTAATAAATAAGCGATAATGGTCAATTTTATACATTAAAGTACGTAAATAAATAAATATATTCCAAGCTAATACTTCGAGAGTGGTAAAAATATACATATTAAAGAGAGATGCACATTCACACACACGCACGCATGCACCTACGCACGCATACATACTCGCATGCGCTGAAGCACATGCACACATATATGAATTTTTAATTTATATGTGTGAATTTTTTATATCAGAATTTTTTTAACACTTCTTGACTACTTTCATTGAGGCTTACCATTTAATAAATTATTTTATTATGAATAACTTTAGATTGCACTTATATACGGGCACATAAATATCACATTAAAGTTGACACCGACCCCAGAAATCTCTAACAGTAGCGAAATTTTCCAAATATATTTACATTTTAGAAATAATGCAATATTTTTCCTCAAAAGTCCTAACTAAACACTCTTATTTTATTAACGAAATACCTGTAAGAGTATCAATAATTTGCATATTTTTTCTAGATCAGAAACAATATTGTACCTCAAAAGTTCCAACTAATACCGGTATTTTTAATATTTTATACTTAAATATTATTTAAAGTTGGTTCAATTTTTATTAACTTTTACGGCCGTAGAATTTTTTAAGATACAGGTTAATTATTGACAATTCTTCGTATTGAAATGATTTACTATTCATAAAATATCATATTCCTATGCCAAACAATTTCTGAAAAAAAACCTCGTCAGATAGACAGGATGACTGATATGTGAAAGTATTTTATAATCGTTTTTTTTCTTTTGCGGTACAGAATTATAAAAAGACTGAAAACACTGAATGGTCACGCAAGTATATCCGAAAGAAAATTAATTTTTTTTCTACACGCAGCGATTGGTCTAGGATGAATCGGCTTGTTTTTGAGAATATTATTATTGGACTTAAAAATTATGTATTAATAGCATTTACTACCACAGGAAATTTAAACATTGCATTCATCCATACTTATGACGTGCTCATTATTTTGTATATGACCTTTAAGAATCTATAACTGAGGGTTTCATGGGACTATCTTATAAGGGTCCCCTCATAAGGCCAGTTACTCATCCCATTATTACACCTGTTTTTCTAAGAAAAAGTTGACGTAGAACCCTTTAAGACCTTTGGCTTAGTAAAAAAGCATTCTAACCCACATATATTGCTTTACTTCTATATTTCTATATGTTTCTCTAATATGCAAAAATATTTATGCAAATGTTTTAAGATAGGACAGACAAAGCAATCAATTTTGCTAATATCATATATCGTTCAGGATATCATTTGAAAGTGAAAGTTATCAGAACTTCAAAACGAATTTTTCAGAATTTTATGTAGGGATATTTTTGGAAACGTCCATGAAAAATAGGACTGCCTCAATCACAAACACTGTGTTATAGTCAAAGTTATGAAAAAACATAGAGGTATTAGGTGTTTACCTAAAGTTTACTGAAAAACCATAGCCAAGATGCTATTGATTGAGTGTAATGAATTTAGAATTATACTATATACTAGGCAGTATTTTTTACATGACGAAAAATAATGTTAATATTCCTAAACAGTTTAATAGAAATATTATATATTACATGACGAAAAATAATGTTAATATTCCTAAACAGTTTAATAGAAATATTATAATTAATGTTTATATGTCGGTAGACGCGTAAGAAACCGAGAATTGTTTTTCGTACTTATCAAGTTTTCTTAAATATAATCAATGTTAAGTTACATTCCATCAGCTTCGACGGTAATCGAATATAATTAATAATTTAACGTTATAATAAGGATTCATGTCACTCAGGTTTTGGTCAGTTATCTACTCAGTCAGGTATTCTAGCAAGAATTAAAACTAAAAAACATCAATTATAACTTCTGTTAAAAGTAATTTAATGAAAATCGTAGTCAAATAGCGAAACCGCAAACCTTATAATTTCTTTATATCCCTCTATATGTATTTATGATATACATTACAATTCTATAAGTTTAAGGTCAACTGTGTTTGAATTTCGTAAACATATAGAAAGAAGGAAAATAATTTATTTTTTTTAATACTTCCGCAACTTGGATATAATTATTTTTCTCACTGATCTCGTCGAGTCTCGTATAATATTGTTGCGGCCATTAATTTTAAAAAAATTTGTTTTTTTACGCCCGTGATGTATAAACTAAGCAACAACTACATAGTGAAAAATAAAATCATTATTTATAGATTTATTTTTATAATAGTTTAATATGAATTCCATGAACCTCAAAAATACTTAAACTTTTGTAAATATTTAAGTATATACGGAAACGTCCTCGTGTGAGTTTTAATTATATTTAACTTATTTATTATTTTGCTTTATTCACGTTTTCTCGAATTTTATTTACGAATAGACCATACTTTTTGTCCACTTATATTACTAAATATTTACACTTTAAAGGTTCCATGCATTAGGTTATCGCTTGTCTCTCAAAAACAGCGAAGGCCAGCCACCTTCAACGCTCTTTCTATCTCCAGGTAACTGGAAGAGTAAACACTGGGAAATTAAGATTTGGTCATCTATCATCGACCACCAAGTATTATTATAAATTATTTAAATGTATATAATGATATACATTAATCTCAATCAAATTTCTAAATTAGAATGATAAATGAGAAATAAACAAGCTAATCTTTTGACACAAATTGAGTTTAGTCCAAAATCTACGACGTAGAATGCGTCATTGAACGAAGTAAACAGTGGAAGACGGAAATTAATGAATGACGACGTCGGTCGCCTTAACTGGTATCTGGGTAATGACATGCTTTACGGATTGACAGGGTTTTACCTAATTGGATGTAAAGTAAACTTGAGGCCGTTGGACGATCTTATTAAAGGTTCAGACATTTGAATACACGAAATTAACGTTATAAAGATAACATAAAGATAAAATAGTAGTTAAATCCGCAATAACTTTTATCTCAAATATGTTTTTAAATGATGAATGCATTATTTAATTTCCTCAATAATATCATAGTGTTAAAAGCGAGTTACTTCCTTATATTTTGCTAATATAAAGGCACAATTAAAATTTGATATATTTATAGTCACCCCTGAATTATCCATTATAATTGAAAAGCAGGATATTTCTAAATATGAGTCTACAAATTATAAAAAATATCATCCCGAACCATTAAATTAATGACTAGGGAAAACTTCATTGAAATATAATTTTGGTCTAATAAAATATCAAAGAACTTTTTGTTGCATAATATGGTAACATTAGTTACATCGTTCATTACGTGAATCTGGTCGTTGTACTTGAGGCTTAATTTCATTGATTCAGGGAATTAATTTGAGAGACAAGCGATAACCTAATGCATGGAACCTTTAAAGTGTAAATATTTAGTAATATAAGTGGACAAAAAGTATGGTCTATTCGTAAATAAAATTCGAGAAAACGTGAATAAAGCAAAATAATAAATAATTTAAATATAATTAAAACTCACACGAGGACGTTTCCGTACATACTTAAATATTTACAAAAGTTTAAGTATTTTTGAGGTTCATGGAATTCATATTAAACTATTATAAAAATAAATCTATAAATAATGATTTTATTTTTCACTATGTAGTTGTTGCTTAGTTTATACATCACGGGCGTAAAAAAACAAATTTTTTTAAAATTAATGGCCGCAACAATATTATACGAGACTCGACGAGATCAGTGAGAAAAATAATTATATCCAAGTTGCGGAAGTATTAAAAAAAAATAAATTATTTTCCTTCTTTCTATATGTTTACGAAATTCAAACACAGTTGACCTTAAACTTATAGAATTGTAATGTATATCATAAATACATATAGAGGGATATAAAGAAATTATAAGGTTTGCGGTTTCGCTATTTGACTACGATTTTCATTAAATTACTTTTAACAGAAGTTATAATTGATGTTTTTTAGTTTTAATTCTTGCTAGAATACCTGACTGAGTAGATAACTGAACAAAACCTGAGTGACATGAATCCTTATTATAACGTTAAATTATTAATTATATTCGATTACCGTCGAAGCTGATGGAATGTAACTTAACATTGATTATATTTAAGAAAACTTGATAAGTACGAAAAACAATTCTCGGTTTCTTACGCGTCTACCGACATATAAACATTAATTATAATATTTCTATTAAACTGTTTAGGAATATTAACATTATTTTTCGTCATGTAATATATAATATTTCTATTAAACTGTTTAGGAATATTAACATTATTTTTCGTCATGTAAAATATACTGCCTAGTATATAGTATAATTCTAAATTCATTACACTCAATCAATAGCATCTTGGCTATGGTTTTTCAGTAAACTTTAGGTAAACACCTAATACCTCTATGTTTTTTCATAACTTTGACTATAACACAGTGTTTGTGATTGGGGCAGTCCTGTTTTTCATGGACGTTTCCAAAAATATCCCTACATAAAATTCTGAAAAATTCGTTTTGAAGTTCTGATAACTTTCACTTTCAAATGATATCCTGAACGATATATGATATTAGCAAAATTGATTGCTTTGTCTGTCCTATCTTAAAACATTTGCATAAATATTTTTGCATATTAGAGAAACATATAGAAATATAGAAGTAAAGCAATATATGTGGGTTAGAATGCTTTTTTACTAAGCCAAAGGTCTTAAAGGGTTCTACGTCAACTTTTTCTTAGAAAAACAGGTGTAATAATGGGATGCGTAACTGGCCTTATGAGGGGACCCTTATAAGATAGTCCCATGAAACCCTCAGTTATAGATTCTTAAAGGTCATATACAAAATAATGAGCACGTCATAAGTATGGATGAATGCAATGTTTAAATTTCCTGTGGTAGTAAATGCTATTAATACGTAATTTTTAAGTCCAATAATAATATTCTCAAAAACAAGCCGATTCATCCTAGACCAATCGCTGCGTGTAGAAAAAAAATTAATTTTCTTTCGGATATACTTGCATGACCATTCAGTGTTTTCAGTTTTTTTATAATTCTGTACCGCAAAAGAAAAAAAACGATTATAATATACTTTCACATATCAGTCATCCTGTCTATCTGACGAGGTTTTTTTTCAGAAATTGTTTGGCATAGGAATATAATATTTTATGAATAGTAAATCATTTCAATACGAAGAATTGTCAATAATTAACCTGTATCTTAAAAAATTCTACGGCCGTAAAAGTTAATAAAAATTGAACCAACTTTAAATAATATTTTAATAAAAGTATAAAATATTAAAAATACCGGTATTAGTTGGAACTTTTGAGGTACAATATTGTTTCCGATCAAGAAAAAATATGCAAATTATTGATACTCTTACAGGTATTTCGTTAATAAAATAAGAGTGTTTAGTTAGGACTTTTGAGGAAAAATATTGCATTATTTCTAAAATGTAAATATATTTGGAAAATTTCGCTATTGTCAGAGATTTCTGGGGTCGGTGTCAACTTTAATGTGATATTTATGTGCCCGTATATAAGTGCAATCTAAAGTTATTCATAATAAGATATAGAGATATAGTAGAAATATGGAGATAGAAAGAGCGTTGAAGGTGGCTGGCCTTCGCTGTTACACGTCTTTAATCCTAACACCATTAACTAGCAACGGAAGTCCGGTTTAAGATTTAATCATAAAATATTTATCATAAGATAGTTTTTAATTAATATTCAATATTCACAATTAAATGAAACTACGTGATGTAGTATTATTTCTACTATCTTTAATTTCTTTACCACGACCTAGGTTTCGTTGTATTACAACATCTTCAGGTGGGTTATTAGCAAAGATTCTGATCCCACCTTAAGATGTTGTAATACAACGAAACCTAGGTCGTGGTAAAGAAATATAGGAAGAATAAAGATAGTAGAAATAATACTACATCACGTAGTTCCATTTAATTGTGAATAATGAATTTCTACAAAATTAACGCCAAATATATTCAATAATATTATTAATTAATTTATCTGTTTGGTGTGAAAACCTGACAAAATAAATCTATTTTGTAAGGTTTTAAAGAACCGAATTATAATAAATTTAGTTTTCCCCAAGTCACTTTTTAAGTCGTTATATGTATATATATATATATATATATATATATACATATATATACATATATATATATATATACATATATATATATATATACTTATGAGATATCATATACTCATCTTAAAAATAATTCACTTTTTGTACTTGTACTAGCGTTTTCTCTGGTCTGTAACCTGTAATAAGATCTTTTATATGGAAACAGATACAGCTATTATATTAACAAAATATTACCATTCTATTTCGTTAACTAATCTTCGCACGTTAGATGAATATTTGTGGACAATTTAGGTTTTTACTATATTTAGTAAATATATATGGATATATTTTGAATAATTCTTCTCATTGTTAGCAAATTTAATGAAACATAACTTTATTTCTTACATGAACCTTGTTTTGTTTTATATACTAGGGAGGGTTGGATCATAAATGGACTTGGACAAAATCCAAATACCATGAGCAATAAAATAAACTAGACAATTATAGAAAGAATACAAAAACACGTCTATATTGGTCAAAATAGATGTGTATATATATATATATATATATATATATATATATATATATATATATATATATATATATATATATATATATATATATATATATATATATATACTTACGATATATAATAAAATTTGTGGATGCTTTGGCAGCTAAAACCGGTCTATCGATAATATAGCGTGATTTCCCCAAAAGTATATTGAGCATACATACACCAGAAAATAGGCACCAACAAATATAAATACGCATAATCACTAGAAATATGAGTCTGAATAGACACTGGGTTGCATAACTTTCTTATTCTATGCAAAGATGCATTATGCTATTATACTTCCTTAGACAACGGATACGGTCCAAGCATATTCTTTTAACTGGGCTAACTGAGAAAAAGTAAAGAGAGAGGGGGAGAGAGAGATCAATTAAATTTCTGAAAAATCTGGAACAAAATAATTTTGTAATATTCATTATTGCCATTTCAAGAGTCAAAATTGGGTGACGAAAATTACAAAATCTTGAAAAATACATTTTTAATTTTTTTTTAAAGAACCATATTTGTTGTAAAATATTTCAAAGAATTCAAAAGGGCTATCATTTAACTATACTTAACTATTTTTAAATAAAATTATTATCAATAATAATATTTTATTATTTTAAATAATCATCATAATAATATTTTATTATTTTTAAATAATCATACTAATAATATTTTGTTATTTTTAATAATCTTAAATATTTTTATTATCAATAATAATATTTTAAAATATTTATATAAAACTTATGCACCGTTAAATGTTTATAAGTACACGGAAACCTTCGCAGATAATTTGCTCGTACTTAATAGGTTTATTTATATTTATATAGTATCACTTCCTTTCTTAGTTCAAATAGAGCACTGATATAAGACCTAATATAACCACTATTTGCTCTCAAACTAACAATATATTTTGGAAGAAAATTCTATCTTAGATTCGATTTCTACTACGGATACTTGGATAAGGCACGCATTTCCTTTTTGATGCATAGTTACCTAAAAAGGAAATTCGTGCCGAATCTACCTTTTCTCTTTAAAAAACGCAATTCTAGAACTTTGGTTTTAAACAATTATATTCGCCTCGTGTAAGAGGTCCTTTCTCAGCAGCATGAATTCTCAAAAACGGAACTGTAAAGTGATGTTTTTACGATAAACACACACGTTTTACTCTGCAAGTTTATTATAACATCTTAACAGTTTAGAAGAACGAGAATAGCAACTCAAAGGTTAAATATTGCAGCTAATGCCAATGGCTGTTTATAAACATGACATAGTATTTTAATAACCTTTGTTTAACCCGGCGTCATTGTGGCTACTAAACAGAACTTAGCCGTTGTGGCCGGGTAAGTTGTACCCATGTGCATTATTATACACTGAATCAAGCTTATGTCAATATTAGTTTTCTATATTAGGGAAATAGGTAATTATAAACATTATTTATAAAAATTAAACATTTATTTATCATAAAATAAGCAAATTATCATCAAATTAGATCTTCTTATTCTGAGATTCATGACCGCATAACATACTGTCATTGGCCAGCGTTTAGAGTTTCGAGATTCATCATAGGTAGCACAGAGCTCATCAACCACATCGACGCCAGCTTTTGAAGAATTATAGAATGTGATTATATCTGGTTTCCTTTTTTCACCACTAGCAGGATCAATGTTTTGGTCATGATGAAGGGAAGACAATACCAGCACAACTTTAGACCGATTAGAACGATTAGAACGCTTATCCAATTAGAACGATTTAGTCCGGCTAAGTATAACAAGCCAAACAAAGCTAATAGTTCGTCTATAGTTGTCTCTTTCAATAAATACTGAAGCGATTGTTTATTGTTAGACAATTGTCTCTGTTTAATCTTAGCATTAGTATGACGAAGTATTTGTTCCAGCATATTATTAGTTATAAAACGTCTCCAACGCTCTATTTCAGTCTTATCATTTTGCGCAATAAGCTTTACCCCAGGTTTTTGTAATATTATGTTTTCTGACCTTGTGCGAACGTTGGTCCGAGGTGGTTGCGAAGACCATTTGATGGAATTGTCTTTACCAATATAAAACTGCTGGTTACTTCTTGAAATGATTGCTTCTTGCTCATCATCACTGCATTCTTGTTCCGTATCACTGCCTTGACTTCGCTCTGAAAGATGGTCGATTTCACCCTCATCGTCTGAGCTGCACTGTTCATTGTCGCTAACGTTAGCTTGTTCAAACAAGGCTAGGAGTCGACTTTGTTCCTTTTCATAAGACATGGAAAGGAACAAAGAACACAATAAAAAACAACATACAAACTGTCTATATAAATGTTACATAGCCATTGTGGTGGTCGCTCTTTATACACGTGTAAACTCCATCGTTGCCGCAGCAACACTAAATAGAAAAGTGAATACGCGAAAAGAGGTCAACAACCGCAGCTACTGTAACGGACAATTTACGCGCGCATTTTGTTTTAAAGTTATGACCGTTTTAAAATGCGTCGGGTATTAGATACCCAGCAACAATGACGCCGGGTTAAAAGGAGAGAAGAGTTCAAAAAAGCGCCTAAAATTTGTTTGGAGTTTGCATATCAAAATTGCCAGCTGAAGGCGGCATTTTATTTTGTTGACTCTGCTTTTATTGTGTATGTTTATTCCTCAGTTTAAGAAAATAAAGTCCTCAGTACGCTCATATATAATTTTTTCACGGATGGGTAGGATGAAAAAGATATATTCCTGTCTTTTAATGTGACTTTTACATAAATTATCGAGTTATAATTCAGTTTCTAACAATTGATTAAGTTTCTTTGAAGCATTTAAAAAAAAAAAAATTCATTATTTCTGCTATATCAATTTTGTTAAAAATTACCTTCATTTTTATTGAAATTTTATCTAGAAAAATATTTAACATCGGCCACTTAACCCAAATATTCAATCAGAGGAGTAACGTATGGAATTTAATACAGAGATTTTTTAAAAATCTGCGTTAAAACTTAGGAATACAATACGGGATGTCTTATATAGAATCAAATATATAAATTTAGTTAGTGATCTTTTCAGTGGCAAATTTTTAAAAATTTCAATTGATTCATTTAGACCGAAAAGCCATGCAGGCGTTTGCGATTGGTATTAATCTGACCGGTTTTTACCTAGTGTATCTGCTACACTTAATGACGGATAGAAAGTCATTTTAGCATAAAAGACTGAAATCGCCTATTGTTATGTTTTTATGCCATAAACTTAACAAAGGGTCTTTCTAAATAAAAAAAGCCACAATAACAGGGGCAAAGTATAATATGGCCGATGGAGCATAAGCCCACAATATTTATGCTCATCTTAAAAATCATTCACTTTTTGTACTTATACTAGCGTTTTCCCTGGTCTGTAACTTATAATAAGATCTTTTATATGGAGACAGATACAGCTATTATATTGACAAAATATTACCATTCTATTTCGTTAACTAATCTTCGCACGTTAGATTAATATTTTGTGGACAATTTAGGTTTTTACTATATTTAGTAAATATATATATAGATATATATATATATATATATATATATATATATATATATATATATATATATATATATATATATATGTATATATATTCATTAATTCTTCTCATATAACACTAAACATAACTTTATTTCTTATATAAACCTTGTTTTATTTTATGTACTAGGGAGGGTTGAATCAGAAATGGACTTGGACAAAATCCAAATTAGCACTAACTGTTCAAATAGTACCATGAGCATTAAAATAAACTACACAATTATAGAAAGAATACAGAAACACGTCTTTATTGGTCAAAAAGTTGTTTCGGGGAAAGTAAACCAAATCAACGTAATAGAATAGTTTAAAATAAAAATCAAAGCTGAACAGAAAACCCGTATAGAGAACAAGTGTATCCTAACGGTACTTATATATGGAGCTAAAACCTGAACATTTACAAAATAAATCCTTACTAACCTCAGGGTGGCTCAAAGATAATTGAAAGAAAATTGGCAGGGTTCACGCTGGGAAATCGAAAAAGAAACGAATGGTTGAGAGAGAAGAACAACGCGGTCGTCATAAAACTTGTTGCGAAGCTTAAGTTTTAATTGCATGGCTACGTCGCCAGAAGACAGGACTCATACTGTAATTTGATCATGGAATGGAGACCGTGGAGCGAAAAGTTCCCACAAGGAAGGCGAAATATGCGTTTGTACGAAAGAAGAATATACTTTGTTTTATAAATTTGGCATATAACACCTATTCAAAAAAGCGGCTGTGTAAGTTTAAAGTAGTTATACATTTTTAATAAGGAAATACTATTGTGATGTTTTTATAAAAATTCAGACCCACTTTACGCAAGTTTTTTCATCTTAATCTCCTTTAAGAAAATTTTAATATTTTCGACTACGTTAGATGAACCAAGGGCGGTATGTGTCTTGAAATAACTAAACCACAGACGTGTTCGCTGTCTTCAGAATGATGGCAGCAAAATGGCAATAACTTGCGGTGCTCTTTGCAGTGTATTCATATGAACTGTTTATCAAGCTAAGATTGTTCTCCGGATGGTGATCTTTACGGTGATGCGTCGTTGTGCAAAGTTTTGTCGGCTGGATGGTATTCTTCATACGAAATAACCACTGAAACGAATATTAAGGCTAGTATGAAGATTAGTGCTTGACCTAAAGTGAGATGTAGGAATAGGATGTAAATTGTAGAAGTCCAGGTAACTGAATAAACTCGATATTACTACGGCACTTGGCACAGTGCGCGCCGCCGCCACAGTTTATGACGATGTATTGCATAACGCGGCACACTGGGAGTAGTCATCGTTTACTGTTTACTGGCTTGGTCTGATAAAAATTACTGTTTTGTGACTTGATCTTATAGAAATTATCCCAAATTATATTATTTTATTATCGTTGCAGTAATCGTCGTGCATTTTGTATTTTATAGAAATTGTCTCAAGTTCTGTTATCCCATTGTCTTCACAGAAATTGTCTTGTGTTTTATTATTTAAGAACAGTTTACTATTATTTGCCGTGCATGCTCATCCATTTATCTGGATTAAAACAAAATTGTTCCAATATCCAATCATTTTCACGGATAACCGTCTCTGTATGATGTCCTATTTTCGCTCCGATTTAATTAGTGCGTCCTTATAAAGTTTTTTGTTATTTTTCTATATGCTGTGATTTCATCAAGTTACTATAAAAAACACATAAAATTTCTGTGCATCGTTAATACGTCAAAAATGAGAAGAGTCCTTACTCTATTCTTTGGATATATAGAAGTTGCGGGTTCTTGACCACCCACTGCCATTTCCACTTTAGGATATTAGTAATAAAGTTCAACGAAAATTCTTGTGCAGGACGACGCGTTTGCTGCCTGAAAATAAATATAATCGTAAATAAATATTACAGTTTTCTTCCTATCCTTATATTCAACTAATATTGTAGATAAAGTTATAAATACTACAACTATTAATATTAAAGTAATGTTTACCAATCGTAATTATTACCTCACCCCACTTAATGTAAAAGTATAGAAGTGTTATGTGTTTTCGTATAAATATATGTGTGTGTGTGTGCGTGTGTGCATGTGCGCGTGTGTGCCTGTATGTGTGCATGTGTGTTTATCTGTATCTGTTTGTGTGTATCTGTGTGTGTTTGTGTGTGTGTGTGTGTGTGCATGCATGCGTTCGTTCGTGCGTAAATGCGAGTATAGTGAGTGCGTACGTTGGCCCTGTGCGTGCGCGTGCGTGTGGGTGTGCGTTTGTGTGTGTGTGCTCATGAGTGTGTGTGCAGGTGTGTTCGGGTGGTGTGTGTGTATGTGTCCTTGTGTGTAAATTATATTTTTAAATCAGTTCGACAATAAAAATAGAAATAGAAAAAAACAAAAATAGAAATAGAATAGATAAAGAATAGAAAAAAACAATATTTATTTATTACTATATTTATATCTACAGGTAGAAAACCCATTATTCTATAAAGGTAGGTGACGCTTTGCGTTAGCGTTAACAGACCTTTCTCGTATACCTTTTTATAAGTTAACGGTAATATTTTATTTACTTAAAAAATAACTTAAATTTTTAATTCTGGGATACATTTCTAGTAATACAATATAAGTATCTTCCAAGTAAATTTGAATTATGCTATGTATTCTATAAATATGTTTCGTAATGTTTTAAATACAATTTTTGTATGGGTTAAATTATGTTGGACATAAATATATAAATCGAATTTATGTGGAGAACATAAAAAAAACCTGCAATTACAAAAATTTAATGTTACTAATTCCTCTAAATGAATACATTTCGTGGTATTTACATATCAGTAAAAGATCTTTCAACGGAAGATGGATATAATGGCTTTGGTATTATGGTATAAGTAGATGGCACATACCTAAACTTCACTCATAATAGTTAGTGTTGAAATCAAACCTGAAGAAAAAATATATCTACGTATTGTTATAATAAGATAAAGGAATTTAACACTTTATTTAGTACAACCCCAACCATGAGGGTAATCTTGTGACATTAATAAATAAAAACGAATAGCCTAAGATGGTAAATATTTCTAGTGTCTCTATTTTTAGTGTCGGTATTATGCTTTATAGCTATAGAATGTTTATTTACATTGATTAAGAAAAATACAGTCAAGGATTTTATAATCCTTGACAGTATTTTTAATAATATTTCTCCTGGGGGGTGTGGGTATTAAGCTTCATCTTTGTGGAATGTTTGTTCAGAAATTGGTCACGACTCTCAACAAATATAAACTCTGATCTACAAAACTAAAAGAGCGAATACGTTTCATTGTAATTTAAGAAAAGCATCAAGTTTCAATTCGACCTTGATTAATTTACGGAGTTACTGGTTGCTAAAGTCATCAGCCATTTAAGTGCAAACTTATACTAATAAAGAGTCTTCTATAATTTTTTATGGATTTATTAAACAGATTATATTATTCACATTTATGGTATTTGTTCCGTTATTCTTTGCGAATTTTGTAATGAACTTAATCGAATGTATTATTTTGGAGACCGGCAACTCCTTAAATCAAGAAGAAAACTTATTCCTTTGTCATATACCAGACACGAATCCTTATCTACTATAAAATATATTTATATTAAGACGAGCTGGAGTACAAAAATGTTTAAATATTTAAATTGATAAAATGCCACATTAGGCTACGATTAAAACATATCATTTCTAAGTGAATTTTCTCTCTCAAAACTTTCAATAAATACTTTTTTGCTTGAGTGTAATTATTCTACGTCACACTACGTGGATATGAAACTATAATACACATATTTTGTCACCACCGTTACAATTTTTGTTCTAGGTCATCGCCAGAGGGGGACTTAAACATTAAATACTAAGCATATGCCGAGAATCCTAATTATAGTAGTCAAAGTGTAGAAAAGATATAAGTGGAATAGCACAACATACTTATTACAGCTCAAATATTAAGTTTAAGTGCAATATTTGCAACTAATCTACGTTTCTCCCACCGGATATTCTACCAGTTAAGTATACGATTCAGTATGTTTGAATTTAACAATACTTTTGCAATAATGTAAAAATAGGGTCCTTATGTCTGCGAATATCGAACTAATTTTTTTTACTAAATGTATATAATTGCTAATATATATATGTGAGACATATAAATATGTGAGACATTAAATGTATATAATTGCTATTTATAGTGAGTGAATATATGTTTGCATTCACTCGCTGTAAACAATTTAATATTTATAATTTATGAATATGTGTATATTCTGTAAGGATAAAATTTCCACCTATGATCACTAGAGATCCCAAAATTTTTTCGGATTTGGGGAAAGATTAGTACTTGGAGAGTTATACATCACTATTTCAAATGGGAAACTGATTTTAAATTTTGGAAACTGAACTGTTTTTTCACTGCAAAGTCGCAAAAAAACTTCGACCAGCAAAGTCAACTTATACTTTATCAATTTTAAGATGTCGTAGCTAAACAGGGAACTGTTATAATTTCCTCAAGTCCTTCCGTCCGTCAATCCGTTGATCATGGCTTCGACGGTTTGTAGGTTTAAACCTAAACCTATTGTGTTTTGTAGGTTTAAACCTATATGAAAGAAATTTTACAAGTAGCTGGATTAAAATACTTTTAGGGTTTTTCACCTTGAAAGGAAAAAGGAGAAATATGAATTATCACTTATAATATTACTAATGTGCTAGTCTGCCTGTCTTTTATAGCATTTTTGTCAGAAATTGCTTGATGAAGAAATAATTCTCAAAAGTATTTTTATATCAATTTCAGGGGAAGGGACACAGTAAGTATGCGAAAAATATATTTTTCATAATTTCATAAATAATACATTAGAGATAAAAGAAAAACTGTTCATCCCTCACTTTGAAAAATGCCTTTGAAAAAATCATATTTTTAGATGTTATCACTTTTGAAATGTGCACTATGTTTTTACACCTGTGAAGGACAGTGTAGGCAACGAATTTATGTTGGAAAAAGGAATGTTGGTAGATACTTTAATGGGAATATTATGTACCCATACATGTTTATTAGTACTAGATGCGTGCGGTACCCTCGTATTTTAAGTTCAACCCGAGTGCACAAATTATTTTATCTTTAATATGAGGAATATTACTACACATGCAATCGCTCACACATCCCATCAAGTAGGATATCATTGGACAGATGTTTTAAAGTTAAACTAACGTTTAGTTCATTATTATTAATTCTTTATATCCATTTGTGAAATATTAAAAAAATGACGAACAATAAGAATTATCATGGGTTTGGAAAAATTCCATTTTTAACACTTTACTTCCCGCATTTCCTACCTACCGTCTAATTTTTTAACCATGGGTTTAAAAAAATCATAAAATTTAAGACTGATTATAAGTTAAATATAAGATTATTAAGGTTGAATTACTTCAAAAATTTTAAAATGTATAGAAACCTATGAGACCTGGATACTAATATACTTTCATCTTTTTTTTTAATACTAATATACTTTCATCTTTTTTTTTCAATCTCAATGTAATTTTACCGCAGATGCAACGTTCACTACACCTTTTTGAGAGCATAAGTTACAGTTAGGAGCATAAGTTAATTATTTTTTTTATTTGAGAAAAATAATTACCATAATTTTTATTTTTAAGGTTCCATTTTTGCGTTATTTTAAAAAGTGCGTATGACGTGACTATACCAGATTCTTCAGGAGTTTCTAACATAAGTAATACCATATTTTTTTTTGTTAGTAACATATAATTTCAGTCTAACTGGTACACAAATTTAATAACATATTAAGGAAAAATATAAACCACAACACTTTACAATATAATTTTTGTCGACTACAAATTTATTTCCGCTTTTCACAAAAAATATCAATGTGAGAATCGCAGCAGTTGCGATTGTATAAGGGGAGACGATGCTTTTAGCATTCATTTTTCACAAGCATCGTTAGAGTTTCATTCAATAGTAAATCACGCTTTCATCTTGAAGAAAAAATGAGAAATCGTTTTTAGTTTTTCTTACGAAGTATTTCCAGCAAAGGGAAATTCTAGTGAGGGAATGTTAGAAAGACTGTAATAAAAACACATCACTCGAAATAAAAATCTTGCCAGCAAATGCGAGAAATAATCTTGTTGCAATTAACGACTTGAATAAATAACTATTTTTATTGATTGCAAGAAAAGATAGGAACATTTCCTTTAACGGTTAATTGACTATAAACATGTCCTAAGTACTCAAAATACAATAATAATAACAAATAATAATATCTAATTTTGTTTCCTCAACTCAACTTTTAAAAATGTTTTTGTGAAAGTTAATTTTATATGTATTAGTATTATAATTTTGTATACTACGACTACATATCATGTGAATATTGATAGCGTGTTGTCGCGACAATATCCTTTAACCTTTAAAAATATTGAAACCCAGCAGTAAACAATTTATCAAAAATCTTTTAGCTATTCTTCCGCTATGCGCTTATAAATAAACAGGCTCAAAGACGAACGAACTAATATTTAAAAACAATATTATTTGTTTTATTCCTTTTTTATGTTCCCTTAAATATTATTTTTATAAATAACACCTATGTAGAGATATGTCAATTCTACAGTTTTATTAAAAAAATAATTTTGCATATCTTCTAACAGAGTGGATCGATTCCGATGAAATGAGAACAATACCTTACGTCAAATCGACCGTTATGTTTTAATTTATAAACCTACTATTCCACCGGAATAGTACAATGGGCTTTTTTGCGTGCAGAGAAGTAAAATATAATAAGCAAAATCTCTAATTTTGGAACGAAAGATGTGGAAACCCAGGTTATATTATTACAGTTCAAATTCTGCGTTCTGTAAGCATGTGTGAAATCCAAGATTACGCTACGATCAAATAACAATAACAGAGAAACAATGAAAATATTGCCAAGCATAAACGTAAAAATACCCAATTTGTGAAAATCAGTGCTTGATTTTTAATAACATTTTAGACCAGTTTTTTTTCTATAAATGATTATTAAGTAATACTTATTAAAGTTCGAAATTCCACTTACTTGACTTTCTTTGGAGGTCTATCAGTATTTAACCATTAAATTAAAAGTCAATTAACGGATGATTTGGTGAAATATGTAAACAAATTATATTTTGATTACGATAGCATTTTGTTTATATTAGAGAAAAATATAATATACATATTTATTAAAGATTAGCTTTAAATCTCTGATAAACTGACCGCTCATGATTCCCAGCATCACTACCGTCGTCACGAGATCCATAACGCTCTTGTCTAACCGTGTTCAAATACACGCCTCAAAAATATTAAACTAGCACTGTACCTTGCAACGGACGAAACTTGAACATTTACACGAATTTTTATACAAAAAAGTTTCTTGATTAAACTCTCTATAACAATGGAAATTGCATTAACATCCATCTAATAAAGTAATGGGCAAACTATGTCCCGCGTGCCATCTCTGGCTCGCGAACGGTTGCAATTCGACCCGCGACATCAACCCCCCAAAATAGTAGTCAATAATAACATTACGCATATTTGATTTGAATTGACTTGAACGTTACATAAGCCACGAATCAAAAATGTATCAGGCACCGGGTCCGTTACTCGCAATAATTAATTAATTCCCTTGTTTCGTTCATTTTTTCGATTGGTAGGTACAGCAAGGCGAAGCGGAAGGGATTATCGGAGAAAGGGAGAGGAGGGGGGGTGTGTCGTCGCCGATGGGGCTTGCGCGCTCGCTCACATATCGCTTTAGCAGACTGAGCTTTGATTTCACTCGAGTCACTTGTTCGCGCGCACGTTACGTAGGTACGCAACGAATAACGTTTTTGGCGATACTTATAACTTCATGTTCCGCAAGATAAGACATTATACATATGTTTATTATTACAACTGTTGGTCAAAATGTGAGTGTTTTCTAGAAAATATTTGTATATAACTATTTATTGCACAAATATACTGGGGCGGTGGTAATTAATGTTGGTTTTGTTATTTTGTTACAGCATTGGTGGTGGGTACTATCAGTAAAATGGCAACCAAAAATGTAAAGTAGATTCTGAGTGTCGTGTTTTTAAACAAGAGCGGTCATGAAACTATTTTTTTAGTGAATATAAAAGTAAACGAGTTTGCCTAATTTGCAATGAAACGCTTGCAAATTTTAAAGTATTTAATCTATCTCGACACTTCACAAAGATACATGCGAATGAGAACTATTTCTCTATGACTGATGCAGAAAGATATCTGAAAGGCAAAATGAAAGATGCTGAAAGGTAAAATCAGAAATAATGCGAACAGCAAATTATGTTCACAAATCAATCAGATGCTCAGAAGACAGCAACACTGGATAGTTATGATCTAGTTTACAAAATTGCCTACGGTAATAAAAAATTATCGGATAGTGAATTTGCGAAAGATTGTATGGTTGTTGTTAGCAACATTATTTATCAAAAAAAAAAACTAAACAGTATCTTAGCGTCACCGCAGAAAATGATAGCTACTCCAATTGATGCTATTGTTGAACAATTGTCTTCACAGCTGGAAAGGAGGTCCATAAAGTTTGAATATTTTTCTCGAACTATGGACGAAAACACAGATATAATTGATACTGCCCAATTATTGATTTTTGTCAGAGGAATTGATTCAGAGTTTAACATAACCAAAGAATTAGCTAACAATCCTTTAAAGGAAAAAGAACTCGACAAATAATTTATGATTCTTGTATTGAAGGAATTTCAAAGTTTAACTTACCAGTGAACAAATTATGTGACGTAACCACGGATGGGACACCCAATATAGTAGACAGCAATTTGAGGTTTATGGGCATGTTTTGCAGAAAAAACTCTAATCATAACACTTTATTTCTACATTGCCTAATACACTCGGATGTATTGTGCAAAGCAGCTATCGATATTCAACCCATCCTTAATGTGGTGGTTAAACTCATCAATGGAATACTTTCCAGGGTCATGACCCATCGTCATTACTAGAATTTTTAAAATCTACCAAAACCGTGTTCTCTGATCTTCTTTATTTTACCAAAATGAGAGAGTTGGGCAGCGGTAATGCGTTTGAGTGAGTATGGAACTTACGAAAGGAAGTTCAAGACTTTCTGACGATACATGGCAAATGAGACTACTTTAAAATAATCTCTCACAAAGATTGGCTTGCTGATTTTGCATTTAATACGGATCTCTTTTTATATCTGAATAAATTGGATACTCGTATCCAATTTTGGATGAGAAGAGAACAAAAATCAATTTTGGATGAGTTTTTTTGGTCATTTAAAAGCCTTCAAATCACAGGGTAAATAATTTTGCAGGCTTATGGAGAAACGACCCAACACACTTTCCCAAACTGAACCGAATATCATCATTCTCAATTGGTAAATTTAAAGGAATCGCTCAAAAAGTGAAAAAACTGAGATTGCAATTTGAAATGAGATTCCTGGACTTTAAGGAAAATAAGGCGTCACTGGAGATTTATACAAAGCCTTTTAATATCAGCGTCGGTAAAGTTCTCGCTTGCCTTCAACTTGAACTCACTGACGTGCAGTGCAATACCACTTGAAGCAGTTGTTCTTGAATACCACAAAGTTGGAATTTTAAAGTCCTTATCCAAAGCACAATACCCTAATATGGTCACGCCCAAAAAATAATGGCTACGTTTGGCACATCGAATTTGTGCGAACAAACGTTTTCTATGATGAAAGTTAGGAAAAATTATCTTCGCAACAGACTTACTGATGATCAACTCTTTTCTCATTGCTAAAAGTATCAGCATCGTAAATGGAACCTACTTAAAATGAGATTATGTAGAATCAAAAAATGTATCATATGTCACACGTTTTCACAAAAACTGACACAGACCATTTCGCCACCCTAGTTGGGACTTTCCAGCAAACATAAGTAGTATATGGGATTGCATTAATAAATATTCGTTCATGTTTTATATAGTGAACCTGTAATAAATATTTATTCTTATTTCATATTATGCTTGATTTGAATATCTAGGTATCTATGTTCATATCATTAAATTTTCTACAAACAAGAGATCTCTTAATTTTACTGAAACTTGTGGTAAGTCAATAAATAATTTTATTTCAGAAAATATAAATATTTTTATTTCAATAATTGATTGAATTTATTAAAAATTTAAAAAAAAACATAGCCCTCCCATAGATTCTGTTTGTAAATATTGGCCCATGTAGGAAAAACGTTGCCTATCCCAAATCTAGTGAATCTAATAAGCGATCAAACAGACCGACAGAAGTTGTGTTTCGTGTATATGGAGATATCATACTTAAGTTTCTAAAATTGAAATACTTCGATATTATTTTTAATATTAGTATTTCATTACCTTATGGTGTCACTTTACATGTGGAAAATTACCAGTCGCTCGAAATTTTTTTTTGTTTTTTACATTGGTCGAATTATTAACTTAAATAAAATATTACAGAAAAATCTTCAATATTTAGAATAAGTGATATTACAGTCAAATAAGAAAAGATGGTTGGCAACTAGGAAATTAAAAAATTACCAGTAAGTAGATATTGAACAGAATTATACGGGCATGCTCTTAATTTATAAATAAAAAAAAATTACTCTCTGTTGACGTGTGTATTTATTACACATTTACCATTAATTTTACACTTTCTGTAACTTCAATTTATTATTACAATTTTGTTGATTTTGACCTTAGGATTTTTCTATTAGAAGTAGAGATTAAATGTAATCCACAGTTTCCCTGTAAATTTATAAATAGGTAAATTTCTTGTTTATTAACAAGAGCTTCCTGAAAAATAAAATTTCAGACAATATTTCAGTTAGACATCCTCTAAGCTTTCTGAGAGTTTTGAAAATTTAATAGGAGATCAAAGCTATTATTAAATTTATTTGAGATGTATGTATATAACTTCAAAAAGTATGAACTTATTTAAATTAAACATATGAGGAAACTTTTGCACGCTAAAAAGGATTTTTTATTAATGCCTTAATAATTTCTCAATTTTCGATTGTTTTTACAAAAAGATCGTGAGCTACAAATGAAACGCTTAGATATGTTGATTGATTAGTTAGCTATTCTCTCATTCACATCCAGGGACACATATTTGAATAATAGAATGGTTGTTATAAAAAGAATTGTGATAGGCATGAATAAATATGTTGACATTTTTTTTAAATCAAACTCAACAACGGGCTATTCTTCAGGTAATATAACATATAATGGTGCCTTCAGTTTTTAAAAACTATTGTGGGCATTAAATAATATATTAATAATTATTTACGCCCAATTGGACCAAAAAAAGTTAACAAATTCCTAGCAGTATGTGTTGTGTCTGAAATGTTTTGTTCAATTTTATATTTTGATCTAGATACACCTTTTCCTCCAACTCTTAGCCACTAGCGTTTGCGCTAAAGATTAACATAAACTACTAACTTTTTATCCTCTCGTTGGTACTATGGAAACTAAATAGCTCCAAGCACACATTAGCTCTTCTGAAATTAAAAGGGTGAAAGCTCATGTGGTAGCCAAACGGAATATTTCCACTTCTTTCTCAAAGCATGAAATAATTTTTCCATTGAAGTATAAGAACATAAAAATAGCTCTACCAAACAACGAGAATTAAATCCGGGATCTGTTTGAAAAAGCTTTCAAATTTTTCTAAATCAATTGTAGGATGTCGCTTTGGATGAGGTGTGTGGGACAGGTAAAATACCCTTTTTTGAATCTCTGGAATTAGTACTGTGTCATATGTGGGTACACTTTCACCCATCGTTTTGCATAAATTGTGTTACGCTTAGCTGGTTTTTTGCTCTAAGCGATATTCATGAAGAACGAGTCCTCTAAGTTCACTTCAAATTACTTCCATTTTTAATTTATTATTTACTTGCCCATTGCTCAATTGTATACTGAACAGAAGTTTGAATGCTGCACTCTTTATATATCCTACAAGAAATATTCTAGAGCTTGTATGAATTCCAGAAATTGATCGAAAAAGTGGCGGTTTGTAAGTTGCCAACCTAATACATAATTTACCGTAGACATATCAGCGATGCAAAATTAAAAAATGTTGATATGTGGACATGATGAATATTTATGAGTTAATATAGGTATGTATGCGAAAATATAGTTCACATATTTTATCATTTTTACTACAAGAAATTACTGAGAATCTTTTAAAATTGAACTTAATAACTACCGGAGAAGATTGGTAGTATGATGTATTAAAAGAGTAAATATGTATTATAATAGAAAGTAAAAAAGACGGAAGTAAAATAAATTCACAAATAAATGACGGAAAGTAATATAAAAAGTTTGAGCGTAATAAACAAAACCCTAACAAAAACAACTTCCTTATTTTTTAATTCAGCTTAGGATCCTTAAATGAAAAAGCGTCTCATTCTCATTTTTCATAATAAAATCCTGCAAAATACGCAGAAAATACCGTAGACTCATATTGATATATCAAAACAAATAATATAAAGCCTAATGTGTGAAGCATATCGTTTATATTTTCTCTATCGTTTTCCTTTGTACACGCGTTATTTATTATCCTTATTTCTTTTCCGGAACAAGATTATATCTTTTGAACTTAATAATAGGTAAGATGCTTATTGTTGAAAGATACTAAATTAACCCTTCATGTTACGAATTAAAAATATCTAACACAGGCATAATATTTGTGTAAGATAAAATTTTCGTTTTAAATGCAAGCCATAACCACTACGTATTCATTTTCTACTGAGCAAAAATTGAGATTGAGAACAAAAAAGTGTTTCCTTGTGAGTAGTGAGATACTGCTGAAGTTAGATGCAGGTAAAGTCAAAATAATGTCGTCACTTATTAAAGGAGAATTCACGATCGGAGAGAGGGATTTGGGCGAGTTATTATTTCAGACTACATTAATAACTCATGAGTTAATAGACGAAAAGGCGCTTGTTGCATATTGCGAGGTCTGTGTTTGCAACTTGAAACATATCATTACATATTCATTTTATGTAACAACGTCATAAAATTAAACTAAGTAAAAGTGGTCAGATGTACATAAATCAAATGGGCTGTAGTTTAAATTATTAATAAATTTATTCTGCGAAATTAATTTGCTCTTCTTCATAACATAGTTTCTTGAATTATAAAATTCACATCATTTTACCTGATTAATAAAAGATATTTTTTTTCTTGACATATTTCTTTCCAATTATTTATGTCATACTGATAATTTTACTCGTAGTCTGATCATTTTTCTTATGAAGATGATCAGACTAAGAGTAAAAGTCTTTCTTCATTTGAAACCAAAAATATTTTCAAATATTTTCACAAAAAAACTCCTTAACAGTAAATTTCATTCTTTCCATTATCTTTAGTAATTCAAGGACAGTCAAGATTATTTTAATAGGAGACCATTTTTATCAACTGGGCCAAAACCTTTTTTTTTAAATCGAAAGGTAACTTTAAAAAAGATTAACATTTTTTCCAAGTAACTGAGTATATTAATAATATATAATACGTTTTTAAAAATGAAAAAGCGAGTAGCAAAAAAGCTCAAAACCAAACTACGATCAATCTCAATAAAGATTTTTAATATTTCAAATATAAATGCAATCATGCATATATCTATGCAGTCACCTGGACCACAATTTTCGAAAAAGTCAACACTTGTTCTTTGGATATTTGGAAGTAAAGTGTGATTTGTATAAACACTGTACACTACATATTATTGTGCATATATTGCGTATTATTTTTCGTCTAGAATCGAAATCATGAAGCAAACGCAAAATAAGTTAAATAAATTTCTTTGTTTTGTTTTTACTTTATTCGCATAAACTCGGTTGCTATCAGAACAAAAGGCCGAACTTTGCTTCGCGCTCTTTATATACGGTACAACAGATATTTGAAAAGTTCCAAAAATCTCAAAAGGCGACTCTTTTATTAGTTGTCATCTTAATAGTTTTATGATTAATATTTTCCTTAGTCCTCGAAAATACTGAGTAAATTCAAACTTCCAAATTCAATGTGTCCAATATATTTTATGTAATTTATTGTACTTTATTTTATTACTTATATTAAAATAATTATTGTAGAAATAAAACAATCAATAATAAAGTTAGCGAGCATACATTTTCATATACGAATTTGATTTCATTCATGTACCAGTAAATTTTTTTTCAACGCGAATGTGTAACGTAATCATGATCAAACTGATACAAAAATATATTAATCAATTGTAAAATGCTTATTTAGATGTTATAAAATATATGAAAAAATCCATTCCTTTGTCAAATTATTAACGCTAGCAATAATATCATTTATCCCATAAAATTACGTGCCAATAAAACTTATGGTATTGAACACATAGTTTAACATGACATTTTTTTTCCATATAAAATATATTTTAAGAAAGGTGTTATAAATATTATACCGCACTCGATGATATAATGTATTTATATTCTGTTGGTTAAATTATTTATTTAAATCTTCATTTTCTTTAAAATTATTTATTTTTTTTAGCTTTCTTTGACGGTAATGTTGACTTTCTAACGATATTACATCTACAGAAATCAGAGTTAAAAAAGTATGAATGCAAAATTCAAGCAAATTATCTACGATAAATTGCTTGAATCGTTTTATGATTAAATTTCAAGATTTTTAATATTTTTAGTGTTTTGTGTTAAAGCAATTATAATTTCGACTACTCTATTCGTTCACTCAAACTTCCGTATGTCAGAGTCTCAGTGTTTGTTTATTTTTTAGAAACATTTTTCTAAAATTGTGCATGTACATACTTCTTATGTAGATCCAAGCTAATATGCAGAAATAGGTATAATTTTGACATGATAATGTCTATTCGCGTCGTTAATTTTGTGACAACGGGTCGAACTATATTGTGTTATAAAACATGTACTTATTTATATCACTAATAACTACGAGACTAATAATGCGTTAACAATGGTTGAACCCACAATGGTTAGAACATGTCTTCCCATGTTTGATTAATTAAAGCATTTATTTTACCCGTGATGTGGCTTGAAATTATAATTTAGTGTAGTGTAAAAATGCATTTAGCATGAATGTTGATTTGGGTATCATTATAAAGATATTAAGGAGCACAACTTGAAAGCAAATTGAGATAATAGAAATATTTGCTGGAATATAAGTAAAAATCTTTATAAAAAGCAAAAAAATTAGAGATGTCTCATATGAATCGCAATATGCTTGCAATTACATAAAACATAAATCCCAATGAAAGCTTACTTCAAAGGAAATCCAAGAAATCTAAAAAGTTCAGAGTCGAGCAAATTAGAAAGCAACGACGGCGTCGAAAAAGTTAATGAAAATGAACACAAAGCGATGACGTAGCTAGCTCATCGGGCATACAGCATCCAGCGACAGTCCAAACGTAGACGAATAATTTACATTCGTCGTTGAAAGGCTAGTGTGCACCGAAGGCAGTGGTAATATAGAGATCGATGGCAATGTGACAGCGTCCGACGAGTATGTATTGCGATCACCAAATATCGTCATATTGTCATCGTTGAGCATTAATGCGCGTTCGTCAATATGGAGTGCTGCGGTAGACTATGACGTTAATTAGCATTAAATTGTACGTGTAATCAAGGCTCAATGTGCTCTGCTGGACTACCATTGAAAAAGGCACTGAAAACATATTTTATCATATCATATGGGAAAATCCAAATGTAGGCGAACGCAGTATCTACAAATATTGATATTTAAATTACATATTAATACGAAATCTTGTTATGATTTTAACCAGACTTTTTCACGAAAAAATTATAGGGCGAACCCGTACTACGCCTTTGATGTTTCTTTGTTACTGCTCCTTCCCCGATATGTAATGACGTAATTTTCCTTGCCGTATTAAGAGTGCCTACTGGCAGTTTGACAAATTGATTTATCTTTAAATATATAAAATTTATAAAAATATAACTTGAAATTTAATTGTTTTCGAAACTTTATCAGTGAAAAGGTATCCACGTAATTTTTTGCAAGTAATTAATAATTCGGTTTTTTATAAAAAAAATTATGTATGAACGATATAAGGACATGTAGGTAATTATAACACAAGTATAAAAAAAGCTTTCAATGTAAAACGATGCAAATGAAAACTTTCCACTCATTAAGCTATAACAGAAACCTTATTTCTTCAAATTTAGTTAAAAGTTCATAATAAATTACTTCAGATGTAATTTTAAAAATCCAACTCTGAAAATTTAAGTTTAATTAATGAGAAAATCTTTCGGTATTCATAAAATTTCCTTCAGAATCAAACAATCTGTCAGCGGTCATCTCGCAATCTGCCAATGATAAATTTTTGACAGCGTCTAATTAAAATGATTTGTTGATGCATTTTGTAAATCCCATTCATTATAAATCGTAAAGAACGCTTTCGAATAATAATAGGATTCTAATTAAAAACGTCTTAGTCTTACATCTAATTAAAATTATCCATCATTAGTTTTACGGTAAAAATTTTAATCGTAAAAACATTTTTGGAAATAAAAATAACAAGAAACATTCATATTCAACTTAACAATACGGAAATAATTTTTTTAGAATTAATATTTTAACATTTCCAATATAAATATTTTATTTTAGATTTCGGTACCATTGAACTATATTACATATTTAAAAATGTTGAAAATAAAAATGGTTACACATTACTTATACCTGTTCTCAAAATCCAGAAGGTTCAGCTCACAAGTAAATGAAGTACATCAATCTACGAAAGTAACAAAAATGTGATTAATTCTTGAAATTATTTCGTTAAACTTTTAACTCATAGACAGTATTGAAATGAGATATTTTGTAACAAAGAAGGTATTTGTAAAATACGTACTGCATATAACTTGCATTCGATAACGAATTAGACTAACGTACAATTAAAAATTATTTTGGAAAAATTAACGCATAAAATACACTTTTAAAAAAAATAATGAATAAATTTTTAAATGGTATCAAAGACTTTCTTTCATTCTTGGCTCCATAATTTAGTGACTTTTCAAAATAAATGAAAAAACGGACTGAAAAATGTGTTTTTTTAACCATTGTAATAAGCAGTTTTTTTAATTAAATATTCTCCCAAAAAGGCAACATCCTTTTAGAGTACGTGAAAAAAGAACAACATTTCAAAAACTTAAGTGAGATTAAGAAATATTAACCAAAAAACTTATATATGATGTGTAGAAAATAACCCTTACCAACAATTTCACAAAAAATATTCCATGTTGTCACGGTGATCGTGCCAATGGGAACTGTAAATCGACTGCTTTTCCCCTGTGACAGATATATTACTTGTCAAATGCCAGATACAAACCTTCCTTGGCTTAATCAGATAAAAAATAGTAGGTAATATTTTTTGTGTCCGTAACATTTAAATATCGGTTGCGATTTGTAGGAAAACGTGTTTCATGCACAAAAAAATTGACTTATTTCACACCTTTGATTTTTATGTAACTTGGTTTGTTGATATGTAATATTGGTATTTACATTTGATATTTTTTAATTTTATCGATTAATAAGAACTAGTAGACATCGATCATAAAACAAACATATAATTTTTCTCAAATCTTTAATGTTAAGAATTACTTTTATTTCCCTATCTTCAGAAGTTTAGTAAATACACCGATTTGCATAAAAGTTGTCCTGTAGAAATTTTTCCATTTTTTCGCAAAATGCCCTAAAATGGAAAGAGAATATCTACATACTTGCTTAAATCACTAGCAATGCTTATTAAATATGGTACAAATAACATCATATGTTACTATTAGATGCAATTTTGTCGTAGAAATACTGCTAGATACTTTATTGTACAGAGGTAGCCTGGTTAAAATTGCTTCTAAGTAAAGTGAATTAAATAATAAACTCCGACTTATGGGTTACAGTAAGCAACTACTTATTGTGTTATTACACCGTATTTATTAACGAATATATATACAAAATTCAATAGTGATATTACCGAAATCAAATAATAAAACATTTATATTGTTAAATGTCTAAATGTTAATATTTTTTAAGACTGTTCACTTAATTTTAAATGTTTTTTATTATTTTCATTATCAATAATATTTTTACACAAATAATTAATACCTTAAAACTTATAATCGATTATTAAAATCAGATGTAAAATTTCTACCGCATTTCTTTTTATTTCTATTTCAGTTAGAACTTTATTAGTGTACAAAAGCGTTCTCAATGATCTATGACGAAGTGGAACTGCCAACTGCATTGACGGATCATTTCAATAAGTCTCCGTCAAAAGTAGGTTATTGGCAAATTGCCAAGTTGGCCGCTGACAGATTGTTTGATATTGAAGGAAACTTTGTGAATACAGGAAGATTTCCTCAGTATTTCAACTTAACTTTTTAAAAGGTAGACTTTTAAAATTACAACGGAAATATTTGACTACGGTCCTTTATCTGAATTTAAAGTATGAGGATTTCTGTAATTGCTTAACGAAGAGAAAGTTTTCTTTTGTTTGAGCATAATTTCGTACTGTATGCTTTTTATAACATGAATCCCTTACTACATGCTCTTTGTATTTAAAATTATTTATCGACTATCATATAATTAAATACTTATGAAGAATACTTTATTTTACTTATAAAATATCAAGAACAATTCAATTGAAAATGCTATTGTTTTATTTAAAAAAATGTTATATATTTAAAAGGTAGACAAATTAATCAAACTACCAGTATGTACCCTAATGGTGTTTGTAGTTTAATAATACTGGGATTTACTAACTTACTATCATATTTTGAATTATTTTTCAATATTATTCGATGCAAAAAAATCATACACTTGACTTTTTACTGATTTTGTTGTTGATCTATGTAGTAAGGAAATACCATGGAACTAAATAAATAAAATCATGATAAAAAGGAACGATTGTCTGAAGAACCTAGGGAATGCGATTTCATTGCTTGTCGAGACCTCACGTTTCATGTTATACTCTTGTAATTAAACAAAGGAATTTTTAGTCATTTATAAAGCTAAACTTTTGTTCAGAAATTAAATTAATATGGGGGAAGGGAAGTTAAAGTAAAATTTCAAGACAAAACAAGTTAAGATAAAAAAACTACAATAGTTTTTTTTAACAAATCATATTGTTGAATATCTAAACCACAAAATTTAATGCGGTTTGCGAAGGCATTAATAAATAAATAATCTTTTAATTAAGAAAACGCAATAATATAGAAATATTTCAAACTAAATGAAAACTTTATTCGAATAAAATATTTCAGTTAAAATAAACGGACTTCTTTATCGCAAGGATAAATTTCTTTCCAAAATCTGAATAAATATAATTTTATCAATCGAAGAAACAAGTTGACTTTAGAAGTGGTTTTGGAAGAAGATGAACCTTGTCAATTTGATCAGCTCCTTCATCGATAAATGTGCCAAATATACCATATCGTTATATTTTGCTTACTTACACTATCACAAAGCTTTTTACTCATAAAAATATGGGTCCAGTTATGGAAGAAATTGCTCAATCTGAATTAATTCATAGGTTTCAGACAAAGGATGGTGAACTGGAAACATCCGTGTGATGGTGCACTTACTACTTAGATCCGTGTTATGGAGCAGTTATTATTTGTGTGTTGAACATGACAAACAAAGTCGCCCAGAATCTTTACTTGGGGCCTGGAGTAGGCTTTAAAAGAGCTTCCCAGCGACGAGGAATACCTCACCAATTTATTGATGAATAAAATAACACCAATCTGAAAGCAAAAGTCAACGAAGCATTGCCAGTTACTATATATAGAATTGAGATCTTTAATATAATCTAAAAACGGTAACAAGATTATTCCAAAACCAAAGGAAGGACGCGTGAATATAGTTGCTAAATTTTCATCATACAACGATTGGCTAAATTACCTTTTTTGTGAATCAAGAAATTTTAACCATGATTGAAATAATATTTATAGTTATATATATTTGGCGATAATTTTGTAGAAATCAAAAAAAATGAAACGAAAAAAAAAATTGTGAAAAAAAATGTTTCATTGAATCGTGAAATTTTTTCACGATTAAATGAAACTTAATATTACATACATCCTTATATGTGTGTGTGTGTGTGTGTGTGATATGGTGTGAAATGGTTTACACATGAGGGAGAGGAGATAGATCTCTAGAATGTAATATTTACGATATTACTGTCGTTAACATCATTCCGAATAATCGAAAATAACTTATGTATTGTACAATTTACAAAAGGTGGAATTGGAAAATTGTAAATTAAATTGAAACCTTCGTGATATCTGGATGTATATTTTTCAATATTTTAATCTCATTTCGTTATTTAAATTTTAGTTTAACTTTAATATTTTTAAGAAATACATTCAAAATTTGTTTAAATAAAAATAAAAATATTTAAAGTTATACTAGGTGCACATGTATTAATGGAAAAGATAAAAAGTGATGGTCGGTTTTATGAAAATTTCGCACAGTCGATTTGCTATATAAATTATATACAAAAATTGTTTAGTTTTCATTTTTTTTTTGTTTAACCTTATCATAAGATAACATTTGGACTAATATTTAATCGAGTTAAAACGCGATGGTTTGTAAAATATCTCTGTTATTCAGACACCGTAATAAAAGACATATTAACTTTCATTGTCATTTAGCACCATTATATTAAATGGTTTACTCATTCCATAATTTTCTCCCAATCTATAAATTTATCGATAGTCTAAAACAGCTCACGCGTAACAGTGTCTACAGATATATACTATGATAGAATGAATACAGAGAATAATTACAAATAAGTACAAGATATCGTGAGTGTTTATAAAATAATGCGATTTAGGTGGTATTATTGGATTAAGTGGTATCGGGCGTGACATATCACCAAAAGTCAACATTGAAAGTGGACTAGGTGAGTTTACAGTTGGCGTAAATGAATAAGGACTCATGACATAGATCGTCAGAAGAGAGTGACATTAAAAGAATAGCGAAGTATCTTGGATGCAGCTTGTTTGAGATATGCTCGGATGAAAAATTATTTAAAATTATAACACTTACGTTGTGGATGGAAATTCGCTGAAGTAAAAAAATAAAATACATAAATTTTATCCCGTACTTGATGGTAGCCGAAACTGTAGTTTCATACCAATTGAATTTAGTCTTACCGTGATAAGCTTCATAGGAATACTTGATCGATGGTAGATACTTTATATTAATCTAACCAGTATTTGTCATCACGTGAAAATATAATTAACAGAATTTAAAAAAGAATATCAAAAAATAAATAAAACTGTATAGCCTCCGGCAGTTTGAAAAAATTGCTACTGGAAATGACATGGTCTGGATCGTTTCTCTAAACGGTTTTACAGGTAAATGTTCTTCAATTTAATATAAATTGCTAATATGTAATTTAATATCTTGTTAAAATCGTCCTTGTACTTCTAGAGAATGTCATAATTCACTTGCTGGTAATAAGCGCAATCTTGTATCTATATATCTACGAGATTGATGCTTTAATAGAAAATTTTAGTGCCTGCAAAGAAAGTTACGTAAGAAAAATTAAGAAAGAAATCTGCGCTCATTTTAATTATGCAAAATATAGACAGGCTCTTATTATCTGTTTAATTTTGCCACGTAAGTGAAAATTTATATAAGCTACTACTTTAAGGCTGCTGAATGAAAATCACTGAATGAACTGAAAGTGAACGGGATTTTTTTTTGTGTTGGGAAAATTTCCAATTCCCAAAAGAAAATTAAAAGTTTAGTTACACAAGGCGCGGCAAAGGGTTTCTGCTATCTTTCTCTGATCCTAATAAGAAAAAACTCTTCAGTTTGTTTTCGAATATTTTAATCTTTGACAATAAAAAATCTACCATATTAGCAACATCAAATATATGTAGAACAAGACGTTATGTATTCATAAAATCATTTTTTAATTAACAAGACTTCTTAAGTAATATATTTATAAAATATTTTTTAAGCAATGCAAACTATGTTAAGTTTTTGTACACAAAATACTGGTAACTCAAAAGAGTAATCTAAAAAAAATAAATAAATTACCTCTTCTTTCAAAGTCACTTAATCGACAGTAACAGTATATAAAAATGAAAAAGATTTATTTAACGTTTCGGACCAAAGATCAAAGTAATTTTCAAGCTACAATCTCAAAAAGTGCCACGGGTTCAAATATGTGCCACGCACTCGAATATTTATTTCATTTCTATTATTAAAAGGCCAATAAATTTTTGTTATTTTTTGTACCAAAAACGGAAGTTAGCGTCTCAGTGTGAATAACTTTTAGAAAGTGTCAAAACTGACGATTAATCGAGCTTTGATTTTCATCATATAATGATGGTCCGTTATCCGGAAACAAATCATGGAAGACAAAAATGTTTTTCAGACTTAGGAAAATGGTTTCCGTGGTTATTAACTCACTAATTCACACGTGGAAACTTCGTCAAGCATGTCTGAAAGAAAGGTAAAATGGCAAATAATTGAAAAATATCAAAAGCAGAACAAGCTCATTTCAATTTATAATATAATAAACTAGTATTTAAGTAAATATCATATTCATTTGCAGTAATAGAAGCCAAATGTGTAATATATAATTGTCCACTGAGAATCTGGATTAATGTTTATTAAGTACTGAGGTTAATGGACGTCGTCGTAATGGGAATTAGAGTTTATTTGTTATACAGGGCTGTATTAGTTATTACACAGTGATTTTAACGAAAAACCCTCTATGCAAAAGTTACTTACTTTGGATGGTTTTGTCGTCGATTATCGATCGAACGATCGCGTCTTCTCCTCGATTACTACTGAGAATTTTGCTCAACAATATTTTTTCATTCATCTCATATTTATTGGTCGCGTGATAAATTTTGAAACAAGTAATCGAGAAAGTTAAATTTATTTAAATTTACTTTGTAAAACATTGCTTTCTCATTTAGTATTAAACTAAATTCAAATGCGCACAAATTTGAGACGAAATGCAATAACAATGTATCGCGCGTTATGTTAATTATCATTCCAATTAAACGTGAGAATATTTAACAGGACGTGTTAATGACTATTTATATTCTGAACACATCATTAGTATTATTTACATATTCATAATATGCATAACGCTAATGTTCCATTAGAATAAAAATGAGGCCCGTGTCATAAATATTTTGAAAATTATTGTAACCCATCGTACCCAAACCTAAATAAGCAAATGTTTAAACTGAATTTGCGTTGTATAAAGGATATTTAAATGTTCATTTGAAAAGAAACTGGTTAAACTTTAACTGCAATAAAGTTCCTCATTTTAATAGCGTATCATGCACAGCGGAATACCAGCTCTCCTGAAAATTCATGTTTCGAGCAGCACGTTTAAGGAAATATATCCACTGAAGCAATTTACTACCGTATTGCATACAAAGTGTTGAAGCCTGCATATATTTTTAAAGGTTAACATTTCATCACTAATAAACAATAGAAATTTCTACGCTAATAAGGTTGTACCGTCTGTCCAAGGAGTTAAGTTATAAAAAGTAACAAGTAAACTTAAATAATATCTCTCTAATAGCAAATCTTTAACTCATATAAGTATTTTAGAAAGTAATTTACGTATTTTAGTAAAAATCATCAGGAATAATATCGTTGTTTTAAGGACGTCGACTGTACAAAGATACTATCTTCATGCAATGCATAAAATTTACACATACGATTACGTAGATACATGCATACAAGCGCTCACGCGCATATGCAACCGTGCACAACCAGGCACACGCGCGCATGTGGACATGTTCCGCACACACACTCCCACACACGCACAAACGGATGTGCGCCTACATGCTTGTGTATTCACACAAGCGTGCTTGCATGCATGCATGTTGACTAGCAGCTAAACCGATATATGTAGTAATAATTCAGTATTTGGCACGTACAAATATTTTATACAGCCGTGTGCAACATTATTTGTTGCAACGTTAGTTATACAAAATGTGTCCCATCGTGTATTTTGATCACAGTTCTTTTAATTTTTATTACAAATGTATTTAAGTTAGGTTCTATAATTTTACAATGAATATAATTTAGTTTTTTATTATTATACATAACACTTATAATAATATTTAAGAGCATAATTTGGTGCAATTCTTTAAGTTGACTATGAAACACTAAGAAAACCATTTTTTTTTCTAGACAGTTGACTTATCAGTTGACGTGAATGTGAACATAAATATATGACACCGAAATCGTCACCTTGAATGCTCAATCTAAAAAGACCTTGGAAAAATATAATGCATCTAAACAAATTTTCACAACAGCTTAATTTGTTACATTATCCTGACTCGGAGATATTTGTTATAACAAAATTTTACTTTTTTATAGAAAATCTACTTCAAACGTTTTAAAATATTTCCTTTAGTGTAGGGTACCGACAATATATCGATTAATACAAATAATCATCGGGGACCGGCAGTATATCGAGTGATACAAATAATCATCAGCTTTGTTTTGTCTGTCTTATTTGTTATATAACCTGGATAACATTTATCATATTAACTTTGATAATTTTTATTTAATACACTTAAAACTTAAATATGCAAATCTAAATATATGGCTTTACAGACTTATTTTTCATAAATTTACTTTCTACGTCAAGCCTAAAGGAAACAAGATTTTGATATAAATTATATAACTAAATAATTATACCGGAATCTAAAATTAAATAACACATAAAATAGCTTTACAAAACTAACTTCCAAAGTAACTAGATGAAAGTTTTAGATCCCAAACGATAAACTAAATCATTCCTAACCCTCTTTCAAAAGGAATCGATCATTTGATTAATTTAATTCTCGATGAGGTTAACTTTCCTTCTTTCACAGAGACCAAATAATGAGTTTTTTTTCAGGTTTTAACCACTAAGTAGTGATGTCGTTATACTATCAACTATCGGGACGTGATAACTCAACACCTATTACTACTTCCATCCAGAGTCCTCTGTATGTGAAGTAACTATAATTGCAAACTAAAGACTCGCGCTCTAACTGCGAATGGTTATTTGAAAGTAATAAGAAATATTTGTTAAAAATATATTATACTATCTAATATTTAGTTAAAATAAAATTTTATATAAAATTTTCTAAATATAAACTTGAAAGGAATGTATACCGATACTTACTTCAATTTAGTTGAATTTTGAAACAAAGATCCTCTTTTTTACAGTATAAATTTAGTGTAAATTAACAATTTATAAACATTACCAATATATTTTATAACAAAAGGTAGCTTTATTCCAATGTTTTTTTAACATATATTTACGAATACAAGATTTTACAAAGATCCGTATAATAGTACAATTCATACCTCGGAATTTAGTAAAAACTGCATTTAAATCACATCAAAATGAATAGTAAATTAAAAGTATGAATAAGAAATCACAATGACACCTACTGAATTTCTATGGAAATTACTAAGTACCAAAAAATGGTAAAAAAACTATATACCTGCTATGTGGTTCCGTGTGTCTTTTCGAAAGTAAATAATCGTTAAAATATTCCAAGTAATATTTTATTCTTTTTACCTTACTACGGATAGGATTTTAGTTTCTTCACCTTTCAATTTATTTAATATTTTGTTACATAGGATTTTTTCATGACTATTTCAAAGTGATATTACTACCAT